>ML682019.1:23037341-23057525 GCA_007922195.1 Podocnemis expansa | reverse complement strand
CCTTTTTGTAGTGGGGAGCCCAAAACTGGACACAGTATTCCAGATGACCTGTCTTTCCTCACTTTCGCTAGAACCTTGCCAACCAGGGGAAGGGTGGGAAGGCATAGAGGAGGTGACACGTCCATGGCACCTGAAAGGCATCTCCAGTGGAGTTCTTGTCCAGCCCCTGAAAGGAGCAGAAAATCTTGCACTTTGCATTGAATTTGGTTGTGAAGAGATCCACGCAGGGAGTGCCCCACTGTTGGAAAATGGTAAGTAAGACATCTTGTTTTAGAGACCATTTGTGGGGGCGAATAGAGTGGCTGAGAAAGTCTGCCAGAGACTTCTGCGACCTGGGGAGATGAAGCCTCCAGGTTTATGGCTAGAAGGATACAGAAGTCCCACAGAGCCACGGCCTCCCTGCAGAGGGGGAGAGATTGATCCTCACCTTGTCTGTTTGTATAAAACATTGTAGCAATATTGTCTGCTTTTATGGTGATGTGATGGCCTATCAACTGGTCCTTGAACAGCGGGCAGGCAAGGCAAACCACTCTGAGCTCCCTGATATTGATATGAGTGAGTCTGTCCCAATTCGACCAATAGCCTTGAGTTGTAAGGTGGCCCAGATGAGCACCCCATCCTGTATCTGAGGCATGTCACTAGAGTCATCTCTGGAAATGGCTTCGAGAATGTGACTCCCACACAAACTATGGCTTGCTTTGTCCACCAGAGGAGGGAGTTCAGGACTGACTTGGGCACCAAGATTACATGGTCTAGGCTCTCTCTGAACGAGTGAAAGACCAAGGCTAGCCACAAATGGAGTGGTCTGAGGCAAAGCCTGGCATGTGGTACCACATGGGTGCATACCACAAAATGCCCCAGAAGCCTCGGGCAGGAACGGGCAGTTATCAAGTGCTGGTGGACCCAGTCTTTTATAATTGCAGAGATTGTTTGAAAACACTGAAGTGGGAGGGATGCCGTGGCTGTGGTTGAGGGGAATGGCCCCCTTTCGCTTCTCTGTTTCTTCTTAGGCACTGGAGATTGCAATTGGTGCCGAGTCGCAGCTCTCGGAGACGAGGCTTTACAGTGCTGCAAATCTCCTGGTAGCGCACTCCTACCAGAGGCTGGAGCACTTTTTGCCAACGCTGCAGAAGTTAATGGGTCTTGAGGCAGACAAAGGTAGTCTGAGGGCCTCCTCCATGAGGAAGATCTTCAGTCTCGGATCTATCCTTCAGATTTCTTAGTGTAAAGCTCTTGCAGAACCTGCACTTAGCCTTGAGATGTGCCTCACCCAGACACGTTAAACAGGTGGAATGTGGGTCACTCCTTGGCACAGGTTTTTGCAGGAATTGCAAGCTTTAAAGCCTGGGAAACCAGGCATTCCCCACAAGTGGGGAACAGAAAAAATGATCCTCCAGGGGATTTAACAAGTACTTACCACTATCTAAATGACACAACTAACTATCTACATAACAAAAAAGGGCATAGCCTGAAGGGAAAAAAAGAATGCTAGGGGAAGTCTGTCAAGTGGGAGACCACAGAACCAACTAGCCAGCAGGGTGGTAAGAAGGAACTGATGGGGGAGTGGTCAGTGAGCCCTTATATACAATGCTATTTGCTAGGGGAAAAAATCTGCCAACAGTCAAATCGAATCGAATCATAGGGTTGGAAGGGACCTCGTGAGATCATCGAGTCCAACCCCCTGGGGTTTGAACCCAGGACCCTCTGCATGTTAAGCAGATGCGCACACCTAAGTGGAGTTGACATGAGCATCACTCGAAGGAGAATCATCATTTCCAGGAAAGAAGTCAATGAGTCATTGCTATTAGATCGGATCCTTAATTAACGGATGGGACCAGAATCCTTCCACCCCTCCAAGACAGGAATTCAGGGCCAAAGATAAGGAGACATGGGTACCAAGCCATTCCTACTGTCAGAGGGAGAGCTGCAGCCCAGATTGTCCCATATTTAACCCCTTACACTTACCCAGTATAGGCCTGCCACTGTCAGGGAGGCTACTGGTAGAGTGGGGAACACTTTGCTCAGCAGCTGCAGGCCCTGAAGCTGCTGAGCACATTCCCTGGATCAAGCAGCTCCCACCACACCTGGCAGCTACTTCCTGCCTCTGCTCCCCTCCAAAGGCCATCCACCCCACCCTCAGTCCAGCACCCACAGAACCTCTGTATTAACAAAATAAACTATTATTGTATTGCAACTCTCCTCCTCTCCATGGTTGCCCTCCATCATCCACAGCCCTCTTTCCAGAGACTGAATAATCATTCTCTTGGGGCTTCAGGGGTCCACCATAGCATCAGGCAGGCCCTGTCATTCTCACCAGCTTCTGGCCACACATGCATCCAGGCTCTTGCCAGAAACCAAAATGCCATGGCTGTTCGCTTCAGGTGTGTCAATGGACACATGACTTGCTCTCCCCTATTCCTCTGAGTAAGCCACAGGACCTGTTTTTCCCTTCTCCTCCCTGCAGTGCCTGCTCTCTACCTAATCATTCTCTGGGACCTACAAGAACCAGAAAGTCTACTCTTAAAGGAGACAAAATCCTGTAACAGACCACCCGGCCACAGGTGCGGACCAGAGTCACCACTGGAGTCTAGCTGCGGGCAGGGGTCCAGTCCCAGCCAAGTGGCTGAAGCAGGAGCACCCCAGCTGGGGACTGGTGCCACCACAAGTGGGGATCCCGACCGTGGGCAGCTGGAGTGGTGCTCCCATCAGCAAGGGTCCAGGCCACAGGCAGCTGGAGCAGCGCCACTGCTGCCACCTGGATCCAGCCCTGGCTGAGGAGTGGAACTGCAGCCAGGGACCAGAGTCACCGCTGGGATCCCCCCCACCAGGCCCCCCCCCAATGCTCCTTATCCCTCCCCGATATCACTGCCCTAGACAAAACTCCACCCCCCCCACACCCCCCACTTACTTTTCTGGAGTGAAGCCAGCCAAAACACAGCTTTCTGCCTTGCTGTGCCCTAGGCTATGTGCCTGACTGAAGCAGGGCGGGTAGGCTTGCTGGACCCAGGCCAGCCCTTGGCACCCACCTAGGTCACCTTTATGGAAGGACTGGCCCTGGTTATATCCACGGACACAGATATAATGCAGATATCCATGGATTTGCAGGGCTCTATTTATTATATACTTGAAAACTTACCATGTACCCCTCGTCTTCTCTTCTCCAGACTAGACAAATATTTTTCCCCCAAAATCTTTCCTCATAGGTCATATTTTCCAGACCTTTAATCATTTTCATTACTCCTCTCTAGACTTGCTCTAATTTCTCTACATTTTTCTTGAAATGCTGTGCTCAGAACTGGACACATCCTCCTCTGTCACAAAAGGACTAGAAAGTACTTAGTCATCCTTATACAAAAAACCACACCACCCTGCTAATTTTCAGATACTAAACAAACAAACAAACAAACAAAAGTTATTAAATTAAAACTGACAATGCTACCCAGAGCCCATTCAAGTACTCAACTGCTTGCATGCTCCCAGTTACCCACCAGTGATAAGGCTAGGGTGGCCTCTGTGTCAGAGACAGGAGCTGAGGAGAGGCACCACAGGAAAAGCTCACCTTGACCTCCAGGGTACATACAGCGAAAGGCTCGACCAAGCTCTTCCGCTTGGACTCTTCCTGCTGGGGTCAGTTCTCCACCCCACTTCAGCACCAGTAGCAGGGATGGGGAGGCCTCCTTACGGGCATCTAAAAACAGATAGATAAATAGGCCATCACCAGATGGTAAAATGAAGGCAAACACACCAAACACCAGCAAGCCTGCACGGCAAGGGCAAAAAAAGACAGACAATTTCCGACAGTGCTAAATGATTGGGGCACTAGATCTGGGAGGAATAAGGATCAAATTTCCAGCTTTAATGCCCGAACTCCAAGTAATGGAGCATGTGAACTCCAACCCTCCCCAAGGGACAGGTGTGAGGGCTCCCAGCCTTTTGACAGCACACAGGATACAGGCATTAGCTCCAGCATGACTTGTCATCCTGGTGCTGGAGGCTTGCATTAGTCTTTCCAACCAGCACTCTGCAGAGCAGCAATCCAACACTGGTACCAAGTTCCACAGATTACAGCCAGTCAGAGGGAGTGTGGTTTTTTACCTTCATCTTCACTGGAAGCTTTGGGGTGTCCATGAGGCAGGTATGTTAGTTGCACTTTGCGGTTAATGCCAGAGAAATGGCCATACCTGTCACAAAAAAGAAAGAAAGAAAGAAAAAAAAAAAAAAAAAAAAAAAAAATCGACAACCTGCCCCCATAGTCCTCCACGCAGCAAAAGAACGCCTCTTATGCTCCCAGTAATGCCTTTTATTCTTACAAACTCACAGTACTGGATGGTCTTGTTTCATAGACTCTAAAGGTCAGAAGGGACTAGTATGATCATCTAGTCTGACCTCCTGCACATTGCAGGCCCCAAGACCTCACCCACCCACTACGGCAATAAGCCTCTAACCTGTGACTGTGTTATTGAAGTCCTCGAACCATGATTTAAGGACTTTAAGGTACAGAGAATTCACCCATAGGTGAGCCATGCCCCATGCTACAGAGAAAGGTGAAAAACCCCCAGAGCCCTAGTCAATCTACCCTGGGGGAAAATTACCTCCCGACCCCAGATATGGCAATCAGTTAAACCCTGAGCATGTGGTTAAGTCTCAGCCAGTCAGTCATCCAAGAAAAACAATTCTCTGTAATAACTTTGAATCCACCCCATGTACCCTCCCTTCTTAGGCCACTTGTACATCCACCACCCATAGCTATAGATTAAAGATTAGTCAATTTCCAAAGTAGGCCAACCCATCATACCATCCTCTCCATAAAACTTATCAAGCTCAGTTTTGAAAGCAGTTATGTTTTTGCCCCTACAGCTCCCCTTGGAGGGCTATTGCAGAATTTAACTCCTCTAATGGTCAGATACCTGCATCTAATTTCAAGTCTGAATTTCTTGATGGACAGTTTATATCCTTTTGTTCTAGTGTCCACATTGGTGCTGTACTCATATAATTCCTCTCCCTCACTAACATTTGCTCTCTATAAACGTCAGAGGGATAGTCATATCACCCCTCAACCTTCTTTTGGTTAGGCTAAACAAGGTAAGCTCCTGCGTCTCCTCTCAAAACGCAGGCTTTCCACTCCATGATCCTCGTAACCCTTCTCTGCACCTGTTCCAATTTGAATTCATCCTCTTCAAGCATGGGGAACCAGAACTGCATTCAATATTTCCTGGCAACAGAACCCAGTGGGCAAGTTATGTACTCGTGCCTCATGCTGCTGACCAAGCATACAAAGGTGGACAGGTTTGCCTGCTCCTTCTTCTAACAAAATGGTCTGAAAACAGAATACTTTCTTGTGCTCAGAAATTAGTGTTCAGAAGGCTTTAAAAAGTCTTGGTTTCTCTCCATTCCCTTGAAAGAGGCACACAGGGTCATGTAGTTCCACCCCCTGGGTGCAGCAATGTGAGAGCTGGGCTGCTTATGAGACTTGGGCTCCTGAATGTTGGAGATCCCATGAGACCAAACATCTCCTGTTATTTCAGATCCATACATTAGTCTGCAAAATGAACAAGACCAAGCCTAGAGGTACTGGATTCAGAAGGCCCTGATTGATGTTTCCCAGTTTCTCTTTTTTTGCACTCTTGGTGCTAGAATCACCTCAGCCTCCCTTCCATTACATACACAAACAGATGATTTTTCCTCTTCTCCAGCAGTGAATTTCCCCACTGTTGCAAGAGCACTGGGCCTTTCCTATACCAAAACCAGAAAACATCATGTTTCTGGTGCCAAAGATTTTTAGAGCAAGCACTGTTAGTATCCTTCTCCAGTACTGCTGCCTACAAGGAGGGATGCTGCAGCCTCTGCCACCCCCTGGGGACTGGCTAGGCAGCAGAGGAGCAGGACATGCACTCAGTCTTCCCTCTGTAGCTGCACTATTATCCTCCAGGGAGCAGGCAGCCCCCAAATGGTTTTCCACTCCACCGACTTGCTCTTACTCACATCTCCAGCACAGTCTTTAGCTGCTCCAGTTTGGATTTCCTCTCCTCTATCTCACAGTCACTGTACGTTCCCGATTCCACCACAAGCAGGCGCGCAATATCCAGTACTTCCTATCAGGGAAAAAACGGGCACTGCCTTATGTCCCTAGAGAGCTTACACCGCCTCTCCTCATGGCCACCCACCCTTCTGGTGCCCCAAGACTGACTGGTACCCAACCCCTCAGCCCTCCATTCTCCTCCCAAGGGGCCAAGGACAGCCTGCACCTAACCCCACAACCACCCGCACTCACATCATTTAAAACTGCTACCTACAGTCCTTTGCTGGAACACATTCACCAAGACACAGCTTTAGCCAGGATAAATTATGTCTAGTTCAGGTAGCTTAACACACAGAGGGCGCAGCTCTGTCATGCTCAGGATCAAACACAAGCCTCAAAATTCCCCCAGTTTTCAACGTCTGAGGAACTCTCACCCAGACAGCACCATGGTGGGAGAGCATCGGCAGTGACTCTGGTGAGGTTCTACAGCAGTTTCTCTTTCCTCAGGTTCTTGCCCACAGGCAGTCCATGCTGAAAGCTAGTGACATGACCCTTCTGTGCGTGAAAGGGAGAGTGCTCACACCACTGACTATCCCTGTATAAACCATCCACTGGGATCCATAGAACCTAGGTCTTCTGTATGGTGATCCAGGGAGGGGTCTCTCACCTGCAGCTGCTCTGGTTTCTTCAGCTTCAGCTTCCCTGTCTTGTAGCCATCATATTTCTCAAATAAGTCAAAGAACCTAAAACATACAACGATCTAGTCTAGTTTTCAGCTCTTCCCATGCCAAAAGGATGGTCACCCAAGGGTTAAAGTATGCCAGAACACCCTAGAACACTGTTCCAGGGCCCACTATTTTTACAGGCTCAGTGTTCCAGGGCCCCTAAAAATAGAACATGGAGCTGGAATGCTGCATTCCAGGACCCACCATTGAAAAATAGCGAGTCCTGGACTGCTGCGTTCCAGGTCCACGTTCTATTTTTAGGGGCCTGAACGCTGCGCCACTAAAAATAGAAGGCCCCAGAGCAGCGTTCCTCCACTTTCTGGCAGGCAGGGAGAGGAGCAGGGGCTCAGGGTATTGCTAGGGGCTCAAGCCCCACCACAAACCCCTCCCCTTCCAGGCCTTGCCCCCAACCTGGGGCCCGCTGCCTCAGCCCCAGCCACACCACCACTTCAGGGAGTACCACCCCCACATCCCCAGGCACGCTGCCACTGGCAAGCATGGGAGTGGCTCACTTGCACCGGGGGGGTGGGGGCAGGAGCTGGTGAACAGGGGTACCTCACTGGCACAGGAGCATTCCGGGGACCCCCCAGATTATACTTTAACCTCTGGTCACCCCTACATATCCAGCTACAACCCTGCCTTCAGAAAGAACCAGCAGGTCTACAGCTCCCCAAAATTCCCAGGGAAACGGGCGCTTTCAGCCTAAACTAGGAGAAGAAAAAAAAGTAGCCAGTGGCTTCTCTCCTTGCCAGGGACCCTTTCTTATACAGCAAATCCAAGATATTGTACTGCTAGCAAACCATCACAGACCAGCCTCTCCCAGGGCTTGCATGGAAAATGCAGGAGCTTCCCAGGGAGGGCTATATTGACTGACTCTGCATGAAGTCAGGGAAATTAGCACCTCCCATGTAGTGTGCTCTTATGCTTGGCCCCAAACAGAGCAGCTATATCCTCCACCTATCACTTCTATCTATGCAAAAGCCCATTCCCCTTCTGCTGCACCCATTACCTGGGGTGTTTAACCTCCATCTTCATCTTCTGCTTGGGAGTGCGGTCTCCATGCCGTATCACTGCAATAACACAGCGCAGCTCCATCCTGGGACAGAGAAACCAAACAGCACCCCATCAGGATATGGTACCCTTTCCAGACTGTCCTCCCTCACCCAGCCTGGCACCACCGCAATGGAACATACCCTTCCAAAAGAAGGCTTTTTCACCCCCATGCTCTCACTTCAGAAAGCTACACCAGCTCTGGGAGAATCCCCAGTTCCGTTTCTGCTGCAAACTTTGAGATGGGGCAATCACAGCTGAGCACCACATTCTAAATAAGGGCATCCCACAGATCTAGAGAATGCCACAAATATACTATCACCACATTGTTTTCCAGACCATTCCTTACACAGCCTAACATTTGCTTTTCTTGACTGCAGCTGCACACTGAGCAGAGGTTTCATACAGATGTCCACAAGAACACCCATGTCCCTTCTCAAAGTTGGTACCACTAACTTAGAACAGTGGTTCTCAACCACTGTGCCAGGATGCAGAGGTAAGCATGTCATTGACAGCCAGGGAGACAGCTAGATTCAGCCTTGGGGAGGATGAGCTAGTGTGTCCTGCAGGATCATGACATGCTGCCAAGCATCCCGACTCACAAAATGGCAAGAACTCTTGCTTTAGGGTGGTATAAGGCATACGACTGATTCAAATCATTCCTTTGGTTTGCATTTATCAACACTAAATTTCCTCCTTCGCTCTGCTGCCCAATCCCTACTGTGGCCAGATCTTTCTGAAGGGTCTTACAGTCTTCTGCACTCTCCACAGACCTAAACACTTGGAGGGGAAAATGCAATGCTCGGTGCCACCAGTCTCTTTTCTGGCTGTCCACTAGGGCTCTCTAAGACTCACATGGTGCCTGATGTTGTGGGTACAATTGGAATATCCTCTGCCTCAGTTGGGATGGACCAGGGAATCTGGAACTGGGGAGCCAATTCCCGCATTATTATATTCCTGGAACAGACCAGAACACAGAAAGCTCACCAAGAATCCCACTCCCTTAGCAGGCTGCATCCAGTGACAAGCTTCCATAGGCTGTAGCGGAAAGGGATGCTTTATCAAAACCCATTGTCGCAGCTGGTGCTTCCTTTAGTCCTGCATGCACGCGCACACACCCACACCCACACCCACACCCACACCCACCCACCAGCTTTACGTTACTAACCCAGCAGAAGGCCATTAGAGGGTGGCAGGTGTTGGCTTCTCTTTGCAGTAGGCCAATCAATCACTTTCCATATCTACAGCAGATTAACTGGGTCCAGTGGGTTATAAGGAACCTAGAAGGCCAACTCAGCTACAGTTGAAAATATCAATATTGCCTAGTAATTACTGCACCTGAGATAAATTAATGTCAATCTGGAGTTGGAGAGTTTCCCCATGTTGAGCATTTACAAGTTTTAAACACAAAGCAGCGAACAATCCAACACATGGCAAGCAGGGATCAGGGTTATATACTTGGAAGCGCTCCTCTCTCTCTCACACCCCCACACACACTGCTCCCTTGGCGTTAGCTCTTTACCTACCCAAGAATTTTGGCGCAGTCATCATAATACTTCATTGAGTTCTTCACAAAGCTGAAGCCATTCACATCACAGACAAAGGAGTGGCCATTCGCCCTCAGGAGGTCAAAGCCGCACACTGTCTGCTGCATGAAGAGGAAATAAAAGTGCAAGGGATTTTGACATAGCTTCCAGAAAGCTCAGGGTAGACTAATGGGAGCTGCACGAGCCCAGTCACAACAGGGGACTACATAGCACAGGCCCAGCCAATAAAATACACTATCCAGCTTGGCTCCTCAGAGACCTTCCAAACTCTGCTTTCCCGGCAGAAAGACTATAGGACCTCTGGCTTTATCACCCTCAAAACCACACATGCACACTGACTATGAATTCTGGGAGGAGAGATGACAGAAGTTGCTTACCAGTAACAGGTCCTTTCAGGCAAGCCTGTATATAGTCATATCAAGGGTCTGCACAGTGAGTAAGTGATTTAGGATAGAAGAACTGCCACAGCAAGCATAATCTGAATGCCATGCAGAAGTGACTGCACTCAATCCCCTTAGCTGAGGGAAAGGCCACATGTAGAACTCTGAGAAGCACCATTACAGAGTCCTATGGACAGCACAAAGGCTACCATGCATGCTATCTTAGGTCTAAAGTTGAGTGCACTGGACATCTCCAAAGTCTACACGAATTTCTGCTGGCTAGGCCATAAAAACATCACATCACCCAATTCATTTGGAGAGCCCTCAAGCTGTAACGGACTGACTTTGGGCCTCACCTGCATATACCCTAGAAACTGGTTCCATACAGACAGCGTCCCATGTGCTCTGCAATTTCACAGCCATAGAATTTGTGTGGAACTGCATTCCAAAAGCTTTTCTCCTCAGCCATGAGGATTAGAATAAGGAGGTCACTTACATGCAAGTTTCCTCAAGATTGTGGTCTCTTTCTGGATTCCAAAACATAGGTGCATATGCACGCCATGTGCTGGAGTCGGAAAAATTTTGTAGTAGAGTTTGTCGATCCACACATGCACTGTTTGCATGCTCGCATCCAAGGCTACAAGAGACTCGGCAGGTCAGCATCGCTCCGGTATCCCACTTAGCAGTAAGCAATGTATGTAGGCCTCAGTAGGGCCTGGATAAAATGCATAGCAGGCAAATTGTTAGGAATACAACCTTCTGGAAAAACCCTGAGAATGGAGTTGCTACCAGTTCTCATAAGAGCAGAGAAACATTGTGTGACCCTGTGCAGCAAAACAGGGTGAGAAACTGGACACCCACAACTACATTAAATCGCAGCTGGTACAAAGAAGAGTTATAAGTAAATAGCAGTGATAAAGTGGTAATGCAAACAGAATAGAGATTAAGCAAATGTTTTGTTATGATAATCACATAGTCTTTTTGTTTAAGTAGCAGCAGTTATGGTTTGGTATTGAAAATGGAGTTGGTTTCTGATGAATTAACCTATTGAGATGATACGTATGAATAGTTTCCAGAGGTCAGAAGTACCAGGCCTAGACAAGGATGAGCCAGATGGCTGAACAATATGATAATATCAACAGGAGATGGCACTTGTAAAAAAAGGTCAACATATCAGAACAATGTAGCTGCTATGTTCATTAACATCAAGTCTGAAAGCGCCATGACAGCCTCATCATAATACATGGTTTTGGCCCTATAAAAAGAGTCAAGAAAATGAAGGACTTTGAATCTGTCCTGCATATCCCAAGGAACATCACATCACAACCAACTGGATCCTGCTTCTGCACTCAAGCTCAACTGCCTGGCCAGTGGCCTAACTTGAGCAATGTTGGGGCTGGTAACCATCTCCCTCCTGCAGAACTGTGCGTGTGTGTAAGTATGCCTATTTTTTAAAAGGTAAGGTAGGAATTCTTATGTACTAGCAATAAAA
This sequence comes from Podocnemis expansa, assembly GCA_007922195.1. NCBI lineage: Eukaryota > Metazoa > Chordata > Testudines > Podocnemididae > Podocnemis > Podocnemis expansa. The sequence continues at coordinate 23,046,312 of ML682019.1, read as the reverse complement.
TGCAGGTCTATGCCTTATCCCCCACCTAAGATCTCATTGCTCATTTTTTAGTGCAACATGTAGTCTATAGCAGAGGGTATGGAGGATATGTATTAGAATCCAAATAGGGACCACACATCTCAAAGCAAAAACACAGTTACTATTGTTTTGTAACTATTGTTCTTTGAGGTGTCCCTTTCATGTCAGGTGTACACACACACACACACCACATGCATGGATACCAGTCATCTTGTCTAGTGGTATCCACAGGCCTGGCTCTGTTGCTCTCTGGATCCGTGTGCACATGCACTGTCAGTCTCCCACCCCTTCAGTTCCTTTTTGCCAAGAACTTTGACAGCAGGATGGGTGTGCAGGTCATGGAATAGACACGAGCAACACCTCTCAAAGGACAATTCAAGCGCTCGCTCACATCCACACCATGCTAGAATGCCTCATAAGCAGTATCTTAGGTAATGAGTTTGGAGGTCATGGTCACACCGATTGCAATACTGTTCTCCCACAATTTGCACCATGACTGGCCTACTGGATTATAGTGCAATGGTCTACAAAGCTATGGAACGATGACCCAGTCACAGCTATGGACATCCTAGATCTGCACCTGAGCGAGGAATTCTGCAGAAGATTGAGCTCTTGTGGGGTGACCTGTCACAATGGCTGAAGGCAGGACATTAGCCTGGCTATAGCACACATTTATGCAGGCAGTTATCCAGGATAGGCTTCTTTGGTATAACTCTGCTAAGTCTTTTAATCTTTCCAGCTACTCTATAAAAAGCTGCTTTGACTTGTGAAAGAGTTTCATCCCCTCAATAAAAAAAAAACTGGTGCTCTTCTAACATACAGGGTGTGATGCCACCACTTCTCATGGACTTACAAGGTTTTGGAAAGAAAACCAGTAAGAGGAGGTCTTGGCTGGTATGAAACTGGGAAGCCATCTCTACTAGGAAGGCTGGATGGAGTCACAGTTGGACCTTATCCTTGAAGAACACCTATGTATGATTGTTCTGATCTCAGAGACCCTTCTAACTAACAAGATCCAGCCAGGAAGGAGACTTTCCACGGGAGGAGAAGCAGGAAACATGAGGCTAATGGCTCAGAGAGGGGCCCTGTGAGACTCAAGTGAGCCAGCCTCAAGTTCCATGGTGGAGCAGACTGCTTAGTTTGGGGATAGAGCTCTTCCAGCCCCTTGAGAAATCTGACTGTCATCTCATCAGAACACTGACTATTAAGATGTCCAGCACATGCAGTAATTCCACTTAGAGAAGGTGCTCTGGTGGAGGACTTTCTTAGCAAGAGCCACCAAACCTGTTCTGAGCAGGCTTGACTTTCAGGGTTTACCCCTGCAGCACCCATGCTGTCAGACATAGGTAGGCAAGGTCCATGTGAAGCAGTTGGCCATGGTCCTGCAAAATCAGATCTGCACAAGAGGTTCTTCTACTAACAGGTCCAACAATGTACCATGGTAATGCTGCTATGGCTATGCCAGTGCCATCAGAATGACCTTTACACCTTCTACTGTCCAATTTAGGAGAACTATGTGAACCAGAGGAATTGCAAAAGAAGGCATACCAGAGATGATGTGATTGTGAAGGCAATGGAGGAGCCCAGACTGTGCCTGTTCATTGAGCAGAACTGAGTCCACTTCTGTTCTCCCTGGGTGTGAACAAGTCCATTTGGGTAGTCCCCCTGCTTCTGGAAGATAATCCAGCTGAAGTCTGACAGAGACACCACTCATGGTGTGAGAAGAGCATCTTGTTGAAGTGATCTGCCAGCATATTTCAAGCTCCCAGGAGATATGCCACTTTGAGGTGGTCACTAGGGTCCATGAAGAAATCCCACAAGTGCAGGGTCTCTTGGCACAAAACTGGGGACCACACCCATCCCCTGCTTATTGATGTAAAACAAGTGTTCTGCTCTAGTGTCTGTTAGGACCTGAACTACAAAGCTGTGATCCTGGGGAAGAATACTTGACAGGCCAAGCATGCTGCCCTGGGGTTCTCTGATGTTTATTTGCTGAGAACGCTCCCTTGCACATCAATGGCCTTCCATCCTAAGGCTGCTGAGGTGGGCTCCCCACCTGAAGTCTGACACATCTATGACCAGGATCACTGATGCCTGGGGGGACACAAAGGGAACCTCTTCCTTATTGAGCCAGGATATTCCCATCAGGACAAGGGGTGAAAATTGGGGGAGGAACTGTGAGTACCAAGGCCAAATGACAACCAGTTGGAGAGTGCACAGAACCTAGCCACTATCAGACAGGCCTGATGCTTAACCTTGAGTGCTGCACTTTATACCTGCATGACATCACGTGACTCGGCAGCTTGAGATAGACTCATACTTCTTTATTTGGTTAGCAGTGATCTCAGCAATAAGGTCTGACAGCATGGAACCAGGCTTCTGGGAAGAAAGCTCTGGCTAGGGTCAAGCCACACCCTAACAAACTCTATTCCCTGAACATGGGCCAGTGTTGGCTTTTGCTCATTTATCAGCAGGCCCAGCTCTTGAAAGGTGGCCCTTCCCAAGATGACACTGTACTGCACCTGTGTCAGCAAATGTCCTTTTATGAGCCAGTCTTTGAGGTAGGGTTTGGACCTGTACTCCTCCATGCCTGATGAAAGCAACCACTATCACCATGCACTTTGTGAAAACCTCAGGGCCACTGACAGGCCAAAGGGCAGAGCTATAAACTGCAAGTGGTGATGGCCCATCTGAGACCATGGCAAAGAGGTGCCTGCTTCCCTCTACTGGTTGCAGGAGCATGGCAAGTGCTGTGAGGACCAACACCACGATGGAAACTGGAAGCTTGCCAGGGACAGTGCCACTGACATCATTTGTGACTTACCTCCAGACAATGCCCTGACTCCCAGGGCCAGAAAGATGCCAGTAGCCTCCTACTCATTCCTGCCTGCAGGGACTGTTTACACTCTGCGTCCAATAGAGTGGGAGGAACCAGCAGGGACATCAGGTCCCTGGCCACCTGAAAGGTTTCAGGAATGGAGGGGACCACCTGGAGCAGGCAGCAGATCTTGGGCTGGATTCAATGCCCGCTGTGGAGTCAACAGTGCCTACATTGATGGTCCCAGGGAGGCGGAGCAGCCTAACAAAAGGTCTCAATCCCTCTGCATGCTTGTCCTTTTTTGTGCTGGCAAGCGGCACAATGCTCTGAACCCACACACAACTTGGAGTATGTTGAGAACACATTCAAATCTTATGTGACTCCAGGCGAGTGTCCCCTCAGCTCATCTGACAGGTTACAGGCTTGACTATGCCCCATTTCGTAGAAAAGCAGCTGCCACCCAACTGGGGGTTACTGGGGTGTCAAAGCCACTGAGGTAACCAGTTGCGGCACAAGCGAATACCTGGGGCACAAACAAGAGGCTTCACGGAACAGTTCGGCACTCCTACAGAATGGGAAATACACAAACCTTAAAGGCGACACAGACTTTCCTGGCTACTAACTTCTCCATGGCAGTCAGCATGACCGGATAGCGGATCTCTTTCCCCTCACTGTCTCGTTCAACCTTCCCATCCAGAGCAGGGGACTTCCGGGCTTCTGCATGGGCATAATCTGGCCCAACTGTGTACACCTGGGCAGAAAAAGAGAGGTAATCCAAGTGATCTGTATTACCATATTATTTAGCCAGGCTCCAAGAATTTACAGCTGACCAGACAGATAACTGACTGGCATACACAGGACAGCCTTAGGCTGCAGACATATGGAAAAACTGGATAGGTTTTGGTGCCACATGTTCTCCTAGTTTAATGCCTGAAGCAGACAAACATTTCACCTCACTTTGTTCTCCAGGCAGTGCTGTCTGGTCACTCGTATCTGGAAGGAACACTCTAAAGACCTCTCAGCAAAACTATTAAGGCCACAGCCACCCAGCATCTGAACAAGACAGCAGTTGTCCCTCACCTTCATGCCAACCTTCTCCTCACCTTGACATCAGTGCCATCTGTCGGCATGAACTCCTCGTAAATGTATGAGCCAGTTTTCCGTACACTGCTTTCAGGGGAGTAAACACTGCTTCGGCTACCAATCTGAAAAGAAAGGGTGAAGAGAACCTCAAAAGGAGGTAAAAAGCGATCCGCTTCATACAAGCTAAAATTAATGCTTCTGCAGGATCCATTGCTACAGGAGGGAAAAAAAAGTGAGGAACCCCACAGGCCAGGCGCCCAGATAGTGCCTATATGCTTATCAGTCTGCTTGATGGGGGATCCTTCTCTCCCTCTCAAAAGGTACACAGAGAGCACAGAGGGGAAATCTGGTTCCTTTCAAACCCTCCTTTCCCCGTAAGGTGTTCCATTGTTTGGCCTCTGCCTAATGAAGAGCTAACTGGGAAGTTTAAACAACATCAATTCAGTCACACAAGAGCTTGACAATGCAAGCAACAGCACTTTCTCCCTTTGGGGAGCTTACTCTAAGAGACTGCAACAAATGCAAGACTGGAAGAGAACTCAAGAGGTCCACTACTCCAGCCCACAGCATTGAGGCAGGACCAAGTAAACCTGCCCATCCCTGACAGTAACTGCTTGTTTAACCAGTTCTCAAAAACCTCCAGTAATGAGCATTCCATCATCATCTCTGGAAGCTTATTTCACAGCTTAATTATCTGAATAGTCACATAGCTTTTCCTAACAGCTAAGCCTGGGAAACAAGCAGGAAGAATTGGTAGTACTGGCACAGACAAAGAAGTATGATATAATTGGGATAACAGAGACATGGTGGGATAGTTTGCATGACTGGAACTCTGCAATGGATGGGTATAAACTGTTCAGGAAGGACAGGCAGGGAAGAAGAGTGGGAAGAGTAGCACTATATGTAAAAGAGCTCTATGACTGCTCAGATCTTCATTATGAAAGTGGAAAACAAGCCAGTTGAAAGTCTGTGGGTTAAGTTTAGAAGAGAGAGCAACAATGGCGAATGTCATGGTGGGTGTCTGCTATAGACCACCAGATCAGAAGGAGCAGGTGGATGAGGCATTCTATGGACAACTGGCAGAAGTTTCTAGATCACAGGCCCTGGTTCTCATGGGGGACTTCAATTACCTTGACTTCTAGAAGGCCAATACAGCAGTGCACGGGCAATCCAGGGAGTTATTGGAGAGTGTTGAGGACAACTTCCTGGTACAAATGCTGGAGGAACCAACTAGGGGCATTGCACCTCTCGACCTGCTGCTCAAACAGAGAAGAACTGATTGGGGACATAAAAGTGAATGCCAACCTGGGTAGCAGTGACCATGACATGGTTGAGTTCAAGATACTGATTAAAGGAAAGAAGGAAAGAAGCAAAATGCAGACACTGGACTTCAGAAAAGCAGATTTTGGCTCCCTCAGGGAACTGATGGGCAGGATCCCTTGGGAGGCTGATCTGAAGGGGAAAAGGTGTCCAAGAGAGTTGGCAGCATTTTAGAGAAACCCTGCTAAGGGAACAGGAAGATACCATTCTGATAAAGTACAGCAAATGTCGAAGGCGCCCAGAGTGGCTTAACAGAGAGCTCTGCACTGAGCTGAAGCATAAAAAGGAATCTTACAGGAAGTGGAAGCTAGGACAGATGACTAAGGAGACATATAAAGACATTGCTCAGGACTGCAGGGATAAAAATCAGAAAGGACAAAGGACAAATGGAGTTCCGGCTAGCAAGGGATGTGAAGGATAACAGAAAGGGGTTCTATGAGTATATTAATAACAAGAAGAGGATCAGGGATGTAGATCCCTTACTGAATGGGGCAGGTATCCTCATGACAGAGGATGAGGAAAAAGCTGAAGTGCTCAATGCTTTTTTTACTTCAGTTTTCACAGGCAGGGTCAGCTCCCAGCCCACTACACAAGGTACGGTAGATTGGAGAGAAGAAGAGAGGCCCTTGGTGATAGAAAGTCAGGTTAGGGACTACTTAAAGGAGCTAGCTGTGCACAAGTCCATGGGGCCGGATGAACTGCATCCGAGGGTGCTGAGGGAGGTGGCTGATGAGATAGCAGTACTGTTGGCCATTATCTTTGAAAACTCATGGCGAACGGGGGAGGTGCCAGAGGACTGGAAAAAAGCAAATATAGTGCCAATCTTCGAAAAAGGAGGATCCAAGGAATTACAGACCTGTCAGCCTCACCTCAATCCCTGGAAAAATCATGGAGCAGCTTCTCAAAGAATCCATCCTGAAACACTTGGAGGAAAATAGAGTGATCAGGAACAGTCAGCATGGATTCACCAAGGGTAAATCATGCCTGACCAACCTCATTGCCTTCTAAGATGAGATGACTGGATATGTGGATGCAAGAAGAGCCACTGATGTGATTTACCTTGACTTTAGCAAGGCTTTTGATACAGTTTCCCACAGCATTCTCACTGGCAAATTAAGGAAGTATGGGTTGGATGCGCGGACTGCAAGGTGGATAGAAAACCGGCTAGATCAACGGTTTCAGCGTGTAGGAATCAATGGCTCCATGTCAAGTTAGCAACCAGTAACGAGTGGTGTGCCCCAGGGGTCGGTCCTGGGGCCAGTTCTGTTCAATGTTTTCATTAATGATCTGGATGATGGGATAGATTGCACACTTAGTAAGTTTGACACCAAGCTGGGGGGAACAGTAGACATGCTGGAGGGCAGGGATAGGATTCAGGGAGACCTACACAAATTGGAGCAGTGGGCCAATAGAAATCTCATGAGATTCAACAAGGACAAGTGCAAAATCCTGCACTTGGGATGGAAAAACCCCATGCACTGCTACAGGCTGGGGAGTGATCACCTAAGTAGCAGCAGTGTAGAAAAGGACCTGGGGGTCCTGCTGGATGGGAAGCTGGAGAAGAGTCAGCAGTGTGCGCTTGCTGCCATAAAGGCCAATGGCATACCGGGCTGCATCAGAAGAAGTGTTGCCAGCAGACTGAGGGATGTGATCGTTCCCCTCTATTCTGCACTGGTGAGGCCACATCTGGAATACTGTGTCCAGTTTTGGGCTCCCCACTACAAAAAGGACAAGGACAAATTAGAGAAAGTCCATCGGAGGGCAACAAAAATGATCAAAGGGCTGGAGCACAAGACCTATGAAGAAAGACTGAAGGAACTAGGCTTATTTAGCATGCAGAAGAGAAGACTGAGGGGGGATTTGGTAGCGACCTTCAACTACTTGAAGGGCTGCTCCAAGAAGGATGGAGCTCGACTGTTCTCAGTAGTAACGGAGGACAGAACGAGGAGCAATGGTTTCAAGTCACAGCTGGGGAGGTTGAGGCTGGATATTAGGAAAAACTTTCTTACTAGACAAGTGGTGAAGCATTGGAATAAGCTACCTAGGGAGGTGGTGGAATCTCCATCTTTGGAGGTGTTTTAATGCCCAGCTGGACAAAACGCTGGCTGGGATTATATAGTGGGAGTGGTCCTGCTTTTTTGGCAAGGGGTTGGACTAGATGACCTCGTGAGGTCCCTTCCAACCCTATGATTCTATGATAAATATCCCTTACTGCAGAGAACATCCATTACATCTTGTCCTAAGAACAAATTGCCACAATCCTCTCCAACAGGCTTTAATGTATTGGAGATTGAGATGGGATCCAGTAAGAGTCTCACCTTCTCAATGCTAAACATGCCCAGTTTTTATCCTTTTCCATCGGTTTAGAAAAAAGTGACCAGCTTTTTTCTTTTTTTTTGGAGGGGAGGGGAGTAAACTCTCATTCTTTCCTAGAGCGTGGGGCCCAGATCTGGACAAAGTACTTAACTGGCCCACCAGTGCCAACCAGAGCACGACAATTACTTCCTGTATTCTACATAAGACAGTCCTATTAATACAGTCCAGAATATTACCCTTTGCAACTGTATCACACAACTGACTCATTCAATTTGTAATTCACTGAACTTTAGATCTTAGTCAGCAGTACCACCAAGCCAGTTAGTCCCCATTTTGTAGCTATGCATTTGATTTTTCCTTCCTAAGTGCTGTGCTTTGCACTTCTCTTTATTGAATTCCATCTCATTGACTCAGATAAATTTTCCAATTTGTCCAGGTCATTCTGAAATCTAATCCTGCCCTATGAAGTGCTTGCAACCTCTCCCAGTTTGCTGTCAGCCACAAATTCCATAAGCTTACTCTCCACCATTATCCAAGTCATTAAATGACTACTGCCAGACCCCACTAGATACACACCACCAGTTTCGCAACAGGCCGTAACTACTCTGAGTATGGTCCTTCAACCTCTTACACACCTATCTTATAGTTAGCTTATGAAAAATGTCATGGGGGACTGTGTCAAAGGTGTTATAAAAAAAAAAAAAATCAGGATATACTGCATCTACCATTTCTCCCCCATTCCCTAGGCCAGTAACCCTGTCAGCGAAGGAACTGGGTTAATTTAGCATGATTTGTTCTTGACAAATTTGTGTAGACAGTTACTTAACACCCAATTAAACTCTGGAACTTACAAACTGTTCTTTAATTATATGTTTCAGTATCTCCCCAGGTATCTGAGCTGGGCTGTGTGGTCTAATTCCTTGTGTCTTCTTTGTTCCCCTTTTTACATCTAGGCTCTATGCATGGTCTTCTTCATTCCCTGGCATGTCTCTCATCCTCCATCAGTACTCTAAGGTCATCATTAACAATTCTAAGATTCTTCTGTTACCCTAGCATGAATTTTGTCTGGTGTTGCCAATTTGAATACAGCTAATGGATCCTAATATTCTTTAATCCATCCCTTCCTATTCCATCTTGCACGATTCCTTCCCCTTTGTTGGTAATGTTAATTGTGACCAAATACTGAATACTTTTTCAGTGAAGCCTGAAGCAAATTAAGCAAACATCTTTGAGTAGCTTTCCTTCCCTGCTAACGGGTTAACCTATACTTATTTTTCTTTGGCTCTGAATGTATTTACAAAACCTGTTATTGATTCAATTTTATGTCTCTTGCTGTATTTAATGCACTTTGTGCCTTAGCCTTTTGATTCTACACTAGGTACGGTAGACTGGGGAGAAGAAGAGAGGCCCTTGGTG
>ML682019.1:23022223-23036941 GCA_007922195.1 Podocnemis expansa | reverse complement strand
GATGACCTCGTGGGGTCCCTTCCAACCCTATGATTCTATGATTCTCTTCCTACATTTTTGTGCTATTCTTTTATGTGCCTCTTTCACAATATGTACCCATTTCCACATTTCATAAGTTTCCTTCTTCTGTTTTGCCTTTAATGAGAAACTCTCAGCCCTCCTGAAAAGGGTACACAGGAAGAAAATCTACCAGTTCTATAAACCTGTAAACTCTGCATTTTTAAATTCATCACCATTCTGCTGCTCTCTTCCCTCCCTTATTTCTTGGTCCCATTTATCCAAACTTCCCTCCACTTGCAGAGTCACAACCACTTCCAATTCCTCCATGTTAGCCAGAATCCTCTCTAAAGTGGCAGTCCTCTGGAAACTTTTTCCACCTTCTCAAACAAATATTACCCTAATACAGTACAACAGCCATCACATACAGCAGTGATGCAGGTCCTAGTAGTCATTCTGTAACTCAGGCAGAGTCAAAATATTTCAGTTTACTGGGAATGTTAAACTTTTATTTCATAAAGCCCTACCGATACAAGAAAAAACAAAACCAGAGAATAAGAATTTTGACACTCTGAATTTCATGGTGGCTCAAGAAAGATAGTCAGTACAGAGAGAGCAAGGCCTCAAAAAACAACCACACACAAACACAAACACCACACACTTTGGCATTTTCATAACAAGAGTGTCACTTTCTGGCACCCACTTTGCAAGAAACCTGGCTACAGTGCTGATCTTATGGCACTGACTGCTCAAACAACAGCCATATGATCATATCACTCGATTACAGAATATTTTATAACTTGTTATCCAGAACCAAAAGGTTACCTACTGCTCTGAACCTGCTAAATTTGACATCAAATCTGTCATGAAGTGAATGCTACCACTCACTTATGAGGGCATCAGCAGTTCAACTGCAACCTCAGTTATTTAAAATTCCCATGAAGTTTATTATGGATATCATTGACCAAGGGCACAAACCCCCAAACCTGATGGCATTGCTAAGACAGAACAAGACAGGGTAATCTGTTGATAGGTGTTGACAGAAGTAAAAATTCCAGTCTGATAAACTGGGGGCCGCGTTTGTGTTCTAGATCTACAAGAGATGAAGGGAAAGCCTTATGGAATACAGGAGCAAGTTGCTGACAGCATTGTAGACAACAAGAAAGCGGAAAGGAATTCACAAGTCTTTCTGCTTCACCTATTTCCATACTATGAAGATCTTGGTGGGTAAGCGCATTCTGGGGTAACCTTTATTGTCACTAAATAATCAGTTTGATAATTTTGTATTTGTATTGTGCTAGGTAGGCATATTCATAACCCAGAGGAAAAGATGATCCCTGCCCTAACTAACACAAATGCTAAACAAAGGATGGGGGGGAAGTAATAAAAACAGATAAATAAATCCGTAAGTATAACAACTGGCACAGAAAGCAAAGAGCACACCAGGGTGAGATGCTGTATTAATAGACTTGCATGTTGACAAGTTCCAAAGGGTTACCTCTGTAAATAAATTTGTTGGTCTTTAAAAGTACCACAGGACTCCTTGTTTGTACTCAGAGGAATTGGTGATGGACAGGGTAGAAAACTGTGAGGTGTGCCCCAGAAGTCTTAGCACCACAGTCTAATGAGTCGAGTTCCAGAGCTGATTCTACACCCATCCCCACCAGCACTCAGACATTCACCAGCAGCATGGACGCTCTCCTTTGTGATAGGCTAACTGCAAAGTCAATCACCTGAGGGTAGGCTATTGGAGTTAATTCTGTAGGGCAGACACTCCAGGCCCATTTAAATAGTACAAAGTTTGGATGCTAAAGCACCAGCACCATCCCTGACTCCTAGTGGTCACATTAATGGGATGTGCACTTGAGCAAGCTTCACTTGAAGTCTACTAGCCTTTTTGGGGCTGTTATATGCTCATTCCCACCATGTACAGGAATGGAAGCCAGGTACTGCTTCTGGAATCTTCTCTTCAGCAATTCCTGACTTGCTGGGATTTAGCTACATATTCTTAACACAGCATTAACAAATGTAATGACATCTCGGTTATCTTTAAACCAGATTCCCCCAACACTCCCCCAAGGAGGTCCCCACACGCCTCTCCCAGATCCAAGGACTGACCCTTCCATCGGCACATCTCCGGCCTCAAGGGACATGGGCATTCTGTCTCACTGCCGATAGGCCAGATGCAAAATGTCTGGCCCACAGCCAGTTGCCAGTGACAACTGGAGTTCCCCTCACCTTCCGGAAGAGCCTCTGGCTGCCTCCACCTGCCGAGGTTGGGTAGTAAATATAAACGTTGTGATCCTCTGCACTGACTGGCTTCTCTACAAATGGCTTGGGGAACACAGCTCCATTCACCTCCACTTGGTCCTCTCCCTCCACTAGGTTGCACTCTGTAGACAAAACACAACAGGAGCAGGTCAGGAATGGGGGAAGCCTTCCTCGGGGACCCAGCTCACCACTCCCCCTAGTCTACCCTAGGACTGCCTACCCTAGCACTGAGTCCATCAGTCCTGGCCAGTCACGTTAGCATTTGGACTTAACCACATACCTAGTGTGACGCCATCCAGATTTAGAGGAGCATTTATGATACTATTTTATATTAATATTTCATAATTGCAATAATCCATATGTGATATGCAATGTTTGGTACCAACAGAAAGGTTATAATTTACTGGGAATGATTGTATCGTTTGTGTAGCAATTATATCTTTATTAGACATTAAGAATGTTTGTTAAATCTGTATTCCAACTTACATACTTCTGGGAAACTCCCCAGACACATGCACACCTGCAGCGTTTGTTTCATTAACGGCCCACTAAGGGAGCTCAGAGGTATAGTGGGCCCAGGGAGAAACCTACTGAGCCACTAGGGTTTGACCATTTGACTATAATCTCCATTTTGGTTCTGGAAGAGACCACACCCACAGCATCACCTCCACTGTCTTCAGCCAACACCTACCTCTGAATCTATTCATCTGCAACTGAACAAAGGACTGAGACCCACACTGGTGCTGGGTGTCCAGAGGACCTGAAAAAACCTGCAAACTCCAAATTCTTCCAAGGACTTACTTTACATACAAATGATTTAGAGTCCATGTGTATGATTCACTTTGACCATTTAACATCTCTCATATTTTATTTCTTTTTTTAAGATTTTAGTTACTAAAGGATTGGCTAGCACCACGGTATTTTGGTTAAGATCCCAGCTTATATCGTTCTGTGAAATGTGACTGGCCTTTTGTGGTCAAGAGAACCTCTCTCTTTAAGAGACCCAGTAGCTAGTCGGGAACTAGGAGCTGGAATGAAATAACGAAGACTGTTCATGCTTCTCTACGTTTCTTGATAACTGGTGTGAGGAATCAGAAGCATGGTTTGTTGCCAATCATGAGTCTAGCTTAAGTGCCACCAATCGGAGTTTAGAGAGGCTGGCTCATGTTTGCAGCTTGCCCTAATTTTTGCATATTCAAGTGATTATCCCAGGAGGCTCAGGTCACACCTGAGTCAGCAGCATGGACAGTGAATCCAACCTGTTCAAACTTGCCACCAGTGTCTGATCTTCACAGAAAATCCCCTTGAATCAGCTCAGATCACACCCTGCCCAGACATTTGGGGGTGCTACCTGGACAAGGTATAAGAGAATAACAGGCTGGCCCTCTGAGGCTTCAGTACCAAAAGCAGAAAGGGAACTGTGGGGATCCATGCATGCCAGCCTGGTTTGTAAATGGACATTGGGAAGCAGCAGCATAGCTTTGTACCTGAGGCACTCTCAGATTTGTCTGTGGCCAAGCCAACTAACACAGAATGCTCTGGGGCAATGAACCTAACATCTGCCCTCTGGGCACACTTACCCTCAGGCCTGTCAGGGTCTCGATTGAGCACAGCATAGCGGGGCAAGTCTATGCCCTCCTCCTGTAGGATCCGGTACACTTCTCGCCTACAATGGACACAGCAGGAAGACAGCTGCAGCCAACACAATAGATGGAAAGGTCACAGCTGCGACCTTGACACAAAACATGAAGTGATTTCTCACTACATAGGGATGAAAGCAACAAAGAACAAACCTGACATGGTCTAGGTTTGACAGTCAGCTGAGATGAAACTAGAACCCAGGTCTGCAGGATTGCCTGGCACCACTGTAACACCAGCCATTATAGGACCACAAACATGACCATACAGAGCACTGGTTTTCAAAACTTTTCTTCTCGGGACCCAGTTGGAAAAAACACCATTTATAACCAAGATCCAACAAGTACATCTTTCAGCCATGCATTCCAATCTTTCAGTGGTGACAGCAGAGGACACCACAACCGAGTACCTGAGCGTCCACAACTTAGTACTGGGTCCCAACTAATCTTTGAAAACCATTGACATACCTTATGAAGACAAACACCATAGGAAGTGCAGCTTGAAAGCCCAGACTAACAGCTCTCCTCAAAGTCCCTAATAGGTCCAGCCACCCCATTTAAGCTCTAGAGGAGCTCCAGAACGGTGAACTTCCTTGCCAGCTGCAGTGATGGACCTACTTTTCAGCCTGCTCCTGGACTTCTGACCCTAGCTGTGATCCCTGGTTCCTTAGTGTCGGTGCTCTTCCTGGCCTCTGACAACACCTGGTCATCCAAACCACAGTTATGACATTAGGAGAACCAAAGCACCTGCTTGCACCCACCCAGAGATGCCTGCCCCTCCCCCAACTCCAGCTGAGATACCCATGAGCAGCAGCAAAGCACTGTCCACCCTGCACAAGGATGCATTTTTCATAGTGTGATATTCCCCTCCTGCAGTCTGGGCTGGCATGCCTCTGTGTCACCTCAGTTTTCCACTCCTGGGTCCTGACTTATCTGTTTTGTTGTGTGAACCCCCCCTGCGTCTGGGTCAGCTCCTGCATGTAATCAGTCCCTCACCCAGTGGAAGAGCCCTCCAGCTAGCCATCCATGGGACAGACACCTCCCTCCCCAGCAAATCCCCCCAGTCTCAGATGCAACCCTGGGAACTACCGCCTTGAAGGGTTCAGTGGGGCCCACTGCACCCTGTAAGCTCATTTACACTTGTCTGTCAATTGATCAAAGATATTTACATGTACCAGCCCTGGCACTCCAAGTGAGGTCTCTCTATATGCTTAATCCACTGCACTGCTTTAGATAAAACAAACATTGTAGTCAATAAAATTTAAGTGATTCTAGAGTCAGAATAATGCAAATTATAAAGATTATAGTCACAATAAAATAAAAGAAACCTCTTATTCTAAGCTAAAATCATTGTACCAGTCTGCATTTCAACTTACCCCACAGGATGGCTGCAACATATCTTGCAACCAACCTCTCCCTCCCTATGGGTAGGTGCCAATCCTTGATGTTGGTTGGGAGCAACATAGGGGTACCTCTTTCCTTTAACCAGTTTCTTTTACACCCTCTCGGGTCAGGTGATCATTCATGTCCCACCATGGGCATGATCTTTCCCTCTTGAGCCAAGGAGCTTCCACATGCTTAGTCCAGTCCACTGTTCCTGTATGCAGGCCTCTGCGGATGTGGAACCTCTGCTTTCTGTGTGCACCTCCATGTAAGCCACAGGTGAGAAACATTTGAGGCCATGACATGGCAGTTTCATATCTGCACACATGTGATGCTGCAGGAAACATGCTACCATAACAGTAATGTTCAGCATGCCATGGGCATTCCAGAAGCACATTACGTAACACTTTGCAACAGACAATACGCAGATACACTGCAAGGGCAAACATGAATGATGCCCACATCACACCACCAGGGTGTACATGGGGTGCAGCATGTCACACATGGATCCACAGGACTTCTGCTATGGTTCCTAGTCTATAGGAGGAACCAGTCAGTGTGCCAAGTTCCCTAGAATTCTCACTCTTCCTCCAGAGTAAGCCACATGGCTTCACTGCCTCTTTAGACTGGACTTTCATCTCTCCTGCTTCGCAACATGAACTCCATTGAGCAAGCAGCAAGTGCAACTGAGACAGACTCCTTGGGAAGCTTGTCCACTCTTCAGGAATTAATACACCTCAGCCAGCATTTACAGTGACACTCAAAAGCCGAGTTTGTTCATGAATTGGGACATAGCATAGGAAGGCCTTACATTAGCACAAAAGGATTAAAATTAAAGCACAGTGAATTGCTTTCTGTATCTCCTTCCAGCCACCTTGATCTGTCTCCAGTAGAGCCCCAACTGCCAGCAATCAACTCTTACCACCCCCTCACACCTCTCTGGTCCTTTTGATTTCAAGCAGGGGATTGTTATTCAGCTTCCCTAAGGAGAAGCTGGAAAGTCCATATCCCTCTGGGTCGTCCGTTGCTAGGTATCGGTGTCCAGGCAACTGCATTTTCCACCATCTGGTCAGATGCTCCACTGATGTAGAGACCAAGGCCCAAACAGCTGGCAACTCCCCACGCCTATCTCTCTCTGCCTGACCAAAGAGCAAATAGCTCTTTTCCATTCACCCTGGGTAACATATAGCATACAGAGGAAATGGAGGCACAAACAGGATTCAAAACAGATTCCTATTTTGTCACTCTAATAGCAGCCACACTGGGTGCCCATCATGCTCACCTGCACCCATCCAACCATGACAGTTAAGGATAACAGGGTACCACCCATATCCCTCTCCAGCATTCAACAGGAATGACCAAGTGTGGCAGAGCACCACACCACAAGAAACCTCTACCTTGCTCTGGGACCCTTCACGGCAGCAGAGTCCTTGGACCCACAGCTATTAGTTTTCACACCAATATCTACCATCTTAGCAGGTGCCAATCAGAGCTCGGCACCTTGCCAGCCACACAACTGAAGGGCAGTGTTTGGGGCATGCATATTTGGAAGGAAGGCTTGGTTGTGACACTCCAGCCCTAAACATCCAAGGCCAAAGATTTCAAACCTTGCTGCCTAAATATGACTTGTAAATCCAGATCATGGTACTCAGCCTGAACTTGTTAGGAGCTGGGCACCAACAAATCAGCTTCTTTCCTCAGAGCTGCAACTGTTCAGACAGTGGCACTTACTGAGGAGCAGGGCCAGATTATCAAAGGGGCTTTAAGCCCCATACGCCAGCCAAAAATGGGGTCCCAGGCTTCAGCCCCTAAAACCCTGATAAGCTGGCCCCCCGCCATGCCAGTGCTGTGGGGGAGGAAGGAGGCAGGTGCCAAGCCAGGGGCCAGGCTCTGCATGCCACCCTGCCCCAGGCCAACTGGGACAGTTAATCAAGTCCTGCTTAGGGACCCACCCTTCTGGCACTCAGCTTTAAAACACTGACTGTTTCCCCTTGCCAGAATCTCACCTGCCATTGCTGCTGCTGTCACCCCCTGCTTCTCTATACCAAGATCTCAACTGGCCTCACTAACCAAATCAGTCTCCCCTTCTGGGAGCTCACTACCTTGTTCTGTTTCACTCTGCCCTTCTCCACAAGGTCAAAATACATCTGCTTCCTCACAGACTCCATTAGAGCAAGTCCATTCCTTCCCCTTACTTGACCCCATCTAGAATTAATGCCAAGGTCACATCTTGGAAACCTGCTGAAAAGAAGCAGCTAAGGCCCCCTCCACTATCTGTAGCTCCAGAGCCTCATGCAGCAATTTGGCTGCCTCCCCTACTCCCACCACCAGGAGACCCTGTGGGCTGCCACACCAGGGTCTGAGCTCCCCTCCCAGTTCTGGGCTCCCCCACCCAACAGGGGACCCTGCAGCAAGTGTCCTGACCCAGCTCCACCCCCCGCCCCCCCCGACCAGAGCCCTATACCCATTGCAGCTCTCAAAACACTTTGTTATTGATGGAATTTTTTAAAATGGCTATTCTTATCTTTTGGATTGCCAAGCCCTGCACCAGCACATGGAAGGTGAAGAAGCAGACTGATGGAGCGCGGTACAGCTCACCAACAGAGGTCAGGAACCAGGGGTCAGACAGGCAGTTCACATACAGGGAAAGAAATACTCCAGAGGCTGCTGAACTCCTACCTGTCCTGGATGTAATACTGCATATCAAGGTCATTAATCAGAAATGGATTGCACAGCTTGGCATAAGCAACTGCCTTATCCAGAGGGAAGCCTGAAAAACACCAGAAGGTTCTATTAATGCAAGCTCCCCCCACCAGCCATCAGGGTAAGGGCTGCCACAGAACTTTACCTTTAGAGTGAAAGGAGATAAGGCAGTCACAAGGAGGCCAGTTCTCCACTGGCTCATTCAGAATGACATCTTCTCCCATGATCACCACTGTGATGTACTCAAACTTGCACAGACGCTCAAGGATTTGAGTCATGGGCTTGGACTTGGACTTTTTGGTCATGGCACAGATTCCAACCACGATCTGCCGTTCTGGAGGCTGAGGGGAGGAGCAGGGAGCTTAATACAGGCTGACTTGCTCATCAAACTCAAATTGCAAATGGTACACAGAGGCAGCAGTTGTGAACAGACAAGGCACTTTCCCCAACACACATCATTCTTTCTTTAGATCACACCTGACAGATAGGACTTGGCAAGTGTAAACTACTAAAAACATGTGAAAACAAATGGCTCTTGAAAACATGAATGATTCTCCCCCCATGCCTGCACATCTATGCCCAAACTGGCTTTCAGAATCACTCTCTAAGGCATTAAAAGTTTATAGAAGCAGATATTTAACATGTGGCTCTATCAGCTGTTTGCACATCTCACTCACAGGTGATACAATCCACATACACAGCCCAGCAAATACACACCATGGACAAGCATGAGGACTTGCTCGTGCCCCCTTCCATACAGCACACGCTCGCTCACTCTGCAGCTAGGAACCGCCGCCTTAATGCAGTTCTACACAAGGGTCCTGGACTGAATCCACAGAAAGCATACAAAAATTCTCAGAATTTTATTTATTCTTATAAACAGTAAATGACTCCCCCTCTGCCCCCCACCACATTTAAGTTCTCTATGATAAGAGACCCAAAGATGGAAGTTCCAAAGGGGCAGCCATGTTGGTCTAGTCCAGCAAGACAAACAAGGAGTCCAGTGGTACTTTTAAAGACCAACAAAGTTACCTATCTCACGAGCTTTCATGGAGAAAATCCCACTTTATCAGATGCTTTGAAGATGAGGGAACTCCCTCCTCCATCTTCAAAGCAGCTGATGAAGTGGGATATTCTCCCACAGAAGCTCATGCAATAAATTTGTTAAGTCTTTAGAAATAACTACAGAACTCCTTGTTTAGTTCAAAGGTGGAAGAAGTGAGAAATTCAAGTGTATCAGATTAAGAACACATGAGCTAAATGACCTGGAAGAAGAGATGGTACAGTCACTGGCTAAGAAAATATTTACAATGGAAGATGCCCTGCAGCCTCCATCTAGGACCTCACGTGCCTCAGACAATATGGAGCAATGATCTGAGCACTATACCCAAGAAAGACACTACAGCAATGAGAGAGAGTGAGCATGGGATTCCAATCTTTCTGACCTCAAACTCCAGCTTATTAAACCTTAAATCAGACATCAGGAAAACACCACAGCATCCTCTTACTTTGGCCACTGCCCACTCAAAGCATGAAGCAGAACCAGGAAACAGTGGAATCTCTACAGACCTACTTAATCATTTTCTGCTCACTCCCATCCAATCAACCACGACGCATCATGTGAACACAGCTCTCCATATAGCCACAGTGCCGGACTTGCCTGCATTAAACCCCTGAGCTCAGCCCACACCACATATCTGAGGCCAAAGGGGCAGGACCCAGAAAGCTACAGCTGGAGGTTCTGCAAAGCCTGCCAGGGCCCATGGACAGCCCAATGCAGAAAACAGCCAGTTGGCACTTTCCATGTGTTCAATCTGCATCACTGATGACAAATCCCTCTCTGGCTCAGGGCCGTCACTGGTACCAGGCACACGGGGGACAGAGTATCTGCCCCGAATCCCAGCGCCAGTGCCCCAGGGCTGGCAGGGCCCTGCCTTTCCCAGTCTCCAGCCCAATCCGGCCCCGTCCCTGTCCCTGGCATGGGATCTGGGGCCCAGTGGCCCACACCTGAGGCAGCCCGGTCCCCAGCAGGGGATCTTGGGTCTCAGCTGCCCACAGCCATGGAGGCCACTCCTGGCCTATCCCCAGCCAGGGATCCAAGGCCCAGCCACCCATGGCCACAGCAGCCTTGTCCCCGGCGGGGGATCTGGTGCTCAGCTGCCCACAGCCGCTGAGGCCGCTCCCGGCCCCATCCCGGCCAGGGGCGTGGCCTGCAGCCAGGGGCATGGCCTGCAGCAGGTGCCCCAGGTGCTTCCCCTGGGCAGTAAGGCCTCTGCTCCAGCTAGAGGTAATAGAACTCCAAAGAAAAGGAATACAATAGTGCCTCTGAATAGCCCCGCTTACAAAGGGGATTGAGAAAAGCAAAAAGCAGCAGTCACAGGACAAGGAGATTCCTCCCTTCTGCTGCCAGGAGTAGCAGGCTACAGAATCTGTGATCCAACCTAAGGGTGAAGCTGCCAAGGCCACCAGGATGACAGAAGAAACCATGCTGCTGCTACTACCATTTCAAGCACAGGAGAAATTGTCCAAGCACTGGGTGCTGTGAACTTTGGTGCTTGTGTTGCTTTTGGTGACAGGGACCTAAGATGTTGCATTTCCATATGCCTATTACCATTGCCTGGGCTGGATGGCCTGCAGGCTGGGACAACTTGGGACCTCAAGAGTCACCACACATGGAAAAAGCCTGGCAACTGAGGAGGAAGCCTGGATACAGGACACAGATACAGGGCACACATAAGCACTCCCAGCCATAGCATCAGGCCCTCCTTACCGACTCAGACGCCTCATCATCCTCAAAGAAATCGATCTCATCCATCTTCATGTTTGATCCCAGGAAGTCTGTCTCATCATCTCTGGCACCAACAAAAAACCTGGGAGTGGAGCTCTTGCCCTCATGGGAGGTCGTCAGGGACGACATTACAGCCTGGGTGGCCGACCATCCCTCTGTGGAATCATCATGTACAAACCAGGATAAAAAAAATCCACGATGGGGAGCAAGCGAGGGGCTGTTGGTACTGAAAAGAGCATAAGGTGAGTGGGGCAGGGACTAGTGCTGTCTTAACAAACCCAGGAATGTGCGGCAGTACTGGTGGAAAGTGCCTTGGTGTGAAGGGAAGACTTTGGACTGGGTGGGGGCAGAAGCTAGTGATAATGGAAGGCATCTGGAGATGCTGGGGGATGGGGAAAGCACAGCAGCCAGTGCCATTTTAGATGGGCACCTCTGGTGTGCAATTAACCCATCTGCACTAGCTGGGATGGGACCAGACCCATTGCTAGAGTTGAACGGGATGTGACAAGACTTAGCCCTATATGTTCCAGGCTGCTGGCTAAATCACTGAGCAGGATGATATATATTTGAAATGTCCTGCACCTGAAGACACCAGTTGATACTGAAGAGGGTGTCAGGGGAGTTGATGTCTAAATGAATACTGCTTTCCAATCCCCAATCTTCAGTCCTGTCACTAGTCAGGAAGTCCTGCAAAAAAAAAAAAAAAGAAAAAAGAAAAAAAAGGACCAATCATGAGAGGCACTTAAGCTAGCATGATGCGGAGCAGCAGCATTTCAAAACACTCCATGGACAATGGGGCAGCAATACTTAGAACACTGAATCAAGGGCCAGGATTTTCAGAAATCTAAATCTGGTTCTGGTTGACTGTGTGATTATAAGTTGCTCACCCACGGCTCACCAGTGAAAAAACAGGCAGTCCTTCACATATATGCCTGGCATGGCCTGTTTTTGCACACAGAGCTTAAAACACAAAAAGTTCATTTTAAAATAATTTTAAACCCAATACATCTCTTTTTAAAATAAATATTATCTTCATCCATTCTGCTTGGCTGTCATCTTGATACTTCTAAAGCAGTGGTCCATGTTGCCACAAGTCTTCCTCATGTGTTTAGTGGATCATGGCCAGGAAACAACTCAGCTACTCTCTGTCTCTGCAGGCTCCTATCTAGAAGGCTCAGGGGCTGTTTATACAGATAAACCACAGAAGCCAAATTCAGTGTAGCACAGCCTTCTTGTGTGGGGACTCAAATCAGTTAAAAAAAAAAAAAGAATGCTTCACACCCATATAGATTAATTTGGTTTGTCATAATTTGCAGGGGAAGCAAATCGGTGGTAAAGGAGAAGGACTGGTAACTGAAGAAGTCACTTACACAAAAGAATTACTACCGACTCCAATATTTAGCTCACAGGAGATGAAACCGCAACTGCATCAGGTCAAGACAGCCCAATGTGCAGAATTATTAAAGCCGCTGAAAAACAGGTACAGTAGAGCGTATGTAGTAGGTGTTCTTTAGAATTATAAATTGATAACAGAAGGAGCAGATCTACAGAATGAGAAAGCCCAAGAGTTTAACCTTGTAAGACTCCATTAAAGAAGGATTTTGGTGCAGAGAAACTATATGGGGACAGAGATAGGAAAGCCAAAAACTGGGAGCGGGCAACTGGATGGATCATTTGACAATTTGTTGCAACGTTCACTCTCTCTGAAGCACCTGGCTTTTGCTATAGCCAGATTACAGGATACTGGGCTGAATGGACCGATCTGACCAGGGATGCTGTTGATAAAAATCACAACAGAAGGGTGCATTGAGAACGGGCTACCTGGTCAAATGATGCACTAATGCCATATGAAACAAAAGAGTGTGAAAAGGGAGCTGCCAGCAGCAACAGACGGTAGTTGGAGCTCTTCTAGGGAGATAAGTATTGCCATGCTAAGGTCATGGTGCCCTGAAGCATGCCACCATTCTGTACCATGCAGCCACCATTTGTTTCTGTATTATATAGCCATTGCCAGGGCTGGGCCTTTTTGTGTCTTCTCAACTGTACTATCTCCAGGACAAGGACAGTGCCTCTATGAGGTCAGTACCCCGACAGGCATATTACTACTTGTGCTTACATGGCCCACATCACCATAGCCTCACACTCATTAGAAGCTTTGATCTTCACAACAGCCCTGTCACAGGGAGTTGAGCGAGCATCTTGCCCAGGATGCCTGACAGAGCCAGGAATTGAAGCATGGTCTCAACACCCAGCATGCCCCCCCCTTCACTAGACTATTCTTCATTTCCTCAACGCACTAACATCATATAAATGATTAATAATATAAATGAATGGGTATTCCTACAGAAGGAAGCTTTAATAACTGGGAGGAGCTGTTCCTCCTCTCCAGTTGACATGGGGCTTGGGAGGGGCAAGGGCACCCCTCTGCTGTTGCTGATTTGACTCAGAATGGATTAAAAAAAAGACTCATGAGCCTCCTGGAATCCTTGATGCCCCCCACCTCCTCTGCACAGATCATTGGCCTAAAAGCCCAGCTCCCGAAGCCAGGTGATTACTTCCACAATTCAACTTTCACTTAGAAAAGAAGTTCCTTATCCTCATAACTGTGAAAACAAACTCAAAGGCGAGCTGAATGACAGAAGTCGGGATGTCTGCCAAAAGCTGCAGTCTACATTAGCTTGGAGATGTCTTCTCCAGGCACCTGAATGGGGGAGTAAACGCCATGAGCAGCAGAGAGCTAGGCAGTTGCGTCTAGACTGGGATTTAAGAGCGTAACGTTAGCCACCATGTTAGCATCATACTTCCAACCCTCGCCTAGGCAAGGCCCGTGTGAAAGGAGAAGCGGCTCACACTGCTCTCCTCAGACACCTGTCCCTGGGGTGGGTTAAAGATGCCTTGCTGCTGTTCCTCCCTCCCTCATGAAGCAGGAGAAAGGAACCGCCGCCACTTCTCTTCCTCCCAGAGGCAGGGAGCAGCCCTGCTGTCGCCGGGGAGCTACCGTGGCCCCTAGCTCAGCAAAACAAACAGGGAGCCCGGGGGCGCTTTCACGGGAGAAAAGCCGCCTCATCACACGCCGCAAGACGGGAGCCAGGGACAGGCTCAGGCCAGACCGGGTCGCTCCAGCAAAGCAGCAGCTTGAGGCGCTGGAAGAGGCTGAACCTGTCACTCGCTCCCCGGGCCCTGCGGCGGCCGGCGGCTCGGAACGGGGCGGGGCCCCCGACTGCCGCACCCCGCCGGGAAGGTCACCGGCTCCTCCGCAGCCCAGGCCCAAGAGCCGCCGGCTGTCGGGCCCTCAGGGCGCCACAGGCCGCAGACTCCGGGCAGGGCCGGCTCCCGTCACCGCCGGGCTCTGCAGGGAGAGGCCGCACCCGAGCTCCGGCCCCGGCGGGGGGGGGCGGGAAGCCCCCCGGGACACGGACACGGACACGGACACGGACACGGCCCCGCCCCCTCGGTCCGGCGCCAAACCTCGGCGCCGGCCATTTCCGCCGACTCACCTGCCAGCCGCCTGGCCGCCCGCCCCCCGCCGGCCAATCGCGGCCTGCTTACCCACAGCCACAGCCAATCAGCCGCGGCGGGGGCGGGGCACAAAGGAGACTCAGGCTGGTTGGTCGCCGGAGCCGCCCGTAAGGATGGGGCGACGCCCAGCGGCTGCCAGGGGTACTGCGGGGGGAGGGGCCTGCGTCGACTGGCTCCGCCCATCCCCCAGCCAGGGGGGGCCCTGGGACCCCCCATGGTGATGATTATTGGCTATGGCGGGAGCGGCGTCACCGGATACCAAAGCATGGAGGGGAGGACGGGAAAGTACCAGAAGGAGGGCACATGGAGAAAATGGAGTATTAATGTAACAGTCTTCTGCTTTAGGGGGCCCTGGAAGGCTTCCCCTAAACATAGAAAAGCAGATTTTGTCTCCCTCAGGGAACTGATGGGCAGGATCCC
>ML682019.1:23006990-23017223 GCA_007922195.1 Podocnemis expansa | reverse complement strand
CTCGTGGGGTCCCTTCCAACCCTATGATTCTATGATTCTATGATAGGGTGTTCCGGAGCGTTCCAGCATCCTTTAACCCCTGTAAGTGAAAAGCCAGACACAATCATGTCTTTTTAAAATGCCTGCCGGACGGAGGAGGTGAAAGTAGAAAGGACGACACATCCTCCCTTTGCCTGACATCTGGTAACCGGAGGCAGGAGCCTACCCTGAGATACAAGAAGACACAGCCCCCCCCCCCACCTTATCTCTCAGCAAGGGGACCGAGGAGGGCACCCCGTTTAAAGAGTAAATGGGGTGACCAGGACAGTTACAGGACTGGCAGGCCAACTATAATCACAGGCTGGCCAAATCATGGAGTGGCCAATGTTGGAGGCAGTAAAGAATTCAATTAATGTCAATCCCATGGGATCTGGGCTGTAGATCCCTCAAACTGATGATTTCTTTTTTTTATGAGATTTTGAGTCTGGCTGATGAGTGCTATATTGTTGATGGCACATACCTAGGCTTCTGTAAAGCATTTCACTGATGCCACACCACAGGTTAATTAAATAACTGGAGCAACAAAAAATAAGGATGGCACACGTTAAAGGCATGAAGAATGAGGTAAATGCTGGGGCTCAAAATTTAATTCTAAATGGGGACTCCCCATCAAGCAAATGTGTTTCTAAAGGGGAGCCCTCAGGACTGACACAGGTTTCTCCTGTTTCACATTTAGACCAGTGACCTGGAAGAGAACATAAAACCATCCTTGTTAAAGTTTGCAGATGACAGAAGAATTGGGGGAGCAGTAAATCATGAGGACAGGTCACTGAGGCAGAGTGACCTGGATCACTGGTAAGATTGGGTGCAAGCACACAGTATGTATTTGAATGTAGCTAAACATATATGTCTATATCTAGGAAAAAAGAACACATGCCACACGTACAGGATGTGGTACGCCACCCTGGGGAGCAGGGAAGGTTAAAGGGTGAGGTGATTACAGATCCTACATGGGGAACAAATACTCGTTATTGAGGTTTTCAGTTTAGCGGACAAAAGTATAACAAGACCCAATAAATGGAAGCTAAAGTCAGAGAAATTCAGACTAGAAATAAGACATGCATTTTCATAATTAAGGTAATTAGCAACTGAAAGAGGCTACCAAGGACCACGGTGGATTCTCCATCACTAACACTTTTTAAATCAAGATTGGACATTTTTTAAAGACATGCTCTAGTTCAAATATGAATTAGATGGGGACAGTTCCCAACCAGTTCTACACAGGATGTTAAGCTATGTGGCTGCTATGGTTCCTTCTAGTCTTGGTATCTATGAAGGGTAGGAATAAAGAGGGGAGTTGTGAGCACAAGGCTACACACACACCAAAGGCAGAGTCACCAAAGGCATCACCAAAGGCAGAGTCAAGTGTGTGTGCGGCACAAGCCTGTTGCACTGAACAGCAGATACAAAGACGCTTCCTGAATCTGTCACTCTCCACACCATTATCCCTGTATCAAGAGGACCTGTACAACCCACTCATTACACCCCACAATCTTTAATGTATTTATTCTCACAGTGTCCCTATTATCCCCATTTTGGGGATGAGGAACTGAGGCCCAGAGACACTAAGTCAGGGATCCACAACCCCAGCATGGGTACCAAAGCTGGCACAGACATCTGTTTACAGTGACATAGCTGCTCCGTCCTGCTGGGCCTGGTCCCAGCAGGTCCTGGGGCCACAAGAGCCGTACACACACCATGGCTCCTGGCCACACTCCCCAGCTGGGGACCAGGGCCAACAAGGGACAGGCTCCTTTTCCCTACTGGCTCCGACCCCAGCCTGAGGGTTAGGGGATGGGGCTGGCACGGGGTCAGCAAAAGTTGCCGACCCCTGAACTAAGTGATTTACTCAAGGTCAATACAGTAGCAAATTGAACCCTGGTCTACTACAGGCTGAGAAGCCAGCCTTCTGCTCGTATGTTGCCTTTGGTCCTCCTGTTCCAGTCTTCAGTAAAATATTTTGTCATTTTAAACATTGCTATAAGCTCAGTCCTTGGTTCTGTGCCCTTGGGTGAACAGGAGAAAATGTTGTTGAGTATGAAATGAGTGTACAGAACACAGTATTGCTGCCTTGGGAGAAAAACATAAACCCTAATGCTGAAGCTGGTTTTCAGCAGCACCTACTTTAAAAATGTAGTCCTAATCCATTGACATCTAGCATAGCTCAGTGTGCTGCAGCATAGACACAGCAGAACTAAACTAAAAACCTATCCACCACATGTGGGGGCTCCTCAGGGAAAGTGACCTTTCCTAGATTTAAAACTAAATTAGACCAAATGTGACAATCCCTCTGCTCCAAAAGAGCTTTTTACTAAGAATCTAGTAATAAAAATAAGCACTATCATATGATTTATAACATGATTATATATTTATTCAAAATGAGAAAAAAATAGAATTGTATTAAAATAGCTTCTGTTTTGTAAACGTTCTGCAGCAAGTACTTTCTTTATCTTAAACATATTATGGGGTAAAGTTTGTCATGCCAATCATTTCTTGATAGTATTTTCCTCTTATAAGACCGTACATCATTTCCTGCTGGATGAAAATAAATATATACATGTACTAAAGTTGCAATCAGATGTTGCTACCTAGGGAGAGTCTTAACTAACAAATCCCTTGGGCAGCCTGACCAGCGCAGCCTACATTTTGGATGGTGCTAATGGACTTTGAGTCCACAATGGAAAGAGGGTTGTAGGTTCATCATGCTTCTGCAACCCTTCTTAAGGCATTCTTTCCTTTCTACCATTTGAGGATTGAGTGAAGTAAGACATAAATCTTGGGTTTTATGACTAGATACAGCTGGGATGTGCACAATATAAGCAACTTCAATTAATATTGTGTGGCTTCCACACATCATACGCAAACAACATAATTCTGACTTTACAAGAAAGGAGGCCAATGCAGAACAAATTAAAAGTTCTTTTACAGGAGCACTTTTAAACTTGTGAAGGATTCTGGCTCACTAAATATTTCTCAATCTGTTGCCCTGCTGGCTGTCACCAGAGAGGTATTGGATCCCAGAATTCAAAAGGGAGTCACTGCACAAATAGCAATAAACCCCAGGACTTCTATGTGTTCAGTATGCCCTATCTCTTCATGTTAGGGTTTCTAGAGTATGCAGTTTGGAGGCTTATTTAAGGTGGAGCGAAGCTTGGGATAAGAAAGAGTCTTTCTGATTGTTAGGCAGTGTTGCGTAGAAATCCTCCATCTGCAGTGAAAAGAGGTAATTACATTTTTGGCTGAGTAACCCAAGGTCTTTCAAATCAAATCATAGGGTTAGAAGGGACCTTATGAGATCATCAAATCTAACCCCCTGGGAACTGAACCCAGGACCTTCTGTATATATTAAGCAGGGGTACTAGCCATGACACTATTTACAGGGCTTTTAACAAGCTAGATCACTTACACCCAATTATGGAAGAGATCTTTAGCCCATTGATAATGTTTAATACAGCTAGTAACAGTGGCGAATTTCAGAAAACTGGAAGATTGGTAATGTTGTGCCAATATTCAACAAAGACAAGCAAGATGAGTTGGGTAGCTATAGGCCAGTTAGCATGACATCCATCTCAGGCAAAATAATGGAAAGATGTATACCAGATTCAATCAGTAAAGGACAGTAATACAATGTACCCCACTCAATATGTTTTTATGGAAAACAGATCCTGCCAAAAAGCATCCTTTAATTTTTTCCTGGGTAACAAAGCTAACTGTATTGACATATATACTTTGACTTTGGTCAGGCATTTACAAAACTAACATCATACAATATCAACAAAGCATATATCAAATGAACTAAAAACTGGCTGACAGAAAGTAGTTGTTAGTAGGAAATCATCATCAAAAGGAGTGTTTCTAGTGGGGTTCTGTGGGGTTCAAGCAACTAGTGGTGATAGCTGATGAAGAAATGGACCCACTACAAGCATGACAATATGTGCATTTTGCCCTGAGCATAGACCACAATTAATTATTGCTTTTGGTTCACACAACACTGGAGGTAGGGCATCTAGGGAAGGATAAGGCGCAAGTCCATCTCATGGTTCAATGTTGTTGGCCTGGAGTCATAGAATCATAGGGTTGGAAGGGACCTCATAGGTCATCTAGTCCAACCCCCTGCCAGAGGCAGGACCACTCCCACTAAACCATCCCAGTATCCACTAAACCGTCGAGGATTTCTGTGCTTCATGTCCTGAGTGCCAACTAATGGTCCCACCAGCCCCATTAATACTGCTCCCCAGGATGGAAACAACTTTTCAAAGGGTAGAAATAGACCTGAAAGGGTCACTTGCAGAAAGGGCCTCAGGACACCAGTGTATATTGGACTACGCTACCCGATATCCAGAGTCTATACCATTATGCTCCATGAATTCAAGACTATTATACGCAATGAACTACTCAAAGTTTTTGCAAGGGTTGGCTTCCCTAAAGAAGTCCTAACAGATGAAGAAACAAAATGTCAACTCCAAATTAATGGAAGAGGTGTGAGACTTACTAAAGATCCTGTCCTTACACATATCTGTGTACCATACCAAGATTGCTGGTTTGGTAGAGAGCAATTTAACAACATGCAAGAAGTCCAGCATGCAGGACCCTCAATATTGGAATCAACTACTCCCCGCATTCCTCTTTGCCATCTGGGAAGTTCCTCAGGCTTCAACGGATTCTCAGCATTCAAACTCTTATATAGCAATGGCCTAATGGCATCCTTGACCTAGCACAGGAGGCCTGGGAATGTAGTTCAGTAGGTCCTGAAACTAGGGGAGCACTTGGAGACCATGGTGCATATACAAAAGAAAAGGTCACAGAAGCAGGAGCATGGCAACAGCAGCAATATAACAAAGGGTACAAACATGCCTCTTCCCACCAGGGAACAGAGGCTTGTTGTTGCCCCCTCCTCTGTTTTGGCCAGTTCTTCCTTCCTCTGTAAAAGGGGTCTGCAGACACAAACCCATGGTGCCACATGTCATAGACGCTCACTAAGTGCTGGTTTGTTCAGCTGCAGGGACTTCCTGGTTTCTCTCCTTTCCAGTTGTTCCCTGCTTAAATGTCTCTTTTACTGAACATGTAGCATATCACCACTCTGTGGCAGTGCTCTGGGAGGCTGCCTGCAGCAGACCTTTTGTCACCCTGCTGTTCCAAGCTTTTCTGCCCCCCACCCCCCCACCCCTACCAATATTCTCTCTCCTTTATATTAGGCTTCATTATCCTCATGAGGCCCAGCATGCTGGCAGCTGTGCATGGACGTAGCCGGTCACTTTGCTGGAAGGTAGGAAGGGCTCCCCTGTCCCCTCCGTGCCTTTGGGGCCTATAGGTCCCATCACAAAGTGATTTTACCTTGAGATGGGATTGGTGAGAACATTACTGGAACACTGCATCCTGGCCTGGGGTGCATACTTTAAAAGGAAATTAATGGTTGCAGAGAACAGCCCCACAAAATTGTGGGGATGGGCTGGAAAATGCTTTATGAGTAACTGGAGAAGCTCAGGTAGTTGGGCCCATCAGAAAAAAAAAAAAGAGAAGTGATGTCTTTATCCTATTTGAGTGTCTTCTTAGGGGGAAATCACCAGGTCTTAAACCTCCCTAGTGGAGATTTAACCTAGTGGAGAAAGGCATAGCTAGATCACATGGCTGGAAGCTGAAGCCAAAGCCAAACAAAGTCAAATGAGAAATTAGGTACACATTTTCGGCTGCAAGGGTGTTCGGCTTTTGAAGCAAACTTCCAGTGAAAGAAGTGGACTCTTTATCCGCACTATGTCTACACTAGCAAATTAGTCTGGACTAAACTAATTTGAACCCTGTCTCCACAAGTCTTTGCTAGTTCGAACTAAAAAAATTTTAGTTCGAACTAATCAAAGGTTAGTTTGAATTAGTTAGTTTGGCTGATTAGTCCAAACTAACAGCTTAGTTTGTACTTATTTGCATTTTAGTTGGCACTAGCCCAATGGAGACATGCTAGTTCAAACTACGTAAGTTTGAACTCATGGTTAGTTTGAACTAAATGCTGTTTTAGTTTGAACTTGCCATTTTTCGTTTGAACTAAAAAAGCATGGCTCAGTCAAACATGGTTAGTTTGAACTAACTTTTGAACTACTTAGTTTGAACTAACCAAGTCTGAACTAAGATTTGGGATGTAGACATATTTGTCGTCTTCACTTCAAGAGGTCAGCACTGATTTTTCTTATTGTAACTCCACAGCTATGCATTACATGCAGATTACTACAAAAAAGCAAGGCGTCTTGTGGCACTTAAAGACTAACAGATTTATTTATTGCATGAGCTTTAGTGGGAGAATATCCCACTTCATCTGCTGTGCTCCCTAGTCTACACACACGACATCCTCAGCTCCCTAGATATATACCAGCTGTGGCCAAACTGTAGCGCAGAACCCGCCTGCAGCTCTTGAATGAAAAAGCGTGGCTCGCGGGAGAATGTCAGCAAATCAATTTTTGCTGCCCCACACCCTTCTCCTGGCCTCCTAGGGAGGAAGCAGGTGCAGCACCACGGCCAGGCTGCCACATGGTGGGGACCAGGGAGTGCCAGCAGCTCTTTCTTTCTCTGCACCCAAGCAGCTGCCTGCCAGCTGGCTTGCACCCAGCTGGCTTCCTCTGCAAGCAGCCAGTGGCCCCGCCCTTGTTGGCTACAGCAGAGGTTTACCCCGGCCCACCAGCTGGTCTCTCCATGGCCACGACTTTTGGGGCTACAGGTACCCAGGTTCCACTGCTGTCCCAGAAGGAGCCTTCCACTGCACCCTCCACAGGGAGAGGCAACTCATCCCAGGACTGCCCACCCAGGGAGTGGAGAGAAGTGAGAGCTGCCCCACGGCAGAGGGTCTGTTCAGCTGGCGGGGGACAGAGTGTGGCTGTCAGCATTAATGGCCACAGCAGCGAGGGATGGGGTGCGCTCCTCAGTTCTTCCCTCCCATCCCCTATACTGCTGCCCTTTGATCAGGTCAGCACCTTGGGGGCATCTTTGCTGCTGGGTGACAGAGGCCATCGCTGGCTACTAGGGTGACTGGCCACTTCCGCATGCACTGGAGGGGGGAGCAGGGGCATGACCCCCTGGAGACAGACTCCTCCTGGTCAGATGGGCTAGCTCCCTGCACATGGGGTTGGGGAAGAAGTTGGGGGGGCTGGAGTGGGAGCTAGGGACAGAGGTAGTTTTCATGGCAACCTTACGTGTTAGAATCTGACATGAGTAGGATCCATATTTGCCCTCTTTTTGCAATCAAGTGTGCGGTGAATTTTAAACTTAGTCATTTTGAGGTAGGTAAAAGTGTATGGCTACATCTCTCAGATTGGCTCTTGAAGGTTTAATAATCAGCTTCTGTGGCTCCTGAGTGCCATAAGTTTGGCCATTTACTTTCTGCAGCCAGTAGAGCCTCACAGTGACTTCCAAGGGGGCAGGCTTTGGCACTGAGGGACACCATAATGCCTGGATAATTGTGATGTATTTGACAATAAAATAAAAGCCACTGAAAGCCTGGCTATGGCTGGTATCTGCCACACTCTATTGCCCTGCGCTGCTAAGTTTGTCTCATGGTTATACTAAGTAATGGCCAATGTTGCTATTTTCCAGCTGACCCACGAAATAAAACTTAAAATAAAACTGGTTTACTGTGTTTCTGTTAACAAACATACTATCCTTGGCAGCTTTCTTAACTCCTTAGTGGTGTATGGACAGCTCAAGAAATGCTCAAAGTAAAGGCATTGGGTTAAAAGACGAGCCCTCTGCCAGGCGGCTGACAGGCGCAACGGGTGAAGGAAGAGAGGGAGAGGGAGAGGGAGGACAAGGCGACAAACGAGAGAAGTTTCCAAAGGGATAGCCGTGTTAGTCTAGTCCAGTAAAAAAAACAACAAGCAGTTGTGTGGCACTTTAAGACTAACAGATTTATTTTAAAAATAAATCTGTTAGTCTTAAAGTGCCACACAACTGCTTGTTGTTTTTAAACGAGAGAAGGACATCTGCGGAAAATACAACAGGAGTCCAGTGGCGCCTCAGAGATTAACAGATTTCTTCGGCAATAAGCTTTTGTGGGCTCCAACCCACTTCCTGAGATGCAGAAACTAGTTGGGGCAAGCAGTCACCAGACTGACTAGTGAATCCGGAGTCTCTCCCTCCTCCTTGCCGACTTTCTCATTATGGCCAAGCCAAGTTGGCAGCTTTCGGTTCCCGCCACGCCCTTGCAGCTGGTACCAAAGGTCGGTGTAAGTACGTGACAGCAACCACCTACCTCCACCCGCCAACGGGTAAACGTGGCTCGGGACACACCTTGGAGCAACGGTTTATCGGGAAAGGCAAATAGAGGAAACTCGGTTCCCAGAAGCAGAGCAAGGACAGACACGCCTAGCTGGTGCTGACTTGAATTCATGAGTAATGCACTCGTGTCCCGCAGTCCTGCTTTGACTCAGCCTCCTCCTGCCCTCCCGGGCCACTGAGGGAAGATGTTGGGGGGGGTCAGCCCTCAGGAAGAAGGGGCTGGGCTGGGGGTCAGGGCGCCCCAGACCCCGGGGGTGAGAGAGCTCTGCGGGCGGAGGCCCAGCCCCAAAGCAGGTGAGGGCCGGGGTGTCCAGCCTGCTGACACGGTAGCTCCCCAGGAGGAGGAAAGGCTTGTTTGGATTAGCGAAGAGCCATATCTGGGGCAAGCAGGACTGAGAGGGAGCCGGTGGAGCCAGGTGGCCCTCGGCCCTTGCAGGAGACAGCGGTGACCTTGGAATAAAGTCCTGATACCAGGCGGCCCGGTGCCACTGCTGGCCTGAGTCCAGCCCCAGGCTCCAGTCGGACGCCCTGGCCTGAGCCTGCGGCCCTGCCTAAGGCGCCGGGGTTGGGTTGCCAGCGGCACCGATGCCGCCCAGCTCCCGGTGACTCCGAGCCCTGCCGCCGCCGGTGCTGGACGGCGCTGACCAGCCGGCCCGATGACACGGCCCGTGCCTGGCTCGCTGCGGCTGGGGACCAAATGACACCACCCCAGACTAGACGCTGCCTTACCTCTAGTTTGCAAAGATGGGAATTGCTCTGGGCAGGAAAATAATGCGCCCCATCAGAAAATGGGCAGCTGTGCGGCCTCCCTGTGGTAGCCGCCGCAAGGCTCCGACCCCATCCCGCAGGGCTCTTCCCTCCTTCCTCCGCTCGCCCCGGCCCCCCTTTCACTCCCGAGCCGGCGGGCTGACACTCAGCCCTACAGCAAGACTCGGCCTGGCTTGGCGGAGCGGCAGCGGGGCAAGGAAGGGCGGCGGAGAAACCGCTGGTTCCTTGCGGGGGCCGAGCTCCCTCCCGCCGGCCCTTCAGCCCCGGTTTCCCCGGCGGCCCCAGCCCGGGAGCAGCCCCCGGAGCGGTCCACACTCGCTCGCTCGCTGCCTCCCGGTGGGAAGGGGGGAGCCTCGTCCACCAGGTGCGGCGGCTTGGGCCGTGGGGCCGGTGGGCTCGGGAGAGAGGTGGGGCGGAGCCGCTTTTCCCCGGCGTCCTCACCCAGGACTGACTGCGCCGATGGCCAGGGCCGCTGGGAGCCGGGTCGGGCCGGGCTGTGACACGAGCCCGTCAGTGCGGCGAGGTGCGGAGAAGGAAGGTCGGTGAACGGGGCTAGAAATTCCCGGACCTCCTCGCCTCTCTCTGCTCTGCACCGGCCCGGCCCGGCCCAGCCCGGCATCTCCTCATCGGGCGACCCTGCCAGCCCGCGCCGGGCCCCGTTTGCTGAGCTCAGCTCCGAGCCGAGCCTGGACTTTGCTCCGGCCCCGCCTGTCTCCGCCCGAGGGGGCCCCGCGCCCGGCTCCTGCCCGGCTCCCCGCGCCAGGCCCGGGACAGCGCTGCCCGGCTCCCCGCCCGCCCGCCTCCACCTCCCTCCCCGGCGCTCCAGGCTCCTGTCCCGGGCTCGACCCCCGCCGGCTGCCCGCTGCCCGATCGCTCCTGCGCCGCCCGGAGCGGCGCTGTCCGCGTCCCCGGTGCTGAGCGGGAACCGGTGCCCGCCGCCGAGCAGGGGCCGCCCCCGCAGCACAATCCCGTCCTTTAGCCGTCGGGGTGGGGGGGAGCAGGGCAGGGGTGGGGGGTGCAGGGGCGGGGGGCCGTGCGGAGCCGAGCCGTGCAGCTCTCTCCGGGCCGGGTTCTCACTGCAGGGGAGCCGGGCAGGGAAGGGGAGCGATGCGAGGATGGGGAGGTGGAAAGGTGGGGGAGCCCTGCGGGGATGAGGGGGCGGGGGGGAGC
>ML682019.1:22864672-23006890 GCA_007922195.1 Podocnemis expansa | reverse complement strand
GGGGGGGGCAGAGGTGGGGGAGCCCTGCGGGGATGAGCGGGCGGGGGGGACCCGGGCAGGAGGAGGGGGCGGCGAGGGGAGGGGAGCGATGCGAGGATGGAGGGTGGGAGCAGAGCTGGGGGGCGGGCAGGGGAGCCGAGACGTGCAGCTCCCTCCGGGCCGGGCTCTCACCGCAGCGGAGCCGGGGGCGGGCAGGCGGAGCCGGGGGGGGGGCGGGGGCGGCCCCGCTCTCACTGCGGCTCCGCAATCCCCGCCCCGCCGCCGGCGCGGAGCCGTTTCCATTCCCGGCACGTCCCGCGTCTCTCCCGCTCGGCGCCCGGATCCGCAGCTCCCGGCCCCGCTCTGCGCCCAGCATGGCCGGCACCTTGGCCCGCGCCCTGTCCGCCCGCCGCTCCGCCCGCCTCCTGGCCGTGCTGGGCGCCGGCTCGCTAGCCACCGGGCTGCTGCTCAGCCGCGACCCGCTGCGGGCCGGCGAGCGGCAGCGGCGCCTCTACCCGCCCAGGTACCGGGGAAGGAGCGGGCGGGCCGGCGTGGGGGGACCCCGGCCCCGGGAGGAGGCGGCGGGGGAGGCCGAAGAGCCGGGGCGCTTTTGCTCGGGCCCCCTGTGGCCGTGGGGGGAGCGGCGGGTCCCGGGGAGGGGGGCCCCAGGGGGCACCGGCTGTGAGCCCCAGCCTCGCTGCTCCGCCCCATGCCGGTATCCGAGGGCCCCGGGGGGCGCTGGCCTCTCCCTGCCCGCTGGCTCCGCCGGGCCCCGGGCGGCTCCGGTCCCCACCCCCAGCCAGGCCAAGAGGGAGGCTGCCCCCCACGGGGGTGCCGGTGATAGCGGCGGGGTCGGCCCGGGACTCCCCTTCTTTCCTGGGGTGCCCCGTGCACCGAGGACCCCGGAGCCGCCCTGGGCCCTGGAGTCCAGCTGCCTGCGGCAAGCCGGGGGGATCCAGGGGGATTCTGGTTCCCCCCGGGGCTCGCGCTGATCTGGTCGGGGGGCCCTGGCACTGGGACTAGGGGCTCATGGCCCCTGTGCCCAGCATCAGCAACGCCCTGGGTCTGGCCCAGGTGAACCTTGCCCTGCCAGAAGAAGTTGCCCTGTGCTACGACGTGGAGGTGGCACACAGCCTTCAACGCTCTTGGCGTCAGAGTAGCTACAGGGGTTTCACCTAGCCCTGGTGCTCAACAATTCTCTTAGCTGCTTTGAAAGGGGTGGTACTGCTGCAAGGAACACTTTACACAGGATTGGGCAGGGGGCTGGCACTTCAGCTCACAGGGCAGCCCTGGGTCACCCCTACTGCTTGCTGCCAGGGGGGTCTGCAGCATTGGGAGGGCCTGCCAGATGTTAGGGGCTTATGTCGGCAAATGCACCTCCTGCCCAGCTTTCTCACAGATGCTCTCTGGTCTCCCTGGTCACTGCAATGCCCCCCACCCCCACCCCCCAGCACCTGCCCTCCTGGCCCTTGGCCAGTCTCCCAAAGAACCTTCATGCTGACCCCCAACCCCAGCCTGGTCCAAGCTTTTCCACCCGAACCCTGCCCCCAACCCTACCCAGCGTGTCTAGGCTCTGTGAAGGCTAAGGGGGCAGGGTCCTACTAGAAATGGGGGTTGAGGGGGGACAAGGGGATCAAACTGGCAGGCACCAGGATGAGCCAAATGAGAGCTCTGCATAGGGCCACTAGGACAGACCTGCTGGGGACCATGCTAAGGTCATGGGATGTCAGCAGCAGCAGCATGCCCACCAACCTCAGTGAGCCTGAAGGACCAGGAAACAAACCCCAAATTAACAGGGAATGCTGTACTTAGACTTCACAACTGCTCAGGCACCACAGCAGCCTGATAGTAGAGCCACTAAGAGTCCTGGGCATGCCAAGCTATTTCATATGCAGAGCAGGTGCCTTGGTGATGAACAGGGCCTTACACCAAGAACAACAACATTCAGGTTACTCACAGTCCAAAGAAGCAGTCTCTTAATCCAGTTCTGTTGTACTTTAGATCTCATTCCAGCGACAATGATAGTAGACAATCCTAGGAAGATTTATTAAGTAGGAAAAGGAAATTAGAGAGTTCTTTACAAGGTCAAAGCAAGCAAATAGACACATGATTTACTGTCACAGTGTCAAGAGGTTATACACTTTAATAACCAACAATGCTGTATTTAATCTTTAGGGCTAACCCAGGCTAAGCAGCTGGGGATCTCTTGCTTATGCCTAGAGATGCATCCTCCCAGCCAAGCAGCATAGAGATAATCAGTTCCTTATGCCACCTGACAACACCACATCATACCTCACCTAAACATACAGAAGATAAGCTTTCCAATGACACATGAAGTGGGCATATGCATGGGGTGTCTCCAGAAACATGCCCCATACTATTGGATTAGTTTTGCTTTTGTGTTGATTTGCTCAGACACCAGTACCCAGCAATGTCTGGGTCATGGGTCTATTTCCTGCCCCTGAAATAGGCTGTTCTGGAGGATTAGCTAGCACGAGAGCGGGCTCAGAAGGGGAAGGCTGTCCTCAGACTGAGCATCACTTAACAGGTGGGAGCGAGAGAGGCAGCCAGGTTCAACCCAGCCACTGAAGTGCTGCACCCGCTTGGCTCAGCCAGATTTGTGCAGCATCCCTAGTATGGCCCACCGGCTGCTCCACTTGCAGGAGCTTGGCTTGGTAAATGTCTCTTTAGAAAGCACTGCCAGACAGAGGCCTGATAACACCCATGACACAGCTCAGCCAAATGACAGCACCTTCTGGGCTGCCATACCTGAGCCAGCAGTCCTGACTCTTCCCTGACAGGGTGCTGGGCCCATGGAGACGAAGCCTCCCCTCACCTGAACCACACACAGGCTGAGCAACAAAATCCCCAGCGAACAAGGAGGGAAGGAAAGAGTTGCACCCCCCCCCCCGCCATCAGACACTAGTGAGGCTGGTGGGCCAGAGCCCTCCTGCAGTGTGACTAAAGTCCATGCTGTGCATCTGGTCAGTGCACTAGCATGCAGTGAGAGCACAGCTGCTGGCCCAGCCCCAAATCCATGAGACGCGGTTACACACCAGCAGTTGTAAAGCACAGCCAGTGCCTGGGTCTGTTCATTTGGGGTCTGGTTCTGAGCCTTCGGGGGTCACATTCAGGTTTTCTCCATAGCCATAGCTGGGAGCAACAGGCTGGCCTGGCAAGTCTTGTCAGGGGATTTTGTCCCTCAGTTCTATGAGCTAGGCTTTTTGAGAAGTTAGAGGAGCAAGTACACCTGCAATGTGTTCACAACAATGGGCTGATTAGTTCAAGATTCCCTCTGCTGCAGAGGGGAAGTTGCACATACAAACACTCCAGTTAGCACAGTCCCAATGGCCAAGCTACCCTGGAGAAGGAAGCAGCTTCTCCCCTAAAGTTCCTGGTGCTCAGGACTATCTGGCAGAAAAGCCAGAAACACAAGCTCAGCCACCAGAGCCAGACGGAGCCCTAGACTGGGTGGAGGAATGGCTAAGGGACTGGAACTCCTGCAGAACTGCACAGATTGAAGCCATAACAATTCTTCCCAGGCAAGCCAGGCTCCCTGCACCTTACTCAGGTTTCGCTAGTCAGAGATGCTGATCTTGGCAGTCTCTGACCCACCTCAGTCTCCAGTCCAGAGCAGGGCCTGCTGTGGCAGCATGGCAGAAACATCTGCATGCAGGCAGCAAGAAACACCCAGGGGCAAGGTCCTGGGACAGATAATAAAGGTAAAGAAACAGCAAAAGGAAGCCAGGAATTCCTTCCCTGGAGGCTGTTGAATTAATTGCTGGGGAGTCAAAGGAAGCGCCCACGTGGGCATTCAGTGGTGTTCAGGTGCTGAGCAGAGAGCAGGTGAGAGGAGGCTAGGTGTGCTGGGGAAGAACCTGGCACTGGGGCTTAGACAAGTAGTCTCTTCAGCACTCACTGAGTGTGTGCTGTAGACACACGAATATAGCCGCAGAATAACTACCCCACCCTCCAAGTCACATAACAAAATGGCTCTTGTGCCTCTGCAGCCAAGCCTTTTGCCTGAGGATCTCTAGTCACGCCCAGACTATCAATAACATTACCACACATTCCCCCAGGCACTGGAGCTGTGTCATCACTGTTAACCAGTGGGCAGCAGAGTATCCTTGAGTGGGCACTTCTGCCCACAGGACTCTCCTTTGCCTGCAGCATTTTTTTGGGCTACAAATCTGAGAAGTAGCATGGATGACCTCTGTTTCTCCAGGGTGGAAATCACAACTCCAGCCCCAGCTCTCCTTCATGGAAGAAAGATCAAGGAGTTTGTAGGTATAGGAGGCTGATGACCTGGAAAGGCCAGACATGTTGCCAATGTTCACCATTTTATTGTAAGTCTTGTGATGACAATTTTTAGAGCCCCAACTCCTGGAGTCAAAGGATCATGGGAGAGACTCAACTCTCTTTTTTTAAGAGGGCAGTGTCTCACCCTCCTCCTCCTGGCTGCAAAGAGGCTGAAAAGATGATCCATGTGCGACCTCCAAAACTCAGACCACAAAAACTCAACATGTACTGTGGCTTACAAGATTTTTTTAAAACACAATCATGATTTTGGGGGCCTGAGTCAAGATCTGTGGATGTTCAGGTAGGTCAAATGTGCCACCCCCTCTCCCAATTCTTACTCAAAATAGACTAGTCACATCAGTCAGTTACCTACTGTAGGACACCCGTGCTACATATCTGGGACATAAGCATCATTGCTAGGCTGGTGCCCTTAATATGCTCTGGAGCAGTTGGCCAACGCCTTAGGTCTTGTAGGACCAATCCCTTCATCAGCTCTTTACACATGGGGCTCGTAACCTCTCACCAGTAGCTGAATTCTGCTCCACGTACAGCCCTGCTGGCACAGCTCAGCTCACCCTGCTATGCCTGGCTGCAATTTGAGTTGTCAGGGGAAGAGGCTGAGGATGCACACCCTGGACTGGCAGTGTGCATCCATGAGGAAACACCTTGTTCAAGGCAGAGGGCAAACGCCAATGTGAGCATACTGCAACAAGGAGTGGCAGCCCCTGGAGCTGGGGTAGTCTCGACCTGCTTTAGGGCCGGGAGTTCCTCCAGTGTGGGGCAGCACAGCACACAAAGCATCCTCTGCCTAAAGCAGACCAGCTTTAGTCCCCATGTGTGTCCCTTGTCAGAGCAGTCAGCAAAGGCGTCCATTCCCTTCTCCCCAGGTGTGACCCAGAGATGCAGCAGGGCCTTGCCCAACCAGAGGGATCACTGGACCATGTACACCAGGGAAGCAGACACATTCCTTGTGCTGCAGGCTTTAGACTGGAGGCGGCTGCACTCACAGAGCTGGGCATTGTAGTGGATGCCATGGGGGGGGGGGGGGGAGGCAGCAACAGAAAAGGACTGGGAACGACTGCAAATACCGCACGCTCCCAGGGCAGCACCAGTGCTGAACTAAAGCATGGTCCTAAAACCAGGCGTCTACCCCATTGGGAAAGCATCTACTGAGCCCTCAGGCCCCCCACTCAGCTCCCATGGCCTGGGCCTTGAACAGCCTGTGAGTCACAGGTTCATTCCCTCTGCTACTGAGCATGTGAATATCTTCCTGGGGATGAGACTGTTTCTCGGGACCTCTATCTGTAGGATTGGCACATACACAGGTCACACCCACCCAGGACAGGGGCTGGCCTTGCCAGCAGGGCCACTGCTTTCTAGTGCTGAGAGACAGACTCATTCCAGACCATTAGCCCACGGGATTGGGAGGTTATTACAGCGGGGCCCATGAGCTGCAGCCCCTGTATATGCCATGGCTATGAGCCCTGTGCATGGCTGACAGCCAGAGCCCTTTGGAGCTGGGTGGTGGGAGAACAGCAGCTGCTGAGCAAGTGCTCTGAAATCAGCAGCACAGAAGTAAGGGTGGTATGGTATAGGGAGGTGGCCTGGCATGGAGGCGTTATCACAGCTTGAAATATTTTCAAAGGGAGTCCCAGGAAAAAGTGTTTGTGAGCCCCAACGCACATCTGAACAAACAGGAAAAGGACTGAAATCCAGGATTCAGCTAACAAAGGCTGTGGCCAGGCTGCGTCCCTGCTGATCTGCCAGTGAGCACCAGAAAAAAAACCACAAAGCTGCTCTAAAGTAGGAATGAGGTCAGGAGACGGCCTCTCTAAGTCGATTAGAAGGATGTTTCTCCCCTAATGCAATAAACTGCGGTAGTGATTTCGGCCAGCTCCAGATTAGGGTCACCTGCTCCTTCTCTGGCTTGGGCAGCCCTGCCTGCCTGCCCCAAGGCCCTGCAGCAGCACCCAAGTGGCCCAGAACAGGGGTCAGCAGATCCTTTCCTACTGGAAACCCTCCATACACGTGACCTTGGATCAAACACAGCGCACACAGTCAGGTTTTTCAAAGCCATCTGTATGTCTAAAGCGGCATGTGGGTTTGTCGACAGCACCGAGGCAGGCTGGAAGCCTTATTCCAGTGGTTTTCAGACTTAGGGTTGAAACCCAGTACTAGGTCACAGACCCTCAGGCACTGGGTCATTGCACCCCTTGCTGTTGCTGGCAAAAAACTGGAATGCATTGCTCTAAGACAGGGGTACTCAAACTTTTTGCGAGGCGGTCCACATTCAGCCTTCCACCATTCATCGGGGTCCACAAGCAACTAGGGTAGCGGGGGGGGGGGGGAGTGGGAGCGGTGGCGGCGATGCCAGGAGCAGGGGGGCGGCTGCGCAGCAGGCTCCTTGGAGGGGGGGGGAGTGCAGCAAGCAACAGGAGTTGCTCAGCTGCCCTTAGAGCAGGGGTACTCAAACGGCCTTAGAGGGAACATTGCTTCAGGTTCAGATTTTTCATGCAAATAGGGCAGGCCACTGCCGCGGTCCACCAGAAACGTCTTTGCGGTCCGGATTGTGGACCGCGGGCCGCTGTTTGAGTACCCCTGCTCTAAGATGTAAGTGTTGGGTCGTGGGCATAAGTGATTTTTTTTTTAACTTGGTCTGGAGGAAAAATGTTTGCAAACCATTGCCTTTTTCCACCAACTGGCATGGAAGAAAACAGGGATTGGAGGGAAAAAGACAAATCGAGGCCCTGAATTCTTAAAGTCTTCAGAGTGAATGGGCCAGCATCAGTCTCCATAGCAGAGTGGCTCTATACACCCTTCTTAGCCATTCTCCTCGCCCCTTCCCCATCCCTCCCCTTCCCCAGAGCCCAGCCCAGCCATGAGCTCCCCTTTTCCCTCACAGAAGCAGTGAGCAGAGTGACCTCTTTATTCTTTGCTCCCATCAGTGACAT
Organism: Podocnemis expansa; assembly: GCA_007922195.1. NCBI lineage: Eukaryota > Metazoa > Chordata > Testudines > Podocnemididae > Podocnemis > Podocnemis expansa. Next base: position 22,999,661 of record ML682019.1, on the reverse strand, counting down.
GCTCAGCACTGCAAGGCCACGAGAATGCAGCCTCTGCACGAGCCAGGGAGGAGGTGGCTCTGTTAGGCTGGGGGAAGGGGCTGTGGAGTGGGGGCTGAGCAGAGGGGGGAGCCATCTGGCCCACCACAGAGAGCAATTCCAAACACTGGTCTGTTGGAGGCGACAGAGTGAGGCGAGAGGGTGGCGCATGGCCAGAAGAGGTTGTGGTGCAGCACAGCTGGAATGGAAGGAGATGAGAGGATGCCAGTGGCAGAGAAGGAGAGCACTTAGGGCAGCTGGGACACCATAAACCTGCTGCTTCAATCAGACTTCTGCGAGTCTGCAGGGGCCTCTCCCTTGACAAATTGGAGCAGTGGGCCAATAGAAAGCTCATGAGGTTCAACAAGGACAAGTGCAAAGTCCTGCACTTGGGCCAGAAAAACCCCATGCACCACTACAGGCTGGGGAGCAATCAGCTAAGTAGCAGCACCATAGAAAGGGACCTGGGGGTCCCGGTGGATGGGAAGCTGAAGATGAGTCAACAGTGTGCTCTTGCTGCCAAAAAGGCCACTGGCATACTGGGCTGCATCAGAAGAAGTATTGCCAGCAGATCAAGGGATGTGATCATTCCCCTCTAGTCGGCACTGGTGAGGCCGCATCTGGAATACTGTGTCCAGTTTTGGGCTCCCCACTACAAAAAGGACATGGACAAATTAGAGAGAGTCCAGAGGAGGGCAACCAAAATGATCAAAGGGCTGGAGCACAAGCCCTATGAAGAAAGGTTGAAGGAACTAGGCTTATTTAGCATGCAGAAGAGAAGACCGAGGGGGGATTTGATAGCAACCTTCAATTACCTGAAGGGATGCTCCAAGGAGGATGGAGCTTGGCTGTTCTCAGTTGTAACAGAGGATAGAACAAGGAGCAATGGTTTCAAGTTGCAGCTGGGGAGGTCGAGGCTGGATATTAGGAAAAACTTTCTCACTAGGAGGAAGATAAACCATTGGAATGGGCTACCTAGGGAGGTGGTGGAATCTGTCTTTGGAGATGTTTAAGGCCTGGCTGGACAACACTCTGGCTGGGATAATTTAGTGTGAGTGGTCCTGCCTTTTTTGGCAGGGGATTGGACTAGATGACCTCATGAGGTCCCTTTGAACCCTATGATTCTATGCTCTCAGCCAAGGTGGCATGACCTCTGCTGAGGTCTCCTCTGCACTGTGGGGGCCATTCTGTAAGCAGGGATGTGGAGTTGAAAGGTCCCACTCCCATTCCCCAGGGAGCTGATCGTAGGGCCCTGGCATGCCAACCTGACACCACTGACATCCAAGAAGCCAGCGCTCCAGCCCTGAGGTAAAACACTCCCTGTTCTCCTCTCCCACAGTGCAGAGTATCCAGACCTCCGGAAACACAACAACTGCATGGCGAGTTGCCTGACCCCCGCCATCTATGCCAGGCTGTGTGAGAAAGCCACCCCCAGCGGCTGGACCCTGGACCAATGCATCCAAACAGGGGTGGACAACCCTGGGCATCCCTTCATTAAGACTGTGGGCATGGTTGCAGGGGATGAAGAATCCTATGAGGTGAGAGGCTGTCAGAACAACGCGAAAGCTTCCCATAATAACCTTAGCAGATCACACACCCCACCATAATTCAGGGCGTGTGACACACCCCGGCACCATCAGCTGTAGGCTGCAGGTGCATCTCTGTGGCCTCAGCAAAGAGACAGGCTGTGCAACCCTGCCTCCCTGACAGGCTGACATTTCCTGAAGGGGACTAGCACAGATGGCTGGGGAGGGCTCACTACCTGGGGTCAGAGTGAGAGCACCGCACATTTTTTGCGGATAGCCAGTCCTTCCTCTGAGGCACCAGTCCTGGTCAGCTGGCAGTCAGAGCTGGAGAGCTGCACTGCTGGCCCCACACGGCTCAGGAGAAGGGGGAGGCCAGGCCCGATGGCCCATTGGAAAGGAACTAGGCCACAGGCTGCTCCTTAGCAATGATTTCTGAATCCTTAGAGCTTGGGGAAGGGACCTTGTTCCAAGCTACAGGGGTGTCTTGTTCTCGGGCCAGAAGGCAGCCTTCCCACTGCTCTCCTGTCCTCCCCCCCTAGCCTCATCCACTGCTCCCCTGCCCTACCATCACCAACCCCAACCTCACCTGCATCTTTCCTGGCCTTCCACCCCTACCCACTGTCCCTCTTCCTACCATCAGCCCCCATCTGCCATCAACCATCCCCGACATCACCCAGCACCCACTGCTGCCCTGCCCTATGCTCACCCTCCCCCCCCCAGCCCTGCTCTGTTCCCCGCCTTGTGCTCACCACCCTTCCCACTGCTCTCCTGCCCCACCCCCTTAGGGCATGTCCTCACAGGGCACTTCTCAGCTCTCACTCCAGTCCTGTGGTCACCAGGTATTTCCATTGCCTGGCCTTCCTCCTGATCTGGGCAGGGCCGTCCCTAGAGTAGGGCAAGAGATGCAGCCACCCAGGGCCCTGTGCTTTGGGAGTCCTCGCAAGGCCGCACTGCTCCCCACCACCACCCCCCACCGGGGACTGGGTGAGCTGGCCAAAAGTGGCAGCCTGGTTCACAGGGCTAGCTCTAGTGGGAGGGCAAAGGAGTGGCTTGGGGTGAAAGTTGCTTAAGGCAGTAGATCAGCACTGTAACAAAGGGGAGTCATTAGGCCTAACAATAGGGTGCTAATTGTTGTTCAAACAACCTCTGTGCCTTCTCTCTGAGTCAGTATCTCTCTGGGCCTCTCTCATTCATATGAAAAGAAATGAGGTCACTGGCAAGCAACCTTTGTGCTTTTTTAATCAATAAACCTAGTGAAGAAAAGAAAAAACTCTGAACACCATCTTATTCCACCATTTCTGGGATATGGGGATTGCAGTTATTTCGCAAATTAGGACGTGCTTCTTTTTTCAGTGGGTTGAGAATACCCCTGCTTGCAACAAAAATTATAATTTGTAGATTTTAATAAAAATTGCGGAGATTTTTTTGGACTGATAATTAAAAAGAGAAGAGGAAAGCAAACTGTTCTAGTAGGAGCCTGTGATAGAAAGTATGGTCTTTTTTCTACAATTAGAAAGCCTAAGTAAAAGAATAAAATCCAACTCAGGGATGGATCACTTGGAAGGAGAAGTTTTAACAAAGTCCTAATCTGAAGGGTGGGGAGTGGATAGCCCCATTGTGCTGCTGCCTTATGCATGCTGCCAGGGGTCACCAGACCAAGTAGGGAAGGCCAGCACCTCTCCAATCACAATATTGTGGACCACTTTGTGTTCATGAAAAATCATGAAGACTCAGGGAGCTGATGAAGTGCAGAGATGGAAGTGGAACCCAGAGGGGCTGCTTCAGTTCCTGGGATTTGGCAGTGGAGAAAGGAGCAGGACATGGTGGGACTTGGATGGGCTCAGCAGCCGACGGGATCTTCCAAGACCTTTCTTTCCATCCTGGCATTGGCTCTCTTCTCCTTCCTTTATCTCAACACTTCCATCTCATTTCTCCACCCAGTCACCCCCACCCCCATTTGCAAGGAACTCCCCCACACACTCTCCAGGCTACTACATACAATTTTAGAGCCTTGTACTTTGTGATTTGAGACAGGAGTATGGCATGTGGGATCACCCTCTGCATGTTCCATGTGGTGATCTCAAATTAGATGTGTAGATTTCAGCGATGCATTAGAAGCCTCAAGAGAAAGGATGAAAGCCATGAGTGTTTGGGGGGGCCCCCCCCCCGGTGCAGCCATGGTCACTGTCCAATTTTCTGGCAGCAGCCGCATTTTTTTCAGCGGAGGGTCATCACACAGCAGAAGGGTCCAGAGCTGGGTCCTGAGGACAAAAGTTTGACAACCATGGGCTTAAGGGTGGCTGAGAAACCACATCCTGCATCCTGTTCCAGAGGCATCGCTGGCATGGAGCACGTGCCCCGAATCCCAGCACTGGTGCCTGGATCTGCCGGAGATCCGGGGCCTGGCCACCTGTGGCCACTTCCGACCCCGTCCCCAGCCGGGGATGTGGGGCCCAGCCGCCCACAGCCGCTTCCGGCCCTGTCCCTGGCCAGAGATGCGGGGCCCAGCCGCCCATGGCGGCGCGGCGGCTTCTGGCCCTGCCCCCGGCCAGGGGGTGGGGCCTGCTGGCTGGGGCCCTCCCTGGGCCAGTGATGCCTCTGTCCTGTTCTACCGCTTTTGGTCAGCTTGCCTGGTCCCTGGCATGGGCAGGCCAGTGCAGGGGCCTGCCACTCACCTGGGCTGGCCGGCTGCACCCTCCAGTGCCTGGGGGGAGGTGAGTGGGGGACCCCACAGAGGGTGATTTGCCCAGGGCCCCACACCCCTCCCAGGAATGGCTCTGGATCTGGGTCCCTTTGGGCCTAGAGACGGGGTTCAGGTTTCCCAGGCAACTCAGCCTTTAATGCAGGGGTGGCCAGACTTATGGAACTCAAGAGCCACACAAGCAGATTATTAAACCTTTGAGAGCCACACTGAGGCAAATAGCCATATACTTTTACCTGCTCCAATATTGCTAAGTTTAAAATTCATTGCACACTTGAATTTTATTGTAAAAGGAGGGAAAACATTGATCCTACTGCTGTCAGATTCTAATAAATTACTTAAGGTTACCGTAAAAACTAGGCCTACATTTACAGTAGCAACTTAGCTTTTCCCTACCATCCCAGCCATGCCACCACACTTCTCCCCACCGTCTCCAAGCATGCCACTGCACTTCCCCCCTGCCCTCTCTGTGACCCCCTTCCTAATCCCCAGGCCCTGACACTGTCTCCTCCGGCCAACCCCTGCCCCCCCAAGGCACCCTTACCTGGCTGCTCTGGTGGCTAGGCACAGGCTGGAGAGCCCCTCAAGCATGCTCTGAGAATGCTAAGGGCAGGAGATTTAAAACTCTTAGGTTGGAGCTGCTTTCCTCCAGCCTTCTTCCACAAGCCACACTTTTTCAGTCAAGCACTGCATGAGGCGCCTGTGCCACAGTTTGGTCACACCTGCTTTAGTGCAAGAGAAGCTTTCCAGCTCTGTTTCCTGCCTGGCTAGTCCCCCAGTGCCCTGAGCAGAATGCTCTTCTTGCTGCAGCTCAGCACTCTCCTCTGGTCTGATAGCAGACAGATGCAGCCCTCTCCAGCTGTCAGGGCCACATGGGCCTACCTGGGCTGGGGCTCTTGTTAACCCTTTTGTTAACTATGTGGCCAAACACACCAACACGCCCCATTGCCTCATGGACTCCCTTACAGCCTAAGCCCTTAAACCTCCTCCTTCCAATCCTGCAATGGACTGCTACCCACAGCCCTGCCTGGAACGCACACACCCATGCTCCCAGCCACGCGTACAGGCCTGCCCCCCCACCAAACAAACCCCTGTGGCAGAACACAGCCTGACAGGTTTCCCTGTGTCAGTTTCCACACTAGAATCCTTGCAAGCTCTCTTGACACAGTAACACCCTCCTGGGGCCTGAACATAAAACACTGTGCAAATGGTACCCAGCATCAGTCGCGCACACACACATATAGTTCAGCTCACAGCACTCAAAACTGCCATTGAAACCCCCTTTCAGCTCAGCCCACATTGTCCAGCACCACCCCCAGTGTCTCCATAGGCCTCTCCCCAGAACAGCCCCCAACCCCCACTTAAGCATAACCACACTCTGCATAGCAGAAATCCCTGCAGCCTCTTTTCCAGGGAGAATCCTTGCCAAGAGAGCAGCTCCCAAGCCTCTAGCCCTCTCCTGGTTCTGCTGTGCTCCAGCCCTGGAAATATCAGCAGGCAAACACTGCCATTGCACCCCTGCCTTAGGGTTTGTCTATACCAGGCATGGGCAAACTGCGGCTTGGGAGCCACATGTGGCTCGCGAATGAAAAATTGTGGCTCCCAGAAGAACGTCAGCAAGTCAAGTTAGGAAGGCAGCCCCAGCCCAGGAGTTCAGGAGGGGATTGGGACGGTGGGAGAAGTGCAGCATGGTTGGGGATGGCAGGGAGAAGTGCGGCATGGTCAGGATTTAAAAAAACTTCCCACTAACCTGCTGTCTTCTACACTGAGCAGCCATTAAGTTTTTACTGTATAGGCCTAATTTTCATGGTAACTATAAGTAATTATTAGAATCTGACATAAGTAGGATCAATATTTGTCCTCTTTTTATGATAAAATTAAAGTGTGCAATGAATTCTAAACTTAGTAATTTTGGAGTAGGTAAAAGCATACGGCTATAGGCCTCAGTGCCACTCTCAAAGTTTTAATAATCAACTTGTGTGGCTCTTGAGTTCCATAAGTTTGGCCACCCCTGGTCTATACTGATGATGGCAAATTTGCTGCCATCAGTGTGCCCTTTCAGGAACGGATCACAGCCAGTATGATCTTGCCACACTGCTCCCAGAAGCCAACCTTGGAAATCCCTGGGGGGCAGGCAGGGGACATAAGTCAAAGCCAACTGCAAGCAATTTGCTGTCAGCTTTCCCCTAATATGTAACAGTGGCTTAGAAAGTTGCCACCAGTTACACAAGGAATTTTATGTTCCTTGCATAACCAGCAGTCGACTGCCACCAAATTTCCCCCAAGTATAGACTAGACTGCCCAGGCTGCAAACCAGCACATCCCCTCCTGCTGTTCTCTTACCTTTCCCTGTGGCCTCTGGCAGCTCACACCTGTCCTATCTCCTACTCAGCCAGCCCAGAGTCTCTCTGATTCAGTGGGGTCTTTATAGCCACCAGGTGCTGTCCTGCCATCTTAATGGGAGCACCTGTCCCAAAAGAGGGCCCCAGCCACCTGGTCGCATTTCTTACACAGGTGATAAAAGGAGATGGGCAGTGACCAGCTGAGAGTCTTTAGGTAAAGCTAAAGGGGGTAAAAGTAGGGATAACATCATGGTAGGGGAATACTGCAAACCACCGAAGCAGAACAAGAAGAGGGAAAAGGCATTTTTGGGAAAAAAAACCCTGAAATATCCAAAACATACAACCTGGTGATAACAGGGACTCAAATGCATCCAAGTAGCACTTAGAAAAGTAATGTGGTAAAATCCAGAATTTCCATTATGTTCTTGAAATGTCTTGAGGACAAGTGTTTGTTCCAGGAAGTGGAGGAAATAAGCAAGGGCAGCCATTTTTGTCTGAATTATGACCACTGGGAGGAACTGGTGCCCCTTGGAATGTGAAAGGCAACTTGAATGAGAAGGCCCATGAAATGGTAGATTGCATGATTCTGAGGAAAGAGTGGGAGCAACGATCAATGGACTTAAAAAAAAACAACCCAGAAAATGAAACCCAAGGGTCTTCAAATCCATGGGGACAAGAGAAGGCCACAGGAAAGGTCTTGGGGAAGGAGAGCAAATAATTGGTCACCTCAAGAAGGCAGAGCTGTTTAATCCTTACTTTACTACAGTGTTCATTAACAAGGTTAATGGTAATCAGCACAATTCATGGGGAACAATGGGAAAGGAATGCAAACCAGGGCAAGACCAGGAAGAACAGGGAAATATGTATTCAAATCAACCACTCCTGATGCAATTCATCCTTGGGTACTTCAGGAACTAGCTGAAGCAATCTTGGAACCTCCATTAGCAATTGTCTTTGAGAATGCTTGGCAAATAGGAGCGATCCCAGAGGGCTTGAGAAAGGTAACCACAGTACCAGCCTTAAAAAGGGGAACAAAGAGACCTGAAGGACCTGTATACCAGTAAGTCTACCTTAAATACCAGGAAAGATGCTGGAAAGAATAATTTAAAAAATAATTTCTAAGCTCCTGGCAGATGGTAGGGTAAGGAGGATTAGTCATCAGGGTTTGTCAGGAACAAATCCTTCTAAACCAATCCAATTTCTTTCCTAGACAGGGTTACTGGCCTATTGGATAGTGGAGAAGAAGTATCTTGATTTTCAGTATGGCCTTTAACTCATTCTCATGTGACATTCGCATAAAAAAACCCTAGAGAAATGGGATCTAGGTGAATTATTATAAGGTGGCCACCCAACTGGTTGAAATACCATACTCAGAAAGTAGCTATTTGCTTTTAGACTGGAGGATGTATCTAGTGGGGTCCCAGAGGGTTCAGGCCTGGGTCAGTACTATTCAGTAATTCACTGGTGGAGAGTATATTTTAAAAAGCTGCGGAGGACACCAAGTTGGAGGAGTTGGAATCACTTTGCAGGACAGGATTAGAATTCAAAATGACCTTAACTAACTGGAGAACTGGTCTGAACCCAATAGGATGAAATTCAATAAAGACAAGTGCAAAGTACTGCATTTAGGAAAGAAAACTCCAATGCACAAGTAGAAAATGGGAAATAATTGGCTAGGTGGTGCTGCTGAAAAGCATTGGGGGTTATAGTGGAGCACTAATTGAACATGAGTCAGTAATGTGTAGCAGCTGGGGAAAAAAAAACAACTTCTCATTCTGGGTTGTATCAACAAGAGGCGTGTATAAGAAATAGCCAGTAACTTCCTGATCTGCTCAGCACTGGTGATGGTTTAGAATCATAGACTTATAGGGTTGGAAGGGACCTCATAAGGTTATCTAGTCCAACCCCCTGCTAAAAGCAGAACAACTCTCACTCAATCATCCCTGCCAGGGTATTGTCTAACCTGACCTTAAATATCTCCAAAGCTGGAGATTAGCTGCAGTAGGGGTATCCCATTCTGGGAGCCACACATTAGAAAAAAATGTGGATACAGTAGATAGAGTCCAGAAAGCAAAAATAAGGATTTTAGAAAACCTGACCTGCGAGGAAAGGTTAAAAAGCCTGGAAGTGGTTAGTCTTGAGAAAAGATGCCTGGGGAGGAGTGAGGGGCTGATAACAGGCTTCAAAGATATGGAGGCCTAGTACAGCGAGGCCTCTGGTCACTTGTTCTCCCTGTTCACCAAAAGTAGGACCAAAAAACAACAGACAGTCTGCAGCCAGGGAGCTGCTCACTCGATATTAAGAAAGCTTTCTAACTCTAAGGGTGTTTACATTCTGGAATGATTTCCAAGGGAAGCTGTGGAAGCCCCACCACTGGAGGTGTTTAAAAACAGGTTCAACCAACCCACGTCTAGGATGGTTTACTTGGTCCTTCCACAATGCAGAGAGCTGCACTTGCCCTCTCGAGGTCCCTGCCAGGCCAACCTTGCTGAGATTCTATTATTCCAACCCCATAACTTCCCACATTATAACATACTTCCCCCATCCCTTCGTGGGACTGCCTTATAATAGAACGCCAGATGCTCCCTCCATATTGTAAACGCTTACCTTCCCCACCCCTGCACAGGAGAACCCTGTAACCCTAGACCCCCCCATTGCTGGAGAAGGCCCCTACACTCAGGCCCAGATTCAGACAGGGGCTTTAAGGGCTGCAGCCCCCGGCCCCAGCCTTAAGGAGCATCCAAAATTCTGTCCTGGCTGGCCTGAGTGGTGGCTGCTGCCACTCACTTTCGGCCTGCCTACCAAGCCCCAGGTTGGCTGGTCTGCTCATCAGACAACCCGGGGGTCAGGCAGGAGTACCACAGCCTCTGGCCCACCCCTCTAGCAGCAACACCAGCGTGTGCTGGCCTGCGGCCCCCCAACAATGCAGCCCTCCACAATCCCTCCCACCAGCATGGCCTGTGCAGCTGCGCCAGCCTGTACCCCCTGCAGCCCCTCAACAACATGGCCCACAGCCCCCCTTGCACCTTCTGTGGCCTCCTAACAGTGCAGGCTGCCCAGCAGCATGGCCCATGGTCCCTAGAGTGGTGGTGCTGGCCTGCGGGCCACCCCCCCACACACCCCTTAACAGTATGCCCCCCCCCAGCAGCCAGCATCAGTGGTGGCCAGCAACCCCCACCCCCCTCCACAGCGCTGGCCGAGGTCCCAGAGCCCCTGAACCCGTATCCCAGTGGGGGGGACAATGAAGGGGGCCGCCCAGCCTTGATCCAGCCCTGCCTAGGCTCTAGCCCAGAAACCCCCATTCCAGCAGTGCATTATAACCCCTTTTCCCTTGGGGCTGCGAGCTTATGGGATTTTCAGACTCTGAGGTGCTTTGGCTGCTCTGGTGGAATGGGAAGGTGGAATGGAGGGGCTGTTGGGGGGGTGTACACATGGGCCCTGGTGCTAGTAGTGTGTGGGATTTCCAGGTGGGGAGCAGGAGCATGGGTTGGTTCGGGACATGAGGGGGGGTGACTAGAGTTTTGCTGTCACATCCTCATTTCTTTCCCTGGCAGCATCTTTGTGGCACCATATTTAGAACCACCTGGTCTCCCAGCCTGCCTGTGCCCCATGATATGCCCTATCACCCCCACTAAGTGGCTCCTTTTCCAGCCCCACCTTTGACCTGTCTTCATTGGCCTTTCCCTCAGAACAGGCTGACACTGGGCCACAGTGCCTGGGAACCCCAAGCACCTACTGGGGAAGAAAGATCACCACTACAGGGAGTGCTGGACACTTCAAGGACAGGACAGCTTCCCTTTCCATGCAGTGCTGGGCTGGGGACAGAGGGGGCAGCGGGGTCCCGTACCCAGACAGGTGACCCTATCCTCCCCCATCTTCTCTAATCCTTCCTTGTTGCCGTTCCAGGTGTTTGCGGACCTTTTTGACCCTGTGATTCAGGACAGACACAATGGTTACAACCCACGGATCATGAAACACCCCACAGATCTGGATGCCAGTAAGGTGCGGCACAGAGTGTGACTCTGCTAGCATCACAGTGCCAGAGGCCAAGCGGCTCACTGGAATTAGTGTCATGATATATAGCCAATAGGTTTTGTGTAAGGGATCACTATAAAATTATTCACACCCCGATCTTCAATATTCTTGCATGGGGCATGTACGGTAAATGCCCAAGGATTTTGCAGATGGGAAGGAAGTCTGGGACTAAAACATGTTTTCAGCCAGACTGCTCTGGGCAGTGGAAGCAGAGGCATTTCCCAAACTTCCAGCCAGGTCTCATCACAGACAATTGGCAATCAGAAGCAAGTGGCCATTCAGTGGTGTATGGGAGGCTGTAGGGACAGGTCCATTTGCAGTGCAGAAAACACCAGGTGAGACGGAATCAGCATGGACTATCTCTATCAGACTCCATGGCACCTTTCCCACAACAGGGGTACTGAAGTTTGAATGGGGGCAGTTCAATAGTTCACTGATCCCAAGTGATCTTTCATTGAAGAAGTTAAAGGACCTGAGCATGATGAACTCTGAGAGAACCTGTCCTGGGGTGGGCAGCCTTCTTGCTGCAAGGACAGGTGTGTTAAGAACCTGACCTTGAACCAAGGCTGTTGTTGTGTTAAGTCTTAGTCACCAGACAGCAGTTGTGGCTCTTATTTGCTTGTAGCCTCTTCTGATCTTATACCTTACACTTGAACTTACCTTCTTTAAAGGACCAACAGTCTTCTGACAGTTTCAGGAGGGGGCAGATGCTCTGGAGAAATTTGGGACTGGGGGTGTGGTGGGGACATTTGGCAGATAATCCCAAGGCTGTTGGAGCTCAGGGTGTGGCTGAGGTGTAACAAGGCAGTTGATCCAAGGCTGCTTAGTGCAGATGCTCAGCACAGGCTTGTCTGCAGAAGAGGAGGATCCAGACAGGGCACTACAGCTGCTGAGCATTTGATGGGATTACAGGGCAAGTGGTGAGACAGACTTGTACTGGTTCAATGCAATAGTTCTGCAGTCAAACAAGATTTACACATAGCTTACTGGTTTGCCTGAAGGTTTTCACTTCAAGCACTGATAAAAGCACATGATTGTCAAGCGATATAGCTGGGAGCAGCCCAAGAATGGTTACCATTTGATTAAGTCTATTTTCGGCAAGAGAAATAGAACAAAGGAGATTTAAAATTAACAGTGGTAAAACACTCGTTGCTGGAGCTGGCTAAATTGGAAAAGGTGAAAAGAGCTCTAAAAAGAGATGCTGAGAAGAAAGCAACAGGAGACGAGGAGAAATGGGAATGAGACTGAAGGGAAAGAGATTGTGAAAACCAAAAATGGAAAGTAGACAGATAAGGCAAAGTGCAAGAAGCAGCACCGGGAAGAGCCCTGGGAGCAGAAGCAGCTGCTCCATAATGAACTATGGGGCTGGAAAACAAATGAGCACTGGAAAATGAGAAAGAGACACTGCTATATAACCTGGATATGTTGGGGAGACATGGACAAATACCTCTGCTACAGGAACGCCCCGATGGGACAGGTTGTGCCCTACCAATAAAGAAGCGGACTGTATTAAAGCATACTTTAGAAAAGCTACGTAAGTTCCACAGGGGCCTAGATTTCCTTAGGAAGCTCTCAGGGAAAGTCTTACATTACAGGTTTTTACTACAATGGCAATTAATCAGCAACTAGACACCCCCAAGTGAATGACAAGCTGAATCATAGCGAATGTATGTATAAATTGCAGATTTTGGTGAAAAATCAGCCAAGGGAAAGTGGCAGAGAACTATGGCAACTTGTCTTTTTGCACAGGAACTATTTCTAAGCTTGTTCTGAAGCCCTGGACTGTCCCAAAAGCAACAGCTGTGGCTGATTCCTCTGTACAAGCTACAGCACCCAATGAGCACAAGCCACAGAGGGAAGGGCAGAAGCTCCGTGTTTAGTGGGGGGCTGGAAGGCGGCGTTATGGCCCTGGAAAGAGAGAGGGATGCAGCCTAGGCACTCACTTCCCCAGACTCAATCCCCCTCTAGAAATTACCCTCACAGACCTGCTGCTCAGAGGAATGGGCCAAGAAGGTGCTACCAGTGCAACGTCACTGAGCCCATGAGGAATCACTCTGAACTACAAGACTCTAAATCCACCTGTCCAGCCCAGATCAGCACAGTAATCGCTAACTCAGAGGAGCCCAGGAAGCCCCCAATAAATGCTGTGAGGTCTGACAAAAAAAAGAGAGCTTGAGAAAGTGGCCTGGAATTTATCTATTTATTGCCAAGGTGAGTGGCAAAGAAAGTGAGATAGTGTGAGGACCTGGTGCCCACGTCTCTGGTCATGGAAAGCATGATCGGAGAGCCTGGCATGGTATCTGGCAAGGAAACAGAACTACTAGTGTTGGAAAGACGTACAATTTCTGTATCTTTGGCTAAGTGAGGGAGGGCTTAGCCTTAGAAGGTACCTTACCAGTTGGGGCACTGGCTTGTATTCCTAGTCTGAACCATGACTAAGGCGATTAATGTTGTAACCTGGTGTGAAAAGGAATATTGTTTTGGGACGCCAGAAGGAGATGGGGAAGACACATCCAGCGCTGGCTAGCAAAAGAAAGCAGTGTGTGTTCAGGTGTGGGAAGGGTCAATTTGACCCCCATGGACATGATGTGAGGAAAGTAGCATGGACTCAGAGCTGGGAGTTAACTCTGCTAACTGAAGAAGGTGGCCTAGTTGTTGGTGTTTGCATTCCACTGTAGCGTGCATAAGGTGACATGTCCTGGAGGGAACCCCTCTGAGGGAAAATGGCAAAAACATTTTAAGAGGAAGGAAAGATGTACAGGTGAGCTCCCATGGGGCAGGAACCAACTAGTTGTGCCCGCTTAGCACTGGAGGGAGTTAATATTGCTAGCCTGGCCACAAATGCCCCTTTGCTGATCTGGGGTGCACCCTAAAATGTAACCCATAGGCCCAATTAGGGCCCAATCCCCTACCTGTGGAGGGCACTGCACCACCCCCCAGCTGGACAGAACAGGAAATAAAGAGTAAAACACTCAGCACCACCCACTTATAATTGGGCCCCACTAAGATATCAAGGCTCTGTCCCCAGGTAATGTGGCTCCACTCACCCATCCTGAGGCATAAATGTTTTGGCAAAAATACTCAGCTCAGGAGCCAAACGCTTGTTTGAGGCAGGCAGTGGCTGCAGACTCAGGTGCAGCCCTGGAGGGCCAGGGGAGGGGGACACAGTCTAATCCAAACAGCTGATGAAAGTGATTTAGATAAAGGCAGAAAACACCCTTATAAAGTGGGGAAAAAATACCAAGCTGGGAGGGGTGCTGTGCAAGTGCTTTGGAGGAGTCCATTAAAATTCAAAATGATCTTGACAAACAAGAGAAATGGTCTGAAGTAAATAGGATGAAACTCAATAAGGACTAGTGCAAAGTACTCCACTTAGGAAGGGATCAGTTGTGCCACACATTCAGCATGGGAACTGACTGCCTAGTAAGGAGTGCTATGAAAGGGCTCTGGAGGGATCATAGTGGACCATAAGCTAAATATGAGTCAACAGAGCAACACTGATGCAAAAAAAACAAATGCCGTTCTGGGCTGTATTAACAGGAGCATTGTAAGTAAGACACGAGAAGTAATTCTGCTCTACTCTGCCTCAGCTGGAATATTGTGTCCGGTTCTGGAAATCTCATTTAAGGAAGGATGTGGACAAATTGAAGAAAGTCCAGAAAAGAGCCAGAAAAATGATTACAGCCCTAGAAAACTTGACTTATGAGAGAAGACTGAAAGAGCTAGGTTTGTTTTGTCTGGAAAAGAGGAGACCAAGAGGGGATATGATAACAGTTTTCAAGTACATAAAAGGTTGTTATAAACAGAGCCCTGCAAATCCGCAGATATCCGCCTTATATCCATATCTGCAGATACCACATGGATATCCATGGACCATTTCTTGCGGATGCAGGTTGGATATGGATCCACTTATTTGTGTCCGCGGAGGGCTCTAGTTATAAGGCAGTAACTTGTTCTCTTTAACCTCTAGGGACAGGACAAGAAGCAATGGGCTTAAATGGCAGTCAGTGTCGTTTTGTTTGGACATTAGGAAAAACTTCCTGTCCTGCTAATTAAGCACTGGAGTAAATTACCCAGGGCAATTGTGGAATCTCCAGTGTTGGAGAGGTTTCTGAGCAGTTAGAGAGACACCTGTCAGTGTAGTCTAGAAGGTGATGCTTGGTCCCGCCGTTAGTATGGTTAGATGACCTTGTGAGATCCCTTCCAGCCCTATCAATCTATGTCCCCTGTATTTGGGGGCTCTTTTCAGACAGGGACTAGCTCCTAACAGCTGGGTTGGTATCCCTTCCACTCTCTGACGATCTCTCATCTACCACCCCTACTTCCACCCCCAGATTAAGTCTGGCTATTTTGATGAGCGCTACGTGCTGTCATCACGTGTCCGGACGGGGCGCAGCATCCGTGGGCTCAGCCTGCCCCCTGCTTGCACCCGTGCTGAGAGGAGGGAAGTGGAGAAGGTGACGGTGGATGCCCTGAGCGGCCTGACAGGAGACCTGGCTGGCCGGTATTACCGCCTCAGCGAGATGACAGAGAAGGAGCAGCAACAGCTCATTAATGTAAGCAACCCTGTGGTGCCCAGGCCAATGAGGTCACAGTGGGGGGCTGTAGGTGGCACCCCCCAGTGTCTGCCAGAGGGCAGGGGAGAGTACAAATGGGCTGAAACTGGCAGGCATCTTGGAAAAAGTAAACAGTACATGTGACTCAGCTGGTCCCTTTTTCTTCTCCCTGCCACTGTTCCCATGGCTCCCTCATCCACCTCCCTCCATGCACTTGTCCTCTGCTGTCCCTCCTCAGTCTCCTGCCTGCCCTGCCAGATTCCTCATCTGCGGGGCAGGACCAATACTGTCCTTCCTGGCACAACTGCTGGCTGGGGTCCAGCTGCTCCCCACAGGGCCGTCTGCAGAGTGCAGTAACACAGCCATGCTGCTTAGCCCCAGGGCCACAGACAGCATAGCCCAGCACCTCCTGCAGTGCCTCTCCCTACCTGTCTCCTGCCTTGGCAGCTCCCATGCTCAGACATGGGACCGGCCTGATGGGAGCTGCTGAGATCACAGTGCACCACACAGCTCCCTCGGGTGCTGTGGGGCAAGGCAGCTGTGGGAGCTACAGAGCTGTCCAGCCCCAGAGCAAACTTTAATGTAGGGCATCCTTAGGGACAGCAGTGCCAAGGTGACCAAGAGCTTGGCCCTGTCCAGTGCTTAATGCCCAGACTGACCTGGGTGGTTCCCAGAGCCTCAGGGTGGAACCTGGCTCCAAAAGGCAGCTGTGTCTGCTGTGTTCTGGCAGGAGGCTGACAAGAAAGCTCATGGGGGGAAAGCTGGTGGGAATCTCCTTGACAACATATTTGTGGAGTCTTGCTTATGTCTTACCTTCTTCACAGGACCACTTTCTCTTTGATAAGCCCGTTTCCCCCTTACTGACAGCAGCAGGAATGGCCCGGGACTGGCCCGATGCCCGAGGAATCTGGTATGGATCTGCTGCTGTCTCCTGGGCAGCTGACAAGGCAGCATGGGGTTGGAGGGTGGGTCAAAGGGACTGGCAGAAATATCACTAGGGCCCCAGGCACCACCCCATAACCACTTGTCCAAGAGTGCCTGTGGCCCAGAAAAAGACCTGGGGCTTGGGTGCTAGGGCTCGGGGCTTGTGCACTTTAAGTGCATCGCCACTACAGCTACCACCACGGCGGACCCAGGGTTCTGGCGCTGGGACTCAGGGCTCAAACCCTGTAAGCCCGGCACCAGCGACGCCCTTGCAGCTGTCACAGTCACACAGTACCCTCAACCACACCATCTACTAACCTCGCTTTTGCCCTCTGCACAGCCCTTACAGTCCTTTTCCTCACCAGCCAGCCCCCCACAACTCTCCTGAAGCCACTCCCCTGCCATTGCTCTGGGAAATGACTTTGCCAGCTTTCTAGATATACCCAGTTCAAACAGCATGTCCAGTCCACAAGACCCCCCCCCCCCCGCAGTCATTTCTGGAGAGGGACTTGATCATCAATGAGATCATTTCTACCTGATCACAGGCCTCCGGTGTCCCCATGCACACCTTGCCAAATGTCATGAGTCAGGCCCCAACACTGAGCACCATCACAGTAACTTCGGAGCTTTGCCTGACCTTCTGGCTTTGAGCTGCTGGCGTCAGAGATTTTGAGGTCAAAAGGGACCACTGTGATCACCTGGTGCAGTAGTTTTGAAACTTTTTTCCCTCAGGACCCAGTTTTAAAAAATCATTTATGACTGTGACCCAACAATTACGTCTTTGAGCAATGCATTCGTCTTTCAGTGGCAGCAGCAGGGGGTGCCACAACCCAGCACCTGAGTGCCTGTGACCCACTGCTGGGTCACAACCCATGGGTTGAAAACCACTGATCTAGTCGGTCTCAACTTGCAGCTCAAGCAACGCATCACTGTGGCCATTTGACATCCTCAGGGCCCTACAGAGAGTACTGGATGTGGCAGCCCATGGCTGTAAATAGGTCGAGAAAAACTGGCATTGGGCCCCTCAATAACACAGGCCAAAGACCTGCCCCCAAATCATTCCAGAACACATCTTTTAGAAAAACATTCAGACTTGATTTAAAAATTGTCACTGATGGAGAATTCACCATGACCCTTGGGAAATTGTGCCAATGGTTAATTACCCTCACTGTTAAAAACATGCCTTGCTTGCAGCCTGAACTTGAGCTGCAGTGGCCAGCCATCAGCTCTTGTTGGACCTTCCTCTGCTATACTGAAGAGCCCGTTACTAAATATTTCTTCCTCAGAGAGTGTTTCTAGCCTGTAATCAAGTCACCACTTAACCTTTGTGTGATTAAGCAAAATAGAGTGAGGTCCTTGCATCTCTCAGTGTAAGGCATATTTTCTTATCCGTTAATCATTCTCATGACTGTTCGCTGAACCCTTTCCACTTTATCATCATGCTTCTGGAACTGCGGAGGCTAGACTGAGCCAGGATTACTGCAGAGCTTACAGCTACACTAAGTAAAGAGGTTAAAGAAACCTCTGGAATTGACTTGATTCCTACTCGAGATTTGTCTGTTTCTGCAGCCCAATATCAGACTAGCTATTTTGGCCAGAGCAGCCCAGTGGGAGCCCATGGTCAGCTCAGTATTCACCATGTCTGTTGCATATTTTCCAGCATCCCAGCTTCCCAGGCTAGCATCCTGTAAGTGTGGCCAATAGGCATGGTAATCGTGCATGTACACATTTACATTTACCTGTAGGCAAATACTTCTACACTCCTGCTCCACACATGCCTCAGATACCCACTGCTCCTCTCTTCTATGCACATCTGGCAAGATGCTTTCTTTTACAAAGAACCCACTGTGGGAGCCAGCCCCCCACCCTGGGAATAGCCACATTGCACTTGGGTACCTATAGTTGGATGAGGCCTATGCCAAGTGAACTCTAGTACCCTCCTGCTTTGCCAGGCCTAGACCCAGGCTGCAGGCCGAGCCATCAATGTCTGCATTGCAGGTAAACAGCCCCGAGACCAAGTCAGCAGGCCTAAGCCAGCTGCAGCCATCAAGTGCAGTGTGGACGTGCCCTTGGAGCAAGGGCCCCGACCTGTTCCAGCCCAGCACTGCCCCAGCAGGGCACTAGTCACTCCAATGGTGGCGATGGCCTGAGACAGCGGCCAGTCACCCTGCCCTGAGGAGCTGGGTCCCACAGTGCCCTGGCTCCCTGCCTCTGACTGAGGGACTCAGCTCGCCCCATGGGCTGTCCTTGCTCCAGCTAAGCCAGGCAGCTGCCTGATGGGGCAGGGAGGGAGGCAGGACCCAGGACAGTACTAGCTGCCAGCCAGTCTCCCCCCCCTGAGCCCATCACAGGCTAGGCTGTGGACTGCCCAGCATCTGCCCTTCTGAGTGTGAGCTCCAGGTGCTGATGTACTGTCCACGCCTCCAGGCACAATAACGAGAAGACTTTCCTGATCTGGATCAACGAGGAAGATCATACTCGTGTCATCTCCATGGAGAAGGGTGGCAACATGAAGCGTGTCTTTGAGCGGTTCTGCAGGGGACTGAAGGAAGTGAGTGCACAGCAGCCCCAGCCTGGCCAGCTGGAGCAGTCACCCCCAGCCTGGCTCCCCAGCTTTGCCCAGTGGCAGGAAGGGCCTGGCAGCCCTACCCATGACCACTCAGGGTAGACTCAGCCCATGGGGCCACATGTCAGTGACTTGCCTGGGGTTGCACCAGCCCTGGTCCAGCCTTTGTTCAGGCACAAGCGGGGAAGGTGGTGCAGAAGGCTGATGGTGGGCTGCTCCTTCTTTTCCAGGTCGAGAGACTGATTGAGGAGCGCGGCTGGGAGTTTATGTGGAACGAGAGGCTGGGATACATCTTGACATGTCCATCCAACCTGGGCACTGGCCTGAGGGCAGGGGTCCACATCAAACTGCCACTGCTCAGCAAGGTAACTAGCCACAGCTGGGGCCACTCAGCACCAAGGCTGAGCACCCAGCAGCAGCTCTGATCTGCTCAGCCTGAGGGGCCCAGCACAGAGCCACGAGGACAGCCACTCAGGGCTTTGGGGTTCCTCTGAGCATTAGGGGATAGGCTTCTTGGCATGGGAGGAGCAATGCATGCTAGGAGCTACAGGCAGCACCATCTGATTGAAGGGCGGCAGGCCCCTTCAGACCTGATCATATCCCTAGGGCAGGTGTCCTGCATCAGTTCCCTTTGCCATCCCAGCACTGCTCAGAAGGGCCTATGGAAAAGAGACTCCCCACTCCCAGTGGCTGAGCACCGCAGCCTGGCAGCCTCCCCAGCCACCCAGGTCCAGCAGCCCCAGCCCCGTCCTCAACTGCCGCAGCAGGGACCCAGCCTGCCTCCAACACACTGACCCAAGATGTCCTTGCGTTTCCAGGACAGCCGCTTCGCCAAGATTCTGGAGAACCTGCGGCTGCAGAAGCGTGGGACGGGTGGAGTAGACACAGCTGCCACAGGCAGCGTCTTTGACATCTCCAATATGGATCGCCTGGGGAAGTCTGAGGTACCTGCTGGCAACACCTGGCATGGGAGGGCACCATCAGCCTGACTGTGCCAAGCAGATGCTGTGAACACTTAAGTAGTGGGCATGGGGGGGGGGGGCTAAGGGCACCATGGGGTCCCTGGGCCCCAGACAAGGCCCAGTAGAGGGAGGGTTGTGAAGGAATGAGCAAGGTGGGGCAGGGCTGACGGTGTTGTCTGGCACTGGGGACAGGACAGGGCTGCCCAGCACTGGGCCTCCCTAGGCTGAATGAGAAGTGCCTCTTGTGGTCATGAAT
This sequence comes from Podocnemis expansa, assembly GCA_007922195.1. Taxonomy (NCBI): domain Eukaryota; kingdom Metazoa; phylum Chordata; order Testudines; family Podocnemididae; genus Podocnemis; species Podocnemis expansa. Next base: position 22,979,775 of record ML682019.1, on the reverse strand, counting down.
GCACAGGGATGCTGGGTACCACAGCACCACTGCATCCCCAGTGCCTGGGCAGCGGCCAGGCCCTGCCCAGGGAACCCTCAGGTGGAGGGGGGGAAGCAGCGGCCCAGATGCAGGAGGATGAGGAGGGGCTACCAGCCCTCCCAGCTGCCTCCTTCAGACGCCATGTACCCCTGGCCTAGGTCGAGCTGGTGCAATTGGTGATCGATGGTGTGAACTACCTGATTGACTGCGAGCGGCGGCTAGAGAAGGGCCAGGACATCCGCATCCCTGCACCTGTGCCTCAGTTCCGGCAGTAAACCAGAGCCCTGCCTGGACAGGCCCACCCCCAGAGCCAGCTCCTCCCTGTAGTCTGTGCATTCGACATGCCCAGCATGTGTGTTGGCCTTGGTGTTACCCACAATGCACTGTACCAGCCTCCATAAACCTCTTGCTGCTGTAAGCCTGGGTTTGGCTGCTTCTTCCACAGCACAGTGGTTCCTGTCTCAGCTGCCCAGGGCCCTCATCCCCTGGTTGGTGATGCCCTGAGCCAGGGGTTAAAGTAGGCTGGAATGTGGGGGAATGCCGTTCCGGGGCCCACTACAAATAGAAAATGGTGCTGGAACGCTGTGCTCTGGGGCCCACCACTGAAAAATAGCAGGCCCCAGAACGCAGGGTTCTGGCACCATTTTCTATTTTTAGGGGCCTGAATGCTGCACCCCTAAAAATAGCAGGTCCCAGAACTGCGTTCCCCTGCATTCCAGTGGTGGGGGGGCAGGCTCCCTTGCGCATAGTGCAGGCTGCACGGTTTCCTGGCCCAGCGTGCTGCTGGTGAGTGCTGGGGGGAGCCTGGCTCATGCTGGGGCAGGAATTAGGGGCGCCTGAGCTGGTGGCAGGTATTGGGGGCAAGGGGTGGATTTTGAAGACAGGGGAGTGAGTATTGGGGGCTGGGGTGGATTTTGGGGGTGGCTATTGGGGGTTGGGGTGGATTTTGGGGACAGGAGAATGGATATTGGAGAAAGTAGCTGGGGTGGGGAGAGGCTTTTGGGGGGCAGGAGCTGGTGTATGGGAGAGGGCCCCACCTGATTAGGAGTGTTCTGGGGCCCACCAAATTATGCTTTAACCCCTGCCCTTGAGCCAGTCTTGGGCATGTCCAAGGAAAGGGCTCCAGGCAAGGCATCCTGTGGCTGCCCTCACCATACTGTCACAGTGCAGTGGGATCAGAGGTGCCCGCCAAGGAAAGACGAGGTTCCAAGAGTCTGCTGAGGCCGGGAGCACTGTCCACCACCCAGCCACTGAGGGTCTCCCGTGCCCTCAGAGGGCATGTATCCAAGCTTTTCCCTCTTGACTGGTTCGGTAGCTCTGTGGTTGAGCCAGCAGCAGTTGCCGTCATCTTCCCTGCTCAGGCAGTGCTTGCGGAGCCGTGGCAGAGCCAGCAAGCACAGCCAAGCAGTGGGTGCAGAGATTTATTGTAAGGGCAGGAACCAGCTGTAGGCAGTGGCTCTCAGCCAAAGCTGTAAATCAGAGGGAGGAGTGCCAGAGTGCTGGGGCCAGGACAGGGCCAGGCTTGATTCCTGCCTGCAGGAGGGAAAGAAACTGTTAGTGCGCAGCTGCCTTCTCCCAGAGCCCTGGGAGGGGGGGGTGCCCCACAGACCCTAATGCCACTGCACACTTCATGGGTCTGGTGTCAGGGAATTGCCTGTCATGCCTTGGGGTGCATGGCCAGAGAGACAGTCAGACAAGACTGCACCTGCAGACACAGGTGATGTCCAGTGGGTGGCTGGCTGTTTGAGCTAGGCCTTTGGCTGGAGCCAGAGGCAGCTGGAGGTGGGGCCTGGCCAGGTAACTGGCATAGTGACACAGCGAATGCAGGCTCCATGGGGCTAGTGCAAGGCTCTGTGGGGCACCCAGGCAGTCCATGGGCTCCACACTGCAGGGGCTACACAATAACTCCTCAGCAAGCCTGAGTCAGGTCCAGTTCTGTGGTCAGATGTAGGTCTACCAAATACCAAAGCTGGGAAAGGAGGACAGGGAAGTACGAAAAGGAGCACATTGGAGGACACATGGAGAAAATGTAGTATTAATCTAATATTTTTCTGTTTTTAGGGGGCCCTGGAATGCTTTCCCCTAAAAATAAAGCATTCTGTGGCATTCCAGCATACTTTAACCCCTATAAGTAAAAAGCCAGACAAAATCATGTATTTTAAAATGCCTGCCAGATGGAGGACGTGAAGGTAAGGAGGAGAACATGTCCTCCTTTTGCCTGACATCTGGTAACCCTAGTCAGATGTGAATTCCAGGCAGCCCCAGGACACACAGGGCCTGCTTACAGCCACTAGGCTGTATCCTCAGAGGACAACCAGAGTATCCCATGCCCAGCCCCTTAGGGCAGAGGCAGTTAAGCAGGGGGTGCACAGCCATGTACCAGGGAGTCTGGGCAAGCAGGAGGGCCAGGAGGGAGTGTGCAGAGGCTGGGGGTAGCAACAGAAGCAAGTGGGACTCAGTGACAATGCAGAGAAGCAGTTGGGTGGAGGGGATGAAAATCAGTGCAGGGAGGCACGAGGAGCTGAACTCACCTCTGCTATTCTGGGCAATCTCCCCCTCGACCAAGGCACTGGCTACAGCTTGCCTCTGTTCAGTGCTGAGCCACCCATACTGCTGGAGGGTCACGGCTGAGGCCTGGGTGCTCGTAAAACCCAGCAGCTGGGCTGGGCTGAACACCACCTGGGGGTGGGAGGGAGCAGCAACATCAGCACACATGAGGCAGAGAGAGACTGCCTGGGCCACCACTGAGACTAATCCTTGCAGCACCCAGATATTGCCCACAGTGGGGGGGATCCCAGCCCCGCCAACTCTGCCACTATGGGGGATCACAGCCCCTGCCGAGCTCTGCCACTGTGGAGGATCCCAGCCCCCCGCTGCCTTGAGCTTTGCTGCTGTGGGGGAAATCCCAACTCTGAATCCTCCAGAGCTCAGCTGCTTTGAGGGGCATCCCAGCCTGTGCCAAGCTCTGCCTCTATGGGGGATCCCAGCTCCCTAAACTCTGCTCATGCGAGGAGTTCGAGTCCCCTGCCCCCTCCACTGGAACCCCTTTGGCCAACCAGAACTCAGCTCATGGCTGATCACACTTGACCTGGGCCCTAGCCACATGCCAGTGCAGACAGAAGGGATTTCATGTGCACACAAAGGGGTGCTCAGGTACAACTCACAGTGAATTTGGGTGCAGGGATCACAGCAATGGCCAGCGGTGTAAGCGCCCAGATTTGCTCCGGGATGAATGAGGACAGGGCAATGTCCGGCAGTCCAGCTGGGGAGTGACACAGACAGGGCTGGTTACTGCCCCTGGCTCTTCCCATCCCCTCCTGTGGAGCTGCTCTCTCCTCCCAGGTCCCCACTCTAGCCCCATGAAAATGGTATCCCACAGCCTGGGCTGGAGGCCCAGGCTTGCTCCAGTGCAGTGGTGACGAGCTGGGCTCCACAGAGCAGTCTGGAACTGCGGCTCCCCATCTACCTAACAGCTCATCACCGAGGGCCAGCCAGCGTGTGTGCGCAGTGGGGAGGAGCCTGAAAGCAGGCCAGGCCCCATTTGCCTGCCCAGGAGGCTCCTACCTTGTGGAGATTGGCCCAGTATTGCAAATTGTTCACAGAGCCACTCAAAATTAGCCTGACCACCATCGTGACTGGGCCAAACCGCAGGGGTTCTGCAACCGTGTGCACCAAGCTGCAGTGTCCTCAGCCTTGGGGTCCTTTGCAAATGGGGATCCAGGGCAACCACCCCAGGGAGCCCTTGTGGGGTGCTGGGCTGGATAAATTCAACCTTAACACTGGCCTGATTTGCCAAGGATTGTGGCAGATCCTCCATCACTGACAATTAGTAATGGCAGGTTCAATGTTCTGCTAGAGGTCTGCCAGCACTGTACAGGGGCAGAGACAAACATAATGGTCCCTCTGGGCCTAGGGATCCAGCATTTCTCTTGGCTAGCTGGACCCGTGAGTCTGATTTAATTTGTTGGGGGGCAGCCTGTGGGACTAAGGCAAGGCAGGGGTTCCAGGTGACTGAGCCCAGGGAGGGAGGAGGGTTCCAGGCAACCTGGGCCCAGAAGGACTCGACAGGGTGGTCCAGACGACCTGGGCCCAGGATTCTGAGCTGTCATGCAGGCCCTATGCACTAGGGAAGCTAAGCACTGGAGGGCAATTGGCTGCCTGCACAGTGCCTAGTTACCCCATGGTCCCTGCCTCCCATGCACATTCCCCCAGTTGCCCACGCAGCCACTCCTTACCCGCCAGCGTTCCGACCTCAGTGATGATTTCTGGCCCCCAGCTGCTAACGGGGCCAAATGCTGAGCTGGCTGTTAGCAGCCCAGCCAGAGCCTCCATCTGCCTCTCTGAGCAGCTGAGCTTCAGGGAGCCCACAAATGGAGCAGCCCGGCTGTGGGAGGAGGGAGAAGAACCAACATAACAGCCTCAGCATCCAGAACAGATGACCAACTGACAGGGCTGGCAACCAGCCACCTCCCCAACTGCCACCCAGGGCCAGCGCCCCACAGCTGGGTGGGGTACTGCGACATCCCTGTTTTCACTCTCCTTCTCTGGCCACTGAACTCAGCCACATTAACACTGCAAACCTGGATTTTCCAAAGGATGACTGCCCTAAATTTGGCTCCCAAAGGGATCCCCGGAGCACCCCCCCCCCAACAGGAAGTTCCCCTGTGACAGACCTGAACTCCTGGCTGTTCAACATCTGGATCTCATCAGGACGGAGCCCACACAGGAAGTGCCCAAGGGCAGCTATCTCTGGGAGTGCCAGGTCTGGTATACTCGCCCCACTCTGGCGCAGGAAGCTGGAGACCATGGCTCGCATCTTGTGGGGCGAGAGCAGCTCTGGTCAGCGTGTCCCAGCACAACCCCTAGCCCCAGCCTGACATCGCTCCCAGCAGGCAGAAGGGCTCCCTATGAGCCAAGGGCTGAGCCAGGGCATTTGGGGCAGCACAGGGCTGGATTCTTTGTCCTGGCCCAGGGGCACTGAATGATGTCTTACCTGTTTTGCTGTCCAACCTTCCAGGCCCCCCAGAATAGAGAGGGACCCCCATGTGGACAGCTCCAGCTCCTGCAGCTCTCGTTCACTCAGCTGGGTGGCCAACAGGCCCAGCTGTAGGATATGAACTGGCTGCATGGTCCGGGCAGCTCCAAATAGCTGCACGGAACAAAGGACAGCACTTAGTGACCAGGTTTGCCCTTCCTGAGATGAGCACAGCTCCCCTATCCTGTCAGAAACCCTGGGCTGTGCTATACACCCAGTCCCGATGTCTCTTGGAGAAGCCCCCAGAGTCCTGTTCTTTTTATATCAGGACACATGGCCTCCACACCCCTGGGCACATGCCCTGCTGCTTCCCCTAGAAGCTCAGCCCAGCAAGACTTCCAGGAGAGACCTGGGCTCTTGCAGGGTCAGTGCATGTCAGCAAGCATCTGTGGTGATGCTGGCCAGCAGCCTTTTCCAGCCAGTGTTGATGTGAGTCCTGCACACAGCAAGGGGAGTCCTTTGGGTGGTGCCAAGATGCCATGGCTACGAAGACATCATCCTGACTGACCAAGCCAGATGGCAGATGGTGCTGGCACTGGCCCACCAAGGGCCTCAGTGGGGACATTCTGGGGCCCACCACTGCACACACTAATAATTAATAGGGGGACACCTGACACATGTAGGGCCCCAAGCAATTTGTTAGTCTGCTTCTGCCTAGGCCAACCACTGCATTTGGCCAACCATCTCTTGTGCTGCCTCTAGCGGCTTTTGAACGCTTTCTCTCCATGCACAGCAGTGCAAAGTACAGAGGAAAATGAGGCATGCAAAGGCCTCATAAAAATAGTACCAACATTCCTATATTTGGCACACCCTCATGAGCACAGCTCCCCCCAACCCTCCCCTTGCAGCCAGCAGATCTTCCCTCCCCACCCTGCCCCACAGCCCTTCACAGTCAACACAGGCCCCCATCCCTCCAGCCAGCACAGTTCCCCCCACAAGTACAGCCCCCCCAACACTGCTGGCCATCCCAAATGAGAAGGCTCTCAGTTTCCTGCCCCTCAGCTAGTCTGCATGCCCCACTTCCCCCTACTTTGTATGCACAGCCTCCTCACCACAACCTTCCCCACATCAGTGAGCTTAGAAACTGCCATCTCCCACAATGTGCCTATCTTACTCCCCTCAGTGGGTACCACTGCCCGCTGGGACCTAGCTACATCAGCCCTGCTTGCCCCTTGCCCCAGGGCTGTCAGTCACCCAGAATGCTGATCACACCAGCTTCCCTGGTGGTACTGGATGCCCCCAGAAGACCCCCCTTAGTGTCTCTCACCTGCTTGGCTTTGCCAAGAGCGGCACGGAGCTGCTCAGGCGAGAGGGCAGGGTCCTGGCCAATGAGAGCAAGGCAGCCCTCAAAGTGGGACAGGGACATACTGGCAATCTGTGCCGCGCTCCAGGCCGCAGGGAAGGTGGCACGCATATCAGCGCAGCTGGGAACAGGGTCTGCCAAGAAGATCATGTGAGCACCTCCCTGCCCATCACTGAGAAACACGGTACAGTAGGAGACTCTGTCTGATATTGCCAGCACCTGTGCCTCCAGACAGCCACAGAGATGGCACCATGCTGGGGGTGGCCTGACCCTAGGGGTGGATGTGGCGATGGACCACACCAGGGAGCCTGACCCATGGACAGACATGGAGACAGCAACACGCTGGGGTGGGGGTGGGGGAACCACATGGATGGATATGGAGGGAGACAGGACCATGCTGAGGTGGGCCTGACCTCATGAAGGGACATGGAGACAGCACTGCATGGGGTAGGGGTGGCTGACCCTGTGGTTGGATGTGGAGATGGGACTGTGACACTGTCTGGGTTTAGGGGATTGTTTATTATCTTTCATATTAATATTTCATATTTGCAATAATTCATATGTGATATGCCATGTTTGGTACCAAGAGAAAGATTGTAATCTGCTAGGAATGCTTATATGGTATATATGTAGGTGTTAGGAATAGGTTTGCTCTATTTGTGTTCCAAGTCATTTGATTCTGGGACACTTCCCGAATGACCATCTGCAACCACTGCCTCCCTAATGGCCTGTTACAGAAGCTCTCAGGTACAGCGGGCCTAGGGGAAAAAGCTCTCAAGCAACTAAGACTTGCCCATGCAACTTAACTCTGTTTGGATTTGCAAAGACTCTGCACAGCGTGGGAAAGGACAGAGGTGTTAAAAGGCAGTGGCCCTATCTCCATTTTGTCTTCAGTCTCCAGTCTCCAAGAAACATCCACCTCTGGTACTCTTCCTCTGCAACTGGAGAAAGGACTGAGACCCACCCAGGTGCTGGGTGCATACCAGAGGAGTTGGACTAAATTGCAAACTGCAGCTTTTCCAAGGACTTACTTTCTATGGACTCTAAATCATTTGTATGTATGTTATTCACTTTGACCATTTAACATCTCTCACATTTTGTTTGTTTTCTTTCTATATTAAAACTTTATTTGCAGTTACTGAAGGATTGGCTGGCATTATGGTATTTTGGGTAAGATCCAGGCCTATATTGTTCTGGGTGATGTGGCTGACCATTTGGGGTCAGGAGAACCTATTTCTTTAAGAAACCCAGTGGCTAGGTGGGGACCAGAGAAGCTGATGTGCAATAAAGGGAGCTGTTTCTATTTTGTTACACTTGGTGATGACCAGTGTGGGGAATCTGAAGCATGTGTTGTTACTGACTGGGAGACTGGTTTAAGTACTACCTGTCAGTGGTTTGGGGGTTTGGTCCCTGGTTTTGCAGCTTGCCCTCATTTTGGTACATTTAGGAGGTTACCCCAGGAGGCCTGGGTCACAGGGACCATGCTGGGGAGACCCTGACCTCATGGATGGACGTGGAGACAGCAACATGTTGGGCAGTGGGGGCTGATGGACTGACCCTGTCGATGGATGCAGAGACGGCACCAAGCTGGAGGGGGAGGACTGCACACACAGAGATGGAACCCTGCTGGGGGGGGGCCCTACCCTGGAGACATATGGAGACAGAACTATATGGAGGGAAGCTGCCTGGGTGCATGAACATGGTACTGTCACTATAGCAAGGAGGGGTAAAGGGGCCATGGCTCCCACAGGCAGGTGGGTACATCTGACCCTACAGTCTCACCTCGGCCCCCTTCTGGACTGCTCCTCACCAGCCAGGCCACCAGTGCCTGCTTTCGGCTCCTCAGCCTTGCCTGGGCACCAGTGGACTGGCACAGCTGGCCCAGCTCACTCTGATCCCATTCCTTCTGGCTTTGCAGCAGCTGCTCCAAGGTGTCTCTGCTCTGCAGCTCCTGGAATGCACCAGTGAGCCAGGCTGAGCATGCTGGTGCCAGTAGCACTCAGCCATGTGCGGCCAGTGTGGGGCATATGGCCAGGGGATGTGGGTGAAGGGGAGCATGGGACTCAGCACAGTTGCTCTGGGATGTGCAAAGCATGGGGGAAAGGGAGAGTGGAACGGGGTACAGCTGGTGAGAGGGGTAGCATGGGACACAGCCCAGCTGGCACAAGGGGCCAGGGCAGAGTTCAGCCTGGCCATTGTAGGACATGCAGAGGGATAGCCATGGGGTGAAAGGCCGTGGCATGGCTGGCATGGGATATGGTCCTGGTCTTACCCTTGGGATTTGCTGGATGCTCTCCTCTGGCAGCAGAAAAACCAGGCGTCCCAGCTGCTGCACGTCCAGCAGGCTCCAGTGCTGTGGCTGCCTGTGAGGTAAGGGCAGCGTGAAAGAGTAGCAGGCAGTGCATGGGGCTGGGGCTTGGGCTGGAGCCTGGTGCTGCTTACCCCAGCACTTGCTCCGTCAGCAGCAGCTTCCCCAGCTCCTCAGCAAAATCCTCTGCCAGGCAAGTGGTTTGCAGCTCCTCCAGGTGCCGCAGCAGGCTCTCAGGCTGGATCTGGGCAGCAACCTCCTGGCCCAGGAAACCCAGTAGGGGGCCCAGAAGGTCCAGAACTTGTCCTGGGATCTCGGCCTCGCCCGGTGCTCTCTGGCAGGGGAGGAAGTGAAGCCTGTGAGGTCCAAGCCTGACCTTTCTGCAGCTGCCCAACAGGAAACCTTCCCCCTTACCAGGAGCTGCAGGGCCCTATGGGCCAGGGCAGTGCGGCGATGGGGTGGCAGTGCCAGCAGGCTCCGGGGGTGGCTGCTCACATGGTCCATAATGAGCCTGAGTGAGTCATTGGGCAGGCTGTTGATGAGCTTCACCCTGAAAGAGTCAGAGCACCTGTGCAGCAGGCAGGGCCTGGGGTGGAGTGGGGCAGGGTGGGCACAGGGCAGGGCACAAGATGAGATGGAGCTGGGCAAGGCTCAGGATGTGGCCAGACAGAGCCCAGGACACAGCAGCATAGGGCCAGGAACAGAGGGGAGTGCAGCCAGGGCATGGCGCGTGGCTGGCAAGGTCTAGGGCAGGGCAGGGCCCTGCAGGCAGGAACCCATGGATGCATCCTCATGGATGGGGACAGGCACCAAGGCAGGTACCATGAGACTGCTGTGAAAACTGCTCCCCAAGGGGCTCTGCGACTGGTCTGGCCTTTGTCCTCGGCACTGGGCAGGTGAGTGGTAAGGGACCCAGGGCTGGCTGCTGTCTCCTCCTGTCTGCTGGCACCACGCTGTGCCTTTCTGCAAGGAGCTGGCCCTTGGTCCTGCAGACAGGTGGACAGAGCAGCAGCAGAGGGAGCAGGCAAGTGAGGCAGGGTGAGTACACTCTAGCTGTGGGCAGGAGGTACCAGCTGGAGTGGAGAAGGATGCATCACAGACCTGGTCACCCTCCCTTTGGGGCACCTGCCTAGCTGGGTTGGGAGCCATGCCAGTTACCATTACCAGGTTGGCTCTGCCCTGGCGGGTCTGGTGACTGTTTACTCAGAGATTTAAGGGACTGGTGCGAGCCTATGGGCTGGCCTCCTGCACACAGCAGGCCACAGAACCTTGCCACCCACTCCTGGAACAGCTCATCACCGCTGGTTGAGTTATTGAGCTCCTCAGATGACAGTTCAGTGACTACATGGGCCAGACACTCCACCATTGACACTAGTTTCAACTTTAAGTGACCTGACCTGGGCCACACTGCAAACTCCTAGGAAGGCAAAACCCCACAGAGTCTCTGCCAAGCTGAGCTGGGGGACAATTCCTTTCCAACCTCAGATCTGGCAAGCAGTTAGACCCTGAGCATGTGGTTGAGACCCACCAACTAGGCCCCCATAAAAAATTCTCTGTAGTAATGCAGAGTCCTCCCCATCCAGTGACCCGTCACCAGCCACTAGGGATATCGCAGTCACAGATTGGCCACATGCCCATCATACCTTCTGTGATGAAGTGGGGAAACCTCAGGATGTCATAGGCTGTACCTCAGTTTCTCCTGCTTTCTATTCATGCATTCTGGTGATGGAACCTGGGTTTGTGACTCCTACAAGGATCACTGGAGGGCAGATGGTCTCTTCCCCAGCCACATGTAGGCTAATCTTACTAGGATCCCAATCCCTTTTCTACGGGGCACACAGGTTGCAGCCAGTCAAGACTAAGGAAAAAGCCCAGGAAAAACACAGAGGACTAGGGGAGGGGCCTGATGATGAATCAGGGAGAGAAGAGCAGAGCTATGGGGGGTGGGGTCTAAGGGAAAGGGCCCTCAGAGCATGGCCCATGCTCCTCCTGGGGTTTGCAACTGTAACCACTAGTTAATCTACCAGCCAGTCTTCTATGCTGTGAACCTGAATGCTAATAAACCCTTCTGACTTCCACACCTGCTGAGAGTCCCTTCTGACCAGAAGGTGGGGTGCTGAACCTTCGGGCTATTGAGGAACTCCCCGGTACCCTTCCAGAGACGAGGTTCCTACAGAAGAGTTCCAGATCGAGCAGGAGTCGAACCCTCTGAGGCCGGATTTGGGAGCTGGCTGCACAGTAGTGTGGAGAATAGAATAGAATAGAATAGAATAGAATCATAGGGTTGGAAGGGACCTGAACTGGACTGGGACACACCCCACCAGGGCAGAATCCTGACCAATAGTGGCCAGAGGGGAACCAGGCACAATTCCTGAGAGGTTCCATCACATCACCTCCTCTACACACTCCAGCTGAGGAAAGCAAAAGTTCAAACTCAGCAGGGAACAGGCTGCTCCCAGGAACCACAAAAAAACAACCCATCCACTGGCAGCAGCTCACTTCCAGGGTGCCTGGCTGGCAGCATTCCTTGCTCCTTCTAGCCAGGTCATTTGGTCAGCTGTTCCCCCTGGGGTTTGCACAGAGCTGGGAGTGTGCCTGGTATGAGGGTCCCTCCAATCTCAGGGCAACTTGAGGCCTATAGCTTCTCCTTTTAAAGCCAGGTTCCAAAGCCCTCCTCCCTACCTGCCCAATCAGTGGGACTGGAGAGGTGGGGCTACTTTTGCCACACCCCACCAGTGGGCTTACACTGTTGTCCCACTCCCCAGCTTGGCTCCTACCAGACCATTGTCGAGGGCCACAACCTTCAGGACCTAAATGGGGACCCTTCAGCCCCTGGGCCCTTAGGGCCCTTGGCTCAGCCCTTTTGTCTCATCCTTTTCTTGCATGGGCACTCACTATCTTTTGATATGTGGCTGGGCTAGATGATGCAGATGCAAACCCAACTGGCCAGACTCAGTGGGCCTGGGGGCACACTCGCCACCTCCTGCCTGGGAATTGAGTGTTAGCCTCCCTGTTCATGTGTGCAGATCACAACCTGCCTCTGCAGGGCGCTCAGCTCTCCCACCAGGCTCCCTTTGGCAGGACGCTCAGCATGGTTAGTGCTGCCCTGTAGGAGCACAAGACATGCCTGGGGACTCCAGCTTTGGGGCAGAGCTAGACTCTGCTGAGACTCACACCCAGAGGTTTGGACTGCTCTTAGCAACCTAGCAGGCAGCCAGCAGGTGCACCCACCCTGATCTGTGACCCCAAGCAGAAGCGGTGGGGTACCAGAGCAGGGTAAGAGTGAGGGAGACCTATCAGCAGCTCAAATCCTGCTGTCCAGAAGCGGCAGCAGGAAGGTGTGTCACCAGGGCCACCTACGGTAAATCCATGAGGAACTGCGGTCCCATCCACACCAGCTCCTCCCTGGAGAGTCTCGGCCGCCTGAGGATTTCCTCCCAGACACACTGCCTCTGAGGAGACAAAGTGACAAGAGAGCAGCCTTGCCCAGGCTCTTAACAACCAGTGCCACCATTGGCTCCTCCATGGCTCAGCGTGGATCTGTGGGGCCATCACAAAGCAGGGCTCCCTCCAGACACCACCCAGTGTCACCATGAGTGATGCTTTTCTTACCAGCCTCCCACGCAAGCTGCTGGGACCTGCATAGAGAACCCGGAGAGCCCCCAGAAAGTCTGCCCTTTGACTGAACCGCTGCAGTGTGGCACAACCCATGCCCATCGCCAGTATCCTCAGCGCTCTGCCAAGAGGACAGCAGTGTCAGAAAGGCCCTTCTGTGGGCACCCCACTGGGCAGAGCTAGCCCCAGTAGGAGCCGGGGTCAGATGCCCAGGGTCAGACCTGCCCTGTTATTCCTCACCGAACAGTATCCAGGGTCACGTTGGTCCCTGCTTCAACCTTCCTCCAAAGGAACTGGGCCTGCAGAGATGCAGGGAGGAGAGAGGAGTCAGCCAGGCACATTGCACCCAGGGCTCTGCCTGAGGCTATCTGGCCCAAAGCCCATGCCCGCTCCAGGCAGCCCACCCCTTCCATTGGTGCTCGGCTGATCCCTCCAAACCTGGTGACAGATTCTTACCTGCTGCTGGGACCAGGGCAGCCCCCTGAACCGGCCACTCTGCCCCAGCAGAGCCACTGTGTCCAGCTGCAAAAGCTTGAGGGGCACAAAGGGCAAGAAGCAGTCTGGCCAGACGGTCTCAGCCTCCTGCTCACGGCTGAGCTTCTGGGAGGGAGAGACAGCCTTGTGAGACACAAGAACAGGGGGCAGAGCAAGAGCCAGCTCTGCCACACTGCGCGCTGGGCTCGGCAGAGTCCCTCAACACCCCCCGTGGTTCCTGCCACACCCTGCACCTCCAGCACCTCTGCTCCCAGCCCAGCCTACACAACCTCAGACCCACTCTTCTCCCCACTCCGACCCCTGCTGCTCCCCAGGCCCTCCCTCGGTCCCCTTAGTACCTGCACAGCCTGCAACAGAACTGCCTTCTGGGGAGCTGAGAGTAGCTGCAGAGACGGGGCCAGGCACTCACACACTTGGGGCAGACTGAGCAAGGGAATGGCCTGGAGGGACTCTGGCCCAAGTGCAGGTAGCAAGGGACACAGTCTGCTCACGACACCCTCTGTCACCTGCCAGGCAAACAGGCAGAGATGTGGCGGGGGGCTGGCACATGGCTGCAGGGATCTTCCCAGAGCCAGAAAAGGGTGGTCCCAGGATCAAGGAGGTTGAGTCCAGAGCAGGGAGGGCTTTGAAGCCTGAGAGGAGGGGGCCATTGGGGGTCTGTGCCCAGAGTAGGGGGCCGTGAAGGGGTTATAGAGGGCTGTGCCCAGAGCAGGCAGGCTGAGGGGGTTGTAGGGCTGTGCCCAGAATAAGGAGGACCTGGAGATCTGAGGGGGCCCTGCGGAGTCGTGCCCAGAGGGGGTGGGGCTGGGAGGTCTAAAGAAGGGCCATAGGGTCTGTGCCCAGAGCAGGGAGGACTGAGGAAGGTTGTAGGGCTGTGCTCAGAACAAGAAGAACTGGGAGACCTGAGGGGGGCCTGTGCCCAAAGTGAGGGAGTCTACAGGTGGAAGGCCGCATCCAGTCCAGAGGGACATGGAGAGGGAGTGGAGATTCATCTGTGGCTACAGATGCTTTGCCTGCTCTCCCTGCCCTGCAGTGCACTGCAGGGGACCCAGGGCTGCTGGCCTGGGGGGCACCTGACACTCACATTCTCGGTCTGGACGGCCTTTGTGAGCAGCACAGATGCCTGGAAGAAAAGACAGGTCAGTGAAGAACGGGAAGCAGGTGGCCTAGCTTGAGGGTGTGGCCAAGCCATGGATTGCGGGTTGGGCAGGCCCCTGCACAGCCCTGTGGCACCCTTGCTTGTCAAGGTATTGGGCAGCTTAGCAGGGCCACGGGCATGGTGTGCCACGGTTTCCCCTCTATTTTGCATGGCTCTCCGAGGTTGGGGGGACTGTTTGCTCACGAGGCAAGTTGGGAGACATACAGCATGACTGTCACCTAGCTGTTTGAGCCAATTGGGTCATTAAAAACACTGGCTGCAGCCAGTCCCATTCCACTGACACACCGGCTCAGAACATTGACACCCAAGAGCTGAGGTTCCCACCTCCCAGCAAGACAAGCTGAGCAGAAATCCAGGCTGAGCACAAGGAACTGGGAAGGTGTGAGGGTAAGAGCTGGCAGCTGGAAGGAGTCTGGGCTTGTCTATGCTCAAAACGCTGCCACGGCCCAGCAGGGCACTGCCTGAATGGACACTGAGCCAAGGACTCCATCCACCCACAAGGCAGGTGCTAGGGCGATGGGAGAATTCTTCTGATGACCTAGCACTGCCTGCTCTGGGACTTAAACCAGCATAGCCACATCCCTCAGGGCATGGATCCCCCTTCCCCTCTTGGCTGGCGCAGTTGAACCAGCTAATTATCTAGCACAGACTAGGCCTGAGAGAGATGGCGAGAGCTGGAAGATGGAGTGACTGCAGCATGGTAGGGTGATTGCTCTGGGCTGACGAAAACAGACTGTGCTTGAACCTTCACATCTTGGGCTGCCCTAAGCTCTCTGCAGTGTGTCCAGCTGACTATAAAACAGACTGCTCTGATGGAGTGTCCCTGCAATGCTGGTGAGGTGCATCATTCTCTGCTGAGTGAGTCTGTGGCACGGCTCCCAGCGTGCAGCAGAACGGCTGGAATCCAGAAGCTGTCTCAGGGCCAGTGGGGCTGTGCGGTACCCCCTGAAGGAAGAGTGAGGCCCCTTGGGGGACTGTTCCAAAAGTGGGTGCAGCACTGATCCTGTGGATCCATCACATGCAGCTTCCAGATCTTTGCTGGAGTGGGGGCTGATGTCCAGGTGCCCTGAGCACAGTGCCCAGCATGCCACAAGCTCCCAGGATGCCCTGCGACACAGGGCACACTGGCAAGCCCACGAAGGCTCCAGGTGTCTGAGCTAGTCACCCTCCTTCCCCACACAGAGCCTCCAGCTCCCCCTGCCCAGCACCTTCCCAGCCATGCCAGCCTCAGATTGCATCCTTGTGTAGGACAGGCTCTGCCAGGGAGCTAGCAGGAGTGCTGGGTACTCACTTGGGCAGGTGTCAGCTGTGCAGCCTTCAGCCCTGGAAGCAGAACCCTGAGCTGAGGGACTGACAAGCACTGCAGGACCCTCACCCCCAGCTCCGGAACAATGCCTCGCAAGGCACGCAGCTCCTGGGGCCTGATGGTCAGCAGGTTGGCAGAGCGCAGCAGTTCCACCAGGGTGTAGGCTACCTGCAAGAGGAGGCAACAGCGCGCCAGCAGGAGAGCCAAGATTCCAGTGAGGCTAGGCTCTCCCCACTCAGAAGGAATATTTCTGCAGTGTGAGGGCTGGAGCCATGGCATCGACTGGGTGGGGAACAGCCCCAAGCAGCCCTGGCCCCACATCCCATGGGCTGCATCTGCCAGAAACCACTGCACCCACCGCCCACACAGCTGCACCTGGTGCCCAATGCTATGAAGGGCCAGATGTCTCCAATCAGCAAAGCCAGCTCAGCCCCCTGGCACCCACGTATCTCTGCAGCCAGGCAGCTCAGAGCAAGAGCCAACCACAGGCCCCAGCCACCTCAGAGAGCCCCCAGACCATGGTTCCAAACAGGATGACATGCAGAGCCCTGGGGACTCCCACTGTCCTGCCAGGAGGGGACAGGACAGTCTTGGCTCTGTCTCAAGCCTGGCTTCCAAGAGGTTTTTGCTCTCTCCACTGCCAGGCCAGGCCTGGACACGTGGCCTGCGACAGCACAGCTTTGTTGCTTTGTCTCCACTCACCCGTCCATGCAGGTGCAGCACCCCATTGGCCACGCATGCCAGCAGCCTCTGCTCCACTGGTCCCCAGGGGTCTCGCAGTGGGGCCAGAGCCTGCAGCTCTTCCAAGCTCAGATAGCAAGCCAGGCCCCCTAGCCTGGAGAGAGAAGGGTTGTACCTTAATGAGGGGGCAGATGCTTGGCCCCAAAGAGTGATCCTGCCCAAGGGTTGGCACCACCCAGATACCCATGGGCACAGGAACAATCCCCTCAAGGGCCTGGAACAATATGACCCCCCTACAGGCCCTGAAATGATGATACAAACCCCCAGTCTCACATGGGCTCTATAGAGATGGAGAGACCCCCACAACCCTCCACAGGCTCCTCTCACCTGTGCACCTGCTCTACGCCAGCCCCACGGCTCATGTTTATCAAGTTGTGTGCCACATGGCGCCCCTGAGCGAGCCCCAGCCTGACGTCCTGCCAGCCCTCAGCCAGCCCCTGGATCTGCACAGGCAGAGACAGAGCTAATGCATTCAACTGGCAGCACCACCAAACCCACTATACGCAGCTCCCAGAGGTGTGGGAGAAGCCCAGCCCACGAGTACAAGGCCCGGTGGAGAGACCCACATGGCAATAAGAGAACACGAGCTTAGGAGCTGGAGACAACACTGAGATGGGCCTGTCCAAAAAGCCAAGGGCCCCAGAGAAGAATGCCAGAGGACCAGCCTGCTCAGCAGCGACTTTGAGCTGGGCCCACATCCTGACAGAGCACAGCAGCCAGGCTTACCTGGCCCTGGGCAGCCCAGCCTCTGGCTGGGTTCCCACCTGCTGAGGCGAGAGCTGCAGGAAGTGGCGAAGTGGCAGGTGAGGCAGCAACGGCTGGACATCGTAGAGGAAGGTCTGGGGCCATGTCCCCACATCCCCATGGAGCCGGGCCTGCAGCAGCAGTTTGGCAAAGGCACTTTTCTGCATCCGCTTCATGTGGGTGCTGTGACTCCGCAGGGCTGTTAAGCTGGGGGATGGCATGTTACAGCTGACATGATCAAGAGAGCCCTGCTGTCCCCAGCATTGCGCTGACCTGCCCCTCTCACACACACCCCTGATGGACTGGGCAGGACGCAGGCCTGGGTCAAAGGAGACCGTTCAGCAGGGCAGAGCAGGAGCTCAGAGACAGGAGCCAATCTGGTGGGCATGCAAGGGAGCTCTCAGGGGTCTGGGTCTCTGCTGGGGCATGCAGGGTCCTGGGGTTCAGAGCGAGGGGTGCAGTTCAGGATGTGGAGGGGCTAGGGTTGCTACAGGGGGAACGTTCCAGGGCCTCACTCACACGCTCTCATTGGCCAGCAGGGCAGGTGGGACCCTCATGATGTCAGACACAGCCATGAAGGGCAGGAAATGTGACAAGTCCACAAAGAGCTGTGGCGTTAGCTGTGGGAACCGGCTTGCCAGCAGCGAAGTGAGAGACCGCAGCACCTGCTCATCTGATGTGGCAACCTGTGGGAACAGCGGTTCAGTGAACAGCAGCCAGGAAGCTCCCACCAACATGCCAGGACCCCAGCTGCCCTCATGCCCATGCAAGGAGAACCCCCAACCCGATATACCCCAGCAGTCAGTACATCCCCTGCCCACCTGCAGCCGGTGCCAGGAGCCATGCAGCAGGGACAGAAACTGGCTCACTGCCTTGCTATCTGCTGACAGCAGCAGCTGCTGGAAATTTTCCTGTGGCATCTGCAGGTACTCCTGTGGGGACAGACAGCACTTAAAGGCCTAGCTCAGCTCTGCCTAGTGCTAGGGTGGAGTCCCTGTCAAACACCCAGCGCTAGAGCCACCGTAGGGCCAGAGGCGGCCTTAGGCAATTGGGGGCCCTAGGCAAAGACCCATTGTGGGGCCCACTATTGGCCCCCACTGCTACCTGCCCTGTGGCCCCAGTCCCCCCCTGCACCCTTAACTCCCCCTTATCACCCCCCAGGACTCGTTTGTTTTGCTGAACCAAACTAATATGATTATCCCTCTGGAACTCGTAAATTATTCTTGGGTATGGTATTTTTAAAGATCTTCCCATCATGAAACTTGTAAGTTGATCATCTTTCACTTAACATAATCAGCTAATGCTGAACTACAAAGTTGAAGTGAACATTTTAATTTTTTTAAAAAAGTGTGAGCATTAATTAATAAATAAGAAGTGGTAACATTAATGATGACTCAAAAATAACTAAAATACCACATTTAAAATGTTGGCAGTCAAATCTTACAAATTTTTCATATAGGCTTGGGTTTATGTGCACTAGATATATTTAATACAAATAATTATAATAAATAAAAATAAGTGAAAAGGAGGTTTCTAGTGTGTAGCTATAAATGAAAAACACCAAATTTCAATGAAATTCTCTTAAGTACTCAAGTTTATAAGACTCTGACCCGCTCAAAAATATTAAATAGTTAAGGATAAAGGAAGCTAAAAAATTACTTATCAAAAGAAAGACATACAGCACAGACATCACACACAGATGTAATGATTGCCAAAGGGAAGCACTGTATTTAGATGTAGCAGCCTATATCGACCTACCTGGTAACATGAGCTAAAAAAAGTTAAAGTAAAAATTGTCACAAAGTCAAAGGAAAAGGCAGAAGTACAAGTAAAAAAGAAAAGAAAAGGGCAGTATTTCACAAAATTTAAAAAATGGCAAAATAAATGGCCATACTGAGGAATTAAAAGCTGAGGCCACTGTAAAAGTTCCTGTCATTGTGCTGTCTATTGCTTGCTCCTGCTTTTTTAGCATGTCAGTGTGAAGGTGATGGGCAGAGAATGGTGAAATCTGCATTTCAGATGAAGCACATATCCTAATGATAGCTTGCCTTGATGAGCCAAGAGTGAAAAGTGCTTAGGCTTCCAGACCTACTAACTCTGCTAGATGGGAAAAATTTCTATATTTTTCTCTGTTTTCATTTCTGTCTAGCAGATTGAAGACCAGGCCCCTTATTGTTTGGGGCCCTAGGCAGCCGCCTGCTTTGCCTACCCCAAAAGCCGCCACTGGGTAGGGCAGGTGGGATGTGTTGGCAGCTGCCCACTCCCCAGAGCACCCAGGAAATCTGAGGAACCACAGAGGGGGTCTGGCCGGGGTGGGGTGAGAAGAGCCCCCAGGCCCAGCTCAAAGGGGTTAGTACCTGCACAAGGGTGTCCAACACCTGGGTGCCCTCTTCTCTTTGGATCAGATCCCAGAGCACAGGCTGCAGGAGACAAGTAGCGAGCTTGGTAAAGGACCTTCCACAGACTTCCCTCTCCAGCACCACCCAGGGAAGGGGAAAAAGCTGCTGTTTGGTTCCAGGGATGGTGACTGGAGGTCTGGGCTTCTCTCTCTGTCACTCTCCTAGAGCAAGGCCAGAATCCCAGTAGACTGCCAGGACCTCTTCCTCCAGAGATGTGCTGCCAGGCAGGGCTCCTGGCGCGGGCAGGTCAGGGCAAGTCTGGTCTTGCCCGCCCTGACCCTTCCTCACACCACAGGAGGTGCTGAGCGGGCCACTCACTGCAAAGAGGGCATTAACAACCAGACTGGGCTCCTTGCAGTGTGTCCAACATGCCATCAAGCAATGTAGCCAGGGCACAGAGGTGCCCCAGTGCCACCAGAGTGGGGCCCGGGAACTTTCTGGGGAACTCTGCAGTGACTCAGTAGCTGCTATGTTACCCCACTAGTGCAGCGCTGGCTGGCTTTGGGCCAGAACCCCACGCCCTCGCTGAAGAGGCAGTGACATGGCAGGATTCGCTGACAGCCCTCAGCTCTTTCTGTCCTTCCCCCATGGAGCAGCCAAAGGCTCGGCTCTTGTAGGGCAGATGGGCCCCACCAGGCCCTGTGCTAGCTGAGGGTCTGAAGCAAGGGTTCCCCAGGAACGATCCCCCAGGAAGCACCAATCCCTGCGGGTGCAAGCCCTGCGGGAGGGGCTGCTGCTGGCTCCTGTTCTCAGGAGATGGGCCGACTGGCCAGAAGCTGTGCTGGGGCTGCCAGGTTCTCAGGGTTCAGCAGCCATTTACAGAGTCTCCTGCTTGCAGCTGCTCCAGACTCTGGTCTCCTGTTCTTCCATGCCACACACCTCAGCCTCAGCATGCCAAACCAACCTGCCCATAGCACTTGTTTAGCCATGCACACTGGGTGAGGGAGGGGCAGGGGCAGGGGCTAGGACTCAGCAAATTGCAGCTCCCCTCCAGTCCCACTCTACAAGCTCAGCTTTTATTATTTGAACCGAGCCCATGTCTACACCTTGTGCCTGTGGTGGGAACCCTGAACCCAGCCCCAGTCCAGCCTGGAAAACCAAAGGCCAAGCAGCAGAGCCACCATTCGTTCTCTGGCCAGGTGGCCTCGTGTTTAGAGCTGACTCCGTGTTCCTGGCTGCCCAGGGTCAGTGCTGTGGTGGGCATGCAGCACCCAGTGCTGGGGCCTGCTCTGTTGGAGCACAGCTGAGTGGATGGCAGCAGCAGCTCAGGATCTGCATCTGGCTGGGCATACTGGCCCCTGCACATGCACGCGCGACTGCATACAGAAGTGGCCGTGACAGGTTTGCACCTGCTGAGTGTGGCCGGGCATTGGGAGGCACACACAACTGTGTGTGCAAAAAGGGCTCAGCACAGCCGCACTTTAGCTCATGCAGCACGGCCAAGAGCAAGGGCCACGCAGAGCCAATGTGGTACCAGATGGGGACTGGGCACTTGTTGACCTAATTCTTAGGGAGCAGCCACTGTGCAACCTCCTTCCCCTCGCTTGGAGGCAGGGAGTGGCACTACTCACACTGAAACAGAGCAGCAGCTCTGTTCGGAAGAAGGCATCATGCTCCCGTTCCAGGTACTGGCCCACAGCCCGCAGGATGAGCTGGGAAGAGTTCACCTTGAGTGAGTCCCAGAAGGAGCCATTGTCCAGGAGGCTGGACAGCAGGATGGCCTCACTCAGCTGCTCCCTGGCTGCCTGCCTGACCTCATTCAGCTGGGAAGAGGTCAGGATGAAGTCCAGGAGCCGCAGGAGATAGTTTACACTAAGGATCCAGCTGGCCACCTCCTCCTCACAGTGCATGAGTTGGGACGCCAGCCCCAGCAGGTAGGACACAGGGTCCCTGCAGAGCTGAGAGGCATCCACGTGAAACGAAACAGGAAGAGTGTCCAGGAGCCGCAGCAGAAAGCACCAGTTGTTCTGCAGGGACCGTAGGCAGTGGTCCCTGACCCAGGGGTGTGAAGCCACCAAAGACTGGAGGAAGGAGGAATTTTCACACACCAGCTGCTGAAAGCTCTCAGGGTTCAGCCCCATGCACTGCTCCATTAGGCTGATGTTCCCAACTGCCTGGGAGCTCCAGGCCTGGAAACTGCAGGCATCAGAGTCCCTGAGGAGCGAGGAGCTGGGTACGTTTGTCTGAAGCTTGTGGCTGTGGCACACTCTGGAGATCCAGGCCCAGCTCTCTGCAGGCACCACCTGCTGGCTCTCCTTCCTGCACAGCCACCTGATCCAGAGAGTCTGATTTTCCAGAAAGCAGCTCCAGAAATCCTCCTGGCGCAAGGGGGCCCCATGCAGCACCTCCAGGCAGTGGCTGCGCTCAGGATGTTGGGACAGGTTGGCACACAACTCCTCCAGCAGAGGCTGGCTGTGACTGGGAAGCTGCAGCAGGGATGCATTGCTGCAGACCGTGGCATTAAACTGGTCAGGGAAGTGTACCCTGCAGGCCCTCAGCCACAAGGAGTCCCCCCTGGCAGAGGAGAGATACCAGGCCATGTCAGCACATGCATTGCCCAGCTCAGAAGGAGGCTGGCTGAAGTTGTCAGAGCCACTGAATAGGCTGCAGTAAAGATAGACAGTGAAGTTGGAGACACCAGGGAGGCTGGGGAGAGTGTCATTGCAGGCAGCCTCCAGAACCTTGGCTGAGAGCCAGGGCTCACCCCCAGCCTCTCCAGA
This sequence comes from Podocnemis expansa, assembly GCA_007922195.1. NCBI lineage: Eukaryota > Metazoa > Chordata > Testudines > Podocnemididae > Podocnemis > Podocnemis expansa. Next base: position 22,957,929 of record ML682019.1, on the reverse strand, counting down.
TGCCCTCTTTGTGACTTGGGAGGAGTCCTCCCCAGGCCTGTGAGGCTCTTGGGCAGGCAGTATGCAGCTCAAGGTGGGTGGAGGAGCCGGGAAGGTGCCAGAGGGGAACCCCAGCATCCGGGCGTTCCAACTGATGTTGTGTCTGATGCCCCTGTTAACAGCAGACAGAAGAGCCAGTTACACTCCTCAGTGACCCTCTGTCACACACTCCTGGACACCCCTGCCTTGCTGGGGAAATCTCTCTTGCTCCCTTTCCCACAAAGCCAAGCAATCACCGTGCTCCCTCTTGTCTTTAGAACCCATGGGAGACTCCACAGGACCCAGTCTGAGCACTTCCACTGCACACACCAAGCCACACTCTGCCTCACCTCCCACCTCACAGCCACCCCTAGCCACACACCTCTGACCTGCACAGGCTGCCCCACCTGGCTCCCTGCAGATACTGTAGTGAAGAATCCACCTCCACTGAGCAGCACTGCAGGCCCTCGGGCAGCTCTCAGCATTTGCCTAGGTCCAGCCTCCCCAAATCCCTAGCTGGTGCCAAGCTCCAGTCCCACCTGAGCCACGGAAGCATACATCTCTCCCAGCCCATGGCGCCAGTCCCACAGCAAGCATGGGGAGAATGAGCTCCATCCACAGCCTGGATGGCAGGGTGTGCAGTGGGCCCTGCAATCTCCCAGTGTCAGTGCTGGCACTGGGCACAGGGGGCTCATGCTCCAAGTCCCAGCACCAGTGCCCTGAGTGTCAGGGACCTGGGACCAGGCCACCCACAGTGGCAGTTGTCTTCCCTGGCCCCATCCCTGGCCATGGATCCGGGCCTAGGCTAATGGCGGCAGGAGCCTGACGTGGACCCTGCCTGGGCCCAGGCCCCAGGTCCTTTCCTGGGCCAGTGTTGCTCCTGCAATCTCTCAGCCCTCCAATAAGGACAGCTCCCTCTTGCCTTTGCAGCCTCTCTCCATAGGGAAGGAAAGGAGTCTCTTCCTGTCCTGATCCCCAAAAGCAGGGCACTTCAGCCCCGCAACAGCAGCCACAGAGCTCATGGACCTCCAGATGAACTCAGCTGCTGGCAAGGCTTCTGCTGCACTTCCCCTCTGCCACCACCCCTCCAGCAGCTCTCCCCCAGCAGACAGCCTCTGTAGTCAGGGCAGTGCCAGCTGAAGCTACAGCAGAGGCTCCACTGCAGAAATCCTGGGAGCTGCTGAGCACAGGCCCGAGCTGGCCTGGCACAAATGGGGACTTTCCATCTTGGTGCCGAGAGCCTCCTGCTCTGATTGCTGACCACGCGCTGGCCCCATGCCCATGACTCACCACAGCAGAAGCTGCTGCAAGGTCCCTGGAAAAGAAGAGGAAGGAAAGAGTGAGTGACGTGCAGAATCACACTCTGAAGCCAGCTCACGAGTGCTGGAAAGGAATGACTCACCTACAGAGCACTTGCCATCTTCATCTGGATGAGGGATGCCCAGGGCCACTGAGACCTCATCCACCAGCAAGCCTGTCATGCGTGAGATCTTCCTCCTGAAACTGCTGTAGAGTGATCGCCCCATCCTCTGCAGGAGACGCTGCTTGACGGCCTCCAGGGCCCCCCACAGGGCATCCTCAGAGACCCTGCCAGAGCCCAGGGCAGCATTCACACCTGGCCAGGGCTTCTTGCTCCGGGAGATCTGCAGGAGGCTCTGAACATCTGCCGGGTTCAGGCCTGGATCCAGCCTGCTGGCTGTGAGGTTCAGCTCTCTGAGGGCCCCAGCAGGGCTGTCAAAGGGTTTCAAGTTCTCACGAGCCAGTGCTGGGCCAGCAGGCTGCAGCTGGACCACTGGCTTCCAGGCAGTGCCTTCGAAGAGCTTCAGCAGCTGCAACGTCCAGTCTGTGCTGAAGCTGCAGTTCCCGTGCCCCTTCATGGTAGAGTAGGTCCCTTGCAGGCCCGGTCTGCCCTGGCCCAGCACCCCCGTAAGCAGTGCCTGGGCCAGAGCTTCCCCCAGCCTGCTAAGCCACCCCCTGTTCCGCTGGAGGAAGTGGAGCAGGGTCGGGTCTCTGACGAAGAGGTTCAGGATGCTGTGAACAACGCCCAGGAGCATGTCCCAGTCACGGCTACCTCTCAGCAAGATCAGGCTGTCCCTCAGATGCAGGATAGGGACTGGGGGGCTCTTCTCAGCCTGAGACAGGAGGTGCTGCATCAGGCTGCCCCCAGGCTCACGCCCCAGCTCCAGGAGCTCTTGGCTCTCAAGTGACATGGAGATGTTGTGGAGAAAGCCAGAAATCCGGCGCCTCCTGCTGCGGCTCTGCCACCAGGCCTGGAGGGGGGAGCCCCCCACCATAGGCTGGCTCCCCAGGGACTCCAGCCCCATCCAGGACAGCACCTCCTCCTGCTGCCTCAGTGCTGCTCGAGGGCTGGATGGGACAGAGCCACCAGAATGCCACCAGGAGATGAGGTCACAGGGTGGGACACTGTGCCCTTCTAGGGATGCTCCTGCAGGGGAGAGCCAAGATGGGTGAAACAGCCTGGCACAGGCTATGAGAACAGAGGCCACACTAAGAACATGGGGCACCCCACATCAGCCAACCACCACCCTGCAGGCAAATAGCAACAATTCGCACTCTGTGAGTGCAGAAGCTGCTCTCAGGAAGAGAACCCTAACCCTAACACTTATCCACCCCACCCCTACCCATGCCTAGGTCCCACACACTCACCCGCCCTGGGGACAGGTTGCAGCAGCAGCAGCCAGAAGCAGGAGAGGGAGCAAGCCATTTCTCTGTCCTCTTCAGAAGCCAGAGGCTGGGGACGCTGCGCTCTGCTCACTGTCAGGGAACAAGAGCTGCCCCAGTACATGAGAAGCTGTCAGTGGGGCTAGCTGTCACATCGCTGCTCACCTGATCTCTTGCATTACTTACAGGCAGGGGACTGGAGTCCAGCTCAGTACTCACCTTACACTTTCCAGTCCCAGAGCAGGGAGGAGGGGGGATGCCAGGCACAGCCAAAGGCAAAGGAACAAATGGGGGGCTACACTGAGAGATCAGCCACAGACTTCCCATGGAGCTTTGGGGAGAATACTAGGGCCCAGACTCACCAAAATGAATAGACTTGAGGGTCCAGGCCACAACCTGTGGGCCTCCAGACCCCTCTGTAACATGGGGTTCATCAGCCTCCCTTTCTCCAGCTGGCCTGTTCAAACTGTGAACTATATTGTTGGGGGAGAGGGGGAGCTCCTTTGGAGTCTGTGCAGCACCCAGCACACGGGCCCCCTCGGTCAGAGTCTACGCATCACCGAGCACATGGCCCCCGTGGGTTGGAGTCTGTGCAGGATCCAGCATGTGGGCTCCCCTCAGTCAGGGTCTGCGCAGGACCTGGAACTATGCCCCCCCCCCCCAGTCAGGTTCTGCCCAGCACCAAGGGCTCCCTTTGGTCAGGGTCTGTGCAGCACCCAGCACCACATGGACCATCGGCCAAATCCTGGCTGGTGCCTCAAAATGCCTCTGTGAGGCAAGGGTTACTAAGACCGGCTCATAGTGAGTGGTTAATGGACCTGGTGAAGGAGGAGGAGAGAGCACGGGGCAGCCGCCTCTTGGCCTGTTCCCCTCTGTCTTGCTTCACAGCTGTCCGGCTGTGCCTGGCCCAGGATCGGACGACCTGGCATGAAAGGTGAAGTTGCAGGGACACAGGGCTAAGGCACAGCAGGAGGAAGGGGGAGCATGCACTGACCCCTGCTACGGGGGGCACACCAATAAGGGCAGCACTTACCCCCCACCCACCCTATCATAGAGCCACAGATGTGGGCCGGAAGACACCTCAGGAAGCCATCTACTGTAAACCTCTGCTCAAATTCTTCCTGTACCAGTAGCCCATCCTACCTCCCATACTCATAGCTCATCACCCACCCCCTCCCATACCCATAGCCCGTCAGCCACCCCCTCCCATACCCATAGCCCATCACCCCCCCAGTACCTATAGCCCATCACCCACCTCTCCTGTACCCATAGCCCATCACCCACCCTCTCTTGTACCCACAGCCCATCACCCACCCCCTCCTGTACCCACAGCCTATCACCCACCCCCTCCTGTACCCGTAGCCCATCACCCCACCAGTACCCATAGCCCATCACCCACCCCTTCCTGTACCCATAGCCCATCACCCCACCAGTACCCATAGCCCATCAACCACCCCTTCCTGTACCCATAGCCCACCACCCCACCAGTACCCATAGCCCATCACCCACCCCTTCCTGTACCCGTAGCCCATCACCCACCCTCTTCAGTACCCACAGCCCATTACCCACCCCCTCCTGTACCCATAGCCTATCACCCACCTCCCCATACCAGCAGTGCCTTCCCCTCTTTGGGTTTAGCACATTGGTACCAGGGTGCAGGGAGATGCCTTGCACAATCAATTTGTGTTTCCTGTACCTGCCACTAGACTGGTTCTTGGCTTCAACAGTCTCTAACCCTGAGCCTGTAATCTGAGGCCTGCTCCTGATGCTGATGCCTAATCTCCACCAGCCCAGATGCCTCTGCCCGCAAACAATGGCAGCCTACTCCATTATTGATGTCCTGGGCTGTGGCTTGTGCGGTTCCATTTTCAGCAAAATAACTGGTGAGACAGTGAAACATCCTGGGACAAGAGTAGCTACGGGATCTCAACCAGCAGCCTGGGGCAGAGCTGGGGCACTAGCCCACCCAGACCCTGCACTCAGGATGGTCCCTGGCAACTTAGCTCAGTCCCTGAGACCCAAATGTTCCACGACCAGAAAGGCCTCAGCATGAGAGGGGCTGCAACTGAAATGTGGGAATGTTAGTGTGGCACATTAAAAAAACAGGAGGGAGAGTGGGGGAGGCAGCCAGGCCCAACAGCAGATTTGGTCATGGGATGCTGCCTCTATTTGCAGAATGTGGTCAGGAACCTGGTATCAACTGCCATTAGCAGCCTACATGGGTACAGTGTTGGAGACAAGCAGGAGCAGGAGTGGTCTCTCTCTGTACTGTGGCTGCACCCCACCAAGCAGCAGAGTGAGACACATACTTCGGTCCAGCACTGCAAAGGTGAAGTCCAGCCTTGGGCCGCAAAGCAACCCTGGGCCAGTGGCATGAACAGCTGCTTGGACATGCACAGAGGAAAATAAAAGCAGCACAGCCCCCTCTGTAGCTGATGCAAAGTCGCTCAGTGTTCCAGCAGTCACCATATCTCACCTGCCTGTCACCTCCTCCAAGAGGTCCCTGTTATTTCTTTAGTTGTCCCCCGTAATCAGCTGAAGTAGGACTCAGCACCACCTCCCCTTAGGCTGGGGGAGGAGTTTTAGAAGTGGGTGGGCTTGCGCCCACCCACCCTACCATCATCTTCAAAAGAACCTCCTCCAAGAGGGCTGCTAGCTGTGAATGCTTTGCCTCTCCATGTCCCCAATGGGAGATCATGGGCTCTGCCCCATGGCAACAGACCCCATCAATCATCACTGTGGGACATATTCAGGTCCCTCTGTTCCTCCCACCCAGCAGGTTTGGGACTTAAGCAAGCAGGGAATAATCCCAGTGTTGTGAGGATCTTTCCTGGCTCACACACTGACACAGTGGAGTATGTTAGGGAAAGATCTGAGCCCTCACTCCAACACCCCTTACCCACAAGGTAGCCTGACCTTGCCCATTCTCTTGTGTGATAGGGTCTCTGTAACCCCACCAAGACTTGGCCCAGGATTCCTGGGGCCTCAAACTCCAACCTTGTCCTGATGGCTTAGGGCAGGGGCTTGGGTGTACCCCCTCCAGGTTACCCAATCTCACTGGGCACCTCCCTGATATATCACTGCATACAGTTCAAAGCAAATACAATTTACTCAATAGTCACCAATTTAAAAAAAAACAAAAAAAAGGAAAGAGGAGAAATGTTAAAAGCAAACACCTAACATCACTCCATGAGCCTGGGGATCCCACACACAAGGTCTCTGGGGTCTAAGGAAAGCTCATAGTCTGTTTCTCACCCACGACAGGCCTCCTACCCAAGCCCGGCTACACTGCAGGGATGCAGACAGTCAGACGCTTCCCTGGCAGTGGCCACATACTGTGATGCTGTCTGGATCTATGGGACTGTTTAAGGTCATTTTTCATATTAATATTTCATATTTGTAATAATCCATATGCGATATGCCATGCTTGGTATCCTTAGAAAGGCTGCAATTTCCTAGGAATGATTATACGGTCTATATGTAGGTACTATGCCTGTATTAGAAATTAGAAATCTATTTGGTTTCATATGGGTTCCAAGTTGTTTGATTCTAAGGCAACCTCAGACTGGGTGTCTGCAAAACCATTGTCACCTTTATTGCCCTTTAAAAGCTCCCAGCAGCAGTGGGCCTAGGAAGACACCTGTTCAGCCAATGGCCTAGGCTGACCAGGTGACTCTGCTCCATTTTGATTTGGCAAGGACCTTGAGAGCCTGGGGACAGCCAATGATGATAAAAGCAGGGGACCTGTCTCCACTTTGTCTTTAGTCTTTAGCCTAGCTGCAACCAACACTCTCCTCTGGAACTATTCTGCTACACTGAACAGAGGATTGAGACCCACCCAGTTGTGGGTGCACACCAGAGGAATGGGACTAACCTGTGAACTACAGATTCTTCAAAAATGTGCTTTCTATGGACTCTCAATCATTTGTATGTATGTGATTCACTTTGACCCTTTAACTTTTCTCATGTTTTGTTCCTTTTTCTTTATATTAAAACTTTAGTTGTAGTTACTAAAGGATTGGCCAGCAGCATGGTATTTTGGGTAAGATTCAAGTCTCTATTGTTCTGGGTGATGTGGCTGGCCCTTTGGGGTCAGGAGAACCTATTTCTTTAAGAGACCCAGTGGCTAGGTGGGGACCATAGGAGCTGATAAGCAATAAAGGGGCTATTTCTGTTTTTTTATGTTTGGTGATAATTAGAGTGGGGAACCAGAAGCATGTTTTGTTGCTGATGGGGAGACTGGTTTAAGGACCACCCATCTGTGGTTTAGGGGTTTGGCCCCAGGTTTTTGCAGCTTCCCTTATTTTGGCACATTCAGAAGGTTATCCCAGGAGGCCCAGGTTATGCATGCCCCCAAGGTCTAGGGGGCAGGGCCCTTCTCCCCAGTATCACTCCTCCCCTACCCTTCAGGGTCTATCTATCCCCTTTGAAGTCTGGCCTGTGAGACCTCTTGGATAATGGTATCTTCCTGTGCCTGGCCCTGCCCAGGGTCCTCTCTGCTGTCCCCAGCTGCTCACCACACCTCACTCCAGACAGCTCCAGCTCCACCTTGCTTCAAGGGGAGTCAGCTAGGCTTTAGTCCCTGGATTCCTCCTTCAGCTCTGCCTAGCTCCCCGGGCATCTTGTCTAGCCACTGGCTCCTGCCTCTCAGCAGGGCACTAATGTGCTTTGCTCTCAGCTTGGCCTACTCTTTTCAGGAAGCCCAAGTGCACAAGAAGAACAGGACCCTGCCCCCATCTTCCTGGTCCTCAGTCAGGCTGACTCGGAGCACTGGCCTCTCCCACTGACCCTGGGGACTGTCCATCTCGGGGCCTTGTTTCCTCACCAACCCTTCCCCTTTGGTACTGAGAGGTCCCCTTACACTTAGATGGCAAAACAAACAAGGAGTCCTGTGGCACTTAAAAATTAACAGATTTATCTATTGCATGACCTTTAGTGGGAGAAAATTCCACTTCATCATACACTTTGACTTGCTCTTCCCTGCATTTATTTCCTCCCATTCTGTAAGTTCCCCCATCTTCAAGGTGTCTGATGAAGTGGGATTTTCTCCCACGAAAGCACATGCAATAAATAAATGTTAGTCTTTTAAACGCCACAGGACTCCTTGCTTGTTTTGCAGAACTAGACTAACACAACCGCCCTCTTGGAACTTAGATGGCAAGCTCCTTGGGGCAGGGATGGCTTTTTGTTCTATTTGCAAGGCACCATAGTCCAGCAGGGTCCCCTGTTGGACTACAGTGACTGTGGCTCCTCGGTGCCAGACTAATGCAAACAATAAGGAGAAGTAACCTGGCTGGCTTTCTTTAAAGTGGGTTGAATAGCTAGTTCATAACCAGCCTTCTCAGCTTGGGTTTCTCTGACCATTTAGCTCCCTCTGCAATGGCAAAGGGGGAGAGAGGAGTATCTGAGCCTGACAAAACATCCCTTGGAAGATCTCTACACAGAGAAGAGGGGCAGCCCCAGGTCTAGGTCAGGTGCTTGGAACCAGACGACTTGTGTGCAGAGTCCAAAGGGTTAATCTGAGTCATAGGCAGGGGAGCAATGCTATGGCCTGACTCAGATCCCACACCAGGGGTCCTGAGCAGCTGATGAGACAGGGTTTTCCTGACGTGTTTGACATTCACCCTTAAGAGTCTGAGTCCCTTGAGAGCTGGGTGTGACTGATCTCACTCCGGGGTCCAGGACACAGCATCCTTCCCAACTTGGGGGGCTTGGCCTTGTTCTCCTGCCAGCCTCTGCCATGCACCACACCATGGCATACCTCACTGCTCTCTGCCCTGCCCAGAGAGCACAATGATTTCTCCTTTTCAGCAGCAAACATGCTTCTCATAAAGCTGAATCCTTCAGCAAAACATTTTTTAATATGAAAACTGCTCATACCACCTCAGAAAGCAGCCATGGCAGACAGCCCCCTCAGCTTCTCTCACACTCCTCCAGGAACACAGCAGGCAGAACTTCCCAGGGAGCTGTGAATGAGAAGATATACTGGCTGGTTCAGTTTCCCTGCTCCACATATATCTGTGGATGCAGACAAGTCACTTATCTCACAAAAAGACAGAGTAAAGGAACCACCAGATAAGGGCCCTCAGGGTGACTGGAAGGCAGGGGCAAAGGTTGCTAATACAAGGCAAGAGGAAGGCTTGCTCTACACAATTTGTACAGTGTTGTAACAAACTCCCTTGGTAGATTTTAAATGGGGACAGCTCTCACGTTCCCCTTGGTTAATGTGATGCAAAAATCAAGCCAATGAGTCCTAAAGCTGCTTAGTTGGGAAAATATAACAAGACCAAACTAGTGGCAGTGAGCCAGCTGGGCTTTGATTTACTCCTTTCCAGGGGTGAGCACACAGGGAGGCAAGGGGGTACAGTCACCCACCCAATAACCATCTGGAGCCCAAAATTCTCTGGCTTGGGAACTGCAAGGGAAGATCAAGTGGAGAAGAGCAAACCCCTGGGGGGGGGGGACAATAAAACATGCCCCTCCAAAAGGAGTCAAATTTAAACTCTTGCATGTGCCCCAGCTCCCCTCCCCCAACTTGAGAACAGGAGAACACTGAGTGAAAGCAAAGAGCCTGGCAGCAGAGCGGGCAGAAATGAACCCACATGCTCCATAGCACCAAGTTAATTGGGGGCAGTTGCTGCACCAGGGTATGGCTGAGGGGAGTCCAACATGATGCCAGGCAGGCCGAGCCCTCCTCTGACTGAGGGCAGCAGGCACCCCGCGGGGCAGAACTGCACGGCTGCTCTACCGCCTGCTTCTGCGGATCCAGACAGCAGCCATGGCCCAATGGGCCTCTTCCCTACCAGGGCAGGGCACGCCCTGGGGGATTTTGAACCTTCTCTGCAGCCCCAGCATCGGCCAGTGTTTGGGAGGGGAGAGAGCTGGGCGGTGGAGATGGAAGCACCCTCCTATCCTCCTTTGCCCAATAACCCCACTCTTGAAGAGGGTGCATAAGGGAAGCCAAGTCCACATTCTGACCCCCCCAGAGTAGGGGGCGCGAAGGAATCAGGATGGGGCAGGGATTTCCTTAATGCCCCGTCACAGGGGCGTCGCTGACCCCGGGCTTAGGGGCCTGAGCCCCAGGTCTGCTATGGGGCCACCTGTGGCAGCTGCAACAGTGGTGGGTGAGCCCCGAGCGCCAGCGTGCTGAGCCCGGGGGCCTTTTCCCGGGCCAGTGGCGCTTCTCAGCCAGTAACAGCATTACGGCACTTTAGTGGGCATCCCAACACCCCCCCGTTTCCATCCCTGGGAAGCAGCTGGGATGGGGTGACAGCCCCCCCCGCTCCCGACTGGCGGGCTACCCGGCTGGGAGCGGGACACACGCCGGCTGCGATCGGGGGGCGCGCAGCGGCCCGGCCCCGCCCCGCCCCGTCTCTGCCGCCCGCGGGCATCGGGCCCCGCCCCTCTGGGCCGGGCCGGCCAATGGGCGCGCGGGGGCGTGGCTCCGGCGAGGAGCGGCCTTAAAGCCCGCGCGGGGCCGGGGCCGGGGCTGGGACAAGGCGGCGCGATGCGGCCGCTCCTGGCCGCCAAGCTGGGGGCGCTGCTCGGGCTGCTCCTGCTGCCGCTGCTCTGCGGGCTCCTGCCCGCCCGCCTGCGGGGCGCCGGTGCGTGGCGTGGGCGGGCCGGGGGTCGTGTGGGGTCGGGGTCTCCGGGGCCGGGCCGGGCTGACTGAGCCTCTCCGCTGCAGGGACCCGCGGGCGGTGGCGCGGCGTCGTGGGCTGCGTGGCTGGAGGCATCTTCCTGGCCACCTGCCTGCTGGACATCGTCCCCGACTCGCTGGCCGGCCTGCGGGAGGAGCTGCGGAGCCAGCGGATCACGGTAGGGGGGCACCCGTCGGGCCGGGCACGGTCCAGGGCCACCCCGCTCCCTTGCACCCCCCCGAATTTCCCAACAGCCCGCAGTTGTCAGCTAGTAACAGTGTTGTACTAAATTAGGGAGCACCCCCAGTTTCAGGTCCCGGGGAGAACACTGGGCCCAGAGATGTCCCTAACACTCCCTCTACATCCTCCTCCCCAGTTATCATCTAGTAACAGTGTTGTACTAAATTAGCTATCACCCCCCATCTCAAGTCCTGCCGTGAGTACTGTTCCAGCTGGCTCACCCTCCCCTGCAGGAGCCAGGGGCTTGGGGCTGGTGCAGTGCAATCATGGCACCCGAGTTGGCCAGTGCTGGCACTGGGGTCAGCCTGGGGTTCCCTTTGCCGCAGCCAACTCTTTCTCCCTTCCCAGATGGATTTCCCTTTCCCAGAGTTCATCCTGGCTCTTGGCTTCCTGCTGGTTCTCATCGTGGAGCACGTGGCCCTGGACTGCAGGGAGCATCAAAGGAGGGAAGCTGCCCCCCTGCTTTCCTGCGAGGAGGCCACCCCCCAGCCAGCAGGAACCGGTGAGTGGGGGGTGGAGATGGGCATGCCCCACTTCCACTTGGATATTCACACCCACTCATCCTTCCGCTCCATTGTCCTCTTGGTGTCCCTGTCGGTGCACTCTCTCTTTGAGGGCCTGGCCGTGGGGCTGCAGGACGCTGAGGCCAAGGTGCTGCGGATCTGCATCGCCATCCTAGTGCACAAGAGCATCCTTGCCGTCAGCCTGTCCCTCCTGCTGCTGCAAAGCCACCTCCGGGCCCGCTGCTTTGTGGCTCTGATGGGTACCTTTGCTCTCACATCTCCCTTGGGCATTGCAGTGGGAATTGTGCTGACCCAGAGCCCAGGCCCCTGCAGCACCATGGCCCAATGCCTGCTGCAAGGGATGGCTGCAGGGACTTTTGTCTATGTCACTTTCCTTGAGATCCTGCCCCATGAACTGAATTCTCCCAAGGGCCGTCTGCCCAAAGTACTCTGCATGTTGCTGGGCTTCTCAGTCATGGCTGCCTTGCGTTTCCTAGGCTGATGCCATTGGGCCTGCCTTGGCAGCTGCCAGTTGCACTTGCATGTCCTGAGGCTAGTGTTGGCCTGGGAAACCAAATGCTGCTACCAGTGTCTCCTGGAGTTGGCCTGGGATCCCTGTGGGTCCACATTTTGCTCTGGAGTCAATGTAGGGCCTGCCCATGCAGATAAAGTTTTAGGAATGTGGTGCTCATGGATGTGATTCACTGCATTGGGGTATGCGGTGGGGTGAGAGCAAAACTCAGGGGCCACGGGAGCAGCCCCATTTTATTCTTTTAAATGGTTGTTGAACTGTGATTTTACAAATGGAAATTGTATTGCTTGGTATTAAAAAATTTCTACTCTTAGGAAAGCCAGCTCCTTCCTGGGGGAAAGTCAAGGTCCTGTCAGGAGAAAACCAGCTGCTCCCCCCTCCCCAAGAGAAATAGGGCACACAGGGGTGGAGAAGGAGCTGTGGGACAGCAGCCCAGCCTTTCTGTAGGATTTGCCTCCATCCCAAGGGAAAGCTAGAGCTAAGTGTGGCAGGAGCCAGCCTTGAGCAGAGACATGCTGGGGCAGCAACTTGGGCCAGGAGAGAACAGGCATGCTTGATCCTGCAGTGCCCTCTGGTGCATGTATGATGTCTCGTGTTTCAGAGTGGAAGTGGAGGTGGGCTGGCAGCTCACAGACTTGTGCTGTGCCATCTAGCCTGTTCCTCTGTGCAGCCTTGGGAGGCAGGCTGGGCTGATGACCCTGGGTGGCAGTGGCTGTGCCCAGGGCAAGCAGCAGCTCTGGTGACAGAATGTCTCTTCAGCCAGAGGAGATGCTGCTCTACAGTAGCAGTACTAAGGGTCATGGCCCAAGTACTGCAGGGAACTTGGGGCCCAGGCTGTTTCCTGAGATGAGTCTGGTCTGAGATAGAAGAATCATCAATCTGCTTGTTCCTGGGAGCTGAAAACTACACATGCTTTACAGAGATGAAAATGTGCCTGGGCTCTCGCAGCCAGTCCCCTGAGTGCCAGCACTGACCTCTCACCACACCTCTTTGCTGAGTGAGCAGGTGCAAGGAAAGGATGGCTCCAGAGGAACAGCTGCCATGCAGAGCAGAATCCTCTAAATTGGATGAAGGATTTTCTTCTGCTCAGATTGTGAATGAATGCACGTGGCATCATCATTCCCCTTCTACCACTGCAGGCCCCTTCCTGCTGAGGGTGAGGATCCCCACCAATACAGCAGCGCTAAGCAGGATTGACTGGCCAAGGCCTGCAGCTTGGGGGCTGTGGCTTGAGTCATCCCAGGCTCAGCATGCTAGCTGGCATTCAACAGCTAAGGATGGAGCTGGCCCTTTTGTGGGGGTGTTGGTAGGTCCATGGGGCACTTGTGTTGTGTGACAGAAGAGGGAAAGATGGATGGAGGGGAATGTGTGCATCATGAAGGCTGAATTTGCTGGATCATTGGCCTGTCCTGCCAAGAGTGCAAGGATCACGCATGGATGATGCAAGGGTTAAGTACTCTGTGTTTGATTTAGCCAGGGGGTTGGGCTGGGCCTAGAGCCCTAAGCCTACAGCAAAGCAGGTGTGGGGAAGGGGAAGGAATATGGAAATCCAGGCAAGGGATGAAGACTGGAGCATCTTTTCCTGCAAGCAAGTCGGTATTTTTGGCTGCAGTGTCCTAGCAATGCTGGCATCTCCCCTGTGGGGACAAGCTCTCCTGTTGAACTGTGTGATTTGGCTGCCTGCTCTCTACTTGTCTTCCAGGTTCATTAGGGCCATGACTGTAGGCAACAAGAGAAGAGGTCCAGCTGTGCTGCTAGTTAGTAATAACCCTGTCCCTGCCCCTGCCCCAGGCCAGAGCAACTTGAGCTCTGGCTAATCAGCTTGTACTGATAGGGTAACTGGAGAGAAAAAAATCCTGCAGAAGGGCTAGAGGCAGTCAACTCTGCCTGTGCTCAGACTGGCCAAAGCCAGCAGTGATTCTGGAAGGCACACTGAGCAGTGGACGATCTGACTGCATGGAGGGGAAGCTGAAGCCAGCTGGTGGGGGTGATTATAGCCTCACATGATGCTCTGGGGGAAGGAATGGCACATCCCAGGGAGGACAGAGCAGAAACCAAAAGTCAGCAGCTGATACAATAGGATTCTGCCTTGGAGAACAGTGGCTGGGAGACAGCTGGCAGGGTGTCTGTCACTGAGGGCAAAGCAAGACCACTACAGGCTCTGCAGAGATCAGGTGCAGGGGAGATCTGACCCTGAGGGGGCAGCCTTAGAACAGGGCCTTCCATTCTGGTCACCCAGTTGCAGATGGGGGACATCCAGCCTCCCTGGCCAGCAGCTGGACTGAGGCCTGGAAATTGTCTTGCAGGGAGTCCTTTTCCCTAGTTGGGGTGTATCACTGGTGGGGGGGGAGGAGGCAAGTGGAAGCTGAGCTGAGAATCAAATGTCACAGGCAGAAGGGGGGTGGGGCAGGTCCCAGAAGTGGGGTAGGATCCTGTCTTCTCTTGCTGGACTTGCTCAACCATATGTGCTCAGAAACCTGTCCTCACACTTTGTTTGCCTCCCCCCTTACCTGCATAACGCTGCAACCTCTTGCGCTCCTCCAGGTTGTGCTGCAGCTGCTCCAGTAGCTCAAAGTAGCGGAAGAGAGAGTCACAGGGCCACACCACTTGCCCATCCTCATCCACCTCCATCAGGGTCTGTAGGTTCTGGTCAATGTATGTTTCCCAGTCCACTGGCAGGGGCAAAAGCTGCAGCTTCAGCCTTGCCAAAGGCTCTCCAACTATCAGCAGTCTTAGTTAAGGCAGGCTGGGCAGGTACCCCAGGCCCTGTGTTGGCTGGTAGCTGGCCAGGGCAGGAGTAGCTGGGCCAGGAGCCACAGGCTGCAGCTCCAGCCAGCCAAGCCTGGTGAGTTGGGATGGGGCCCTGGATTCATTAAGGCCACCCATACACCCACCCTCCCCATGCACCTCCTACATGGTGAAAGGAGATCCCTGCCCTGCTGGGGGGGGAAGGACCCTGTCTTCCTAAGGCCTCCTTCCCTCACAAATGGGAGCAAGGTACCTGCTGTTCTCTGCCCCTGCACCAGGGCCTTGTTGGTGTGGTGCTCCCAGAAAGGGTAGGCCATGGGCTGGAGCCTCCACAGTGCAAGCTCATCACAGCTCTGCTCACAGTCCTCTGCCACCAAATAGCACATGTGCACTCACCATCCCTTGCATGCTCTTCCACTGCCCCCTTGTTCTCAGTCTGTGATGTGTGACAGCCTGCCTCTGCTCCTGGCCCTGACTCCATACCCAAGGGCTGGGACCTGCTGCAGAGGGGGACATGGTGTTGGGAAGAAATGCTGCTAGTTCCAAACCTGGCCCGAATGTCAACCTGTGTCCCTAGCACCAGGGCCATCAGCTGCTGCAAGGAGCTAAGGGCCTGGGGCCATGGCAGGTCTGCTGTCAAGGTCTAGCTAGGTGTGAGGCACTGCCCTGAGAGCCCTGTCTTCTGTACCAGGTCTTCTGCCCATGGCTGAGCTCTCTGAGGAAACCCTGCTGTCCTTGCCCTCTGAAGACAGAAAGCTGTGGTGAATGAAGGGGTGGCAATGCCTGATGCTCCTTGGTGACAGTCCCTGGGCCTCACCCCTCCCTGGCTGCTTAGGAACACCATGCTCACCTAGAGGGCATCTCTAGGATGTCTTCAGGGGTGGGCTGGCTTTGTCTCCTGCATGGTCAAAGTCAGGAGTATTAATGAGAGACTCTGACCCCACTGAGTGGGAAATAATATGCCATCTCCCACAAGGAGGCTGCCATGCAAGAGGACTGGCAGTGCAGGTGCTCCCAGCAGGGGGCTGAAGAGAAGTGTGGTAGAGGCACTAGCAGTGGGGGAGCTCCCCAGCACTGCTAGCAAGGGCTGATGTAGAATGCAGGGTGGGGTTACTGGTTGTGTCAGGCATTCACAACTTCACAGGGTCATGCAAGGTGGATCTAAGAAGTTCTGCTGCAAGCCTCACTTGGAAACAACAGGAGGGGAGAGATCTGGGTGTGTTAGTTGCTCTATGAAAGAACAGGAGCCACCAGCTACCAATATGATGCACTGCAAAAAGGAAGGGGGGGGGGAAGGCAAAGCCAGTAAGTAGTAGGATGTATCAGGGTAAGGCATTTCTGGCAGAGACAGAAGTATTCATGCTGGTCTCCTAGGCCCTGGTAAGACCATCTCTGGAAAACTCTACCGTTCTGATCATCCATGTGAAAGAAAAATGAATTCAGAGTGGACCAGATGAAGAGATGTACTGGAGCATGGCAGGCTTATGGGGGTGGGGGTGCTCCCTGCATAGGCTCCCACAATGATGGCAGAGAGAGGGGGTATGACAGCATCTATAAATGTACCAGGGATGCCTATTTAAACACAAATTCAGGATGGAAATGAGAAGATGGTTTCTAACTGTCAGAGGGGTGAGGCTTGGTATCAGTTCCTAACAGGAGCTCTGGGGTGAACAATTAAGTGTGGAAAGAGAGCTAGACACAACTGAGTGGGATTGTATGAGTGGGTTGCTTGTGAAGGTGAGAGGCAGGGCTGAGCAGTTGTGATGGTCTCTTTTTGGTTTGTGCCTTAATGTTCCTAACTTCATGCTTCAGGTCTTCAGCCAGTAACCTTCAGGGGTTAGGAATGAATTCATCATGTGAGCTTTTGTGGGAGAAAATCTGACAATCTTTTTGTTTTGCTGAACTAGACTAACATGGCTACCCCTTTGGAACTAGAACATCAATGCTCTTTCCCGCTGGCTCCAGCAGGTAGGCCAGTACCTAAGGACCTAGGAAGAGCACTTTGCCATGCTCCCTGCTACAGCCACAGAGGGAGGAGTGCTTATCTCTAATCCTCTTGGCTGTGCAGCAAGGAGCTTGCACTGGTCGTCTAGCCACATGGTGACATGCTCTGCTTGGCTCCTTTGACGATGGCTCCCTTCCGCATCCAGTGGGAGGGCAGTGGTGGGCCCCTTTAAAAGACCCTATGGGCCACTTTTGTTCCTTTGGCCAGGGGTTGGGAATCACTGCCTTATATGTTTTATGGCTACACAGTGGGAAGGGGTTACATTTGTTTTCAGGGAAGCTGAAGAGACAAAGGAGGATGTGTCACCAAGTTGCCTGAGTGTACTGTAGGGACCATTAAAAAGGACTGATAAAACCAACAAATAGAATAAGATGTGAACACCTAATCACCAAGATACTGACCCCTTGCAACCAAGGGTCCAGAAGGAAGAGGGTTTTCCCCACCTTTCCTCAGGAGAAGGAGGAGCGGAAGGTGTGAGAAGAGGGAATACGGAGTGGATCTCACCTGAGAAGTGAACCAGAGATGGGTTCACTCACTGCAGCTTGGCTGATGAGAATGGACTGTGCTTAATCCTTCATTTCCCTTGGCTGGCCTATGGTGTGTCCTGCTGAACAATAAACCTGACTTCTGACACTGCTGCTCCAGAGTCCCTGTGAATGCTGGGCAAGGTGAATCATTCCCTGCAAAGTGGGCAAGTCTCTGTGATGGTCTATAGTAGTGGGACTTGCTCAGCAGAGCTCCTGGTGTGCAGCAGCCCCACAAGGTCAGTCTCAGGAAGGGGGTCTGACCAAGTGTTCCACCCTGAAGGAAGAGGGGGACCTCTTAGGAGTCTGCCCTATCAAAAGGATTCCTTCAAGAGCCTATTCCACAAGCTGGGAGTGTAGCACCAACCTGTGGATCAGTGACAAGGAGGTTTTGTCTCCCTCTATGCTGGGTGGGTCACTTGGCAGGATTATGTAGGTTTACTTCTGATACCTTACATGCCCCTGTATTCACAGCCTACACAATCTTTTATTACAAATGTGCTTTGTGAGGTATCCTCTGAAAACTACTGACATTCCTGTGTGATGTATGTACACCATGTGTATTAAAGATTATGGATATATATGCTGAAATTCTGACTAAAGTTTGTCTAAACCAGACAGGCTGAGCCAGTTGGCAAAGAGGTCTGCTCTAGACCAAGGAATGTGTACTGGATTCTTTGGCCAACCTGGTCTTAAGGCAAAGACAGTGCAACTCCATTTTCATAGATTAGGTGGACAAAGCTATTAAGCTAGCACATGGAGGAAGAAAGCTTGGCTCTTCCTTAACCATCTGACTCTCAGGGTTTGAATAAACCTTTCTCATGGTTTGAATAAACTTTGCTTTGAGGGGTAACCCTCAGAAAAGTATGTTGCAGAGGTTTATTGGTCTATAAAGAGCCTCAGTACGAACCTCACTATAGTATGAATGTGTCTCGAGTGAGGTCTAGTCTGGAAGATGACGAGACTGATAATTATCAGGGGCAGATGTCTATAGTAAAACTGTATGAGGAACTCAGGATACTTAATGATAATATGCCTTACCATCTGTGATGAGATAGGGAAACCAGCTCCCTCCCAAATACAAAAGAAGGCACCTATGTACCTGTCTCCTTTGACTCCACCATACTTAACTTACACAAAGCAATGGCAATCCTGTTTTACATACAGAAGGATTGAGAGTCTATAGGAATGCAGGAGAAGCATGAGGACATCCTAGGAACCTCTTGAAACAAAATAATTGAACTCTGGAAGATATATGTAAGGACATCTTTCATGCATCAGATGAAATGGGTTGGATCCCATGAAAGCTTATGCCTGAAGAAATTTGTTAGTCTTTGGTGCCACAGGACTAGTCATCTTTGGCATCCATCTCTAGAGAGACCCAAGGAAACTGAACTTTTGCAAGCTGAGAAAGATGAGTCCTTCAACTAAGCATGGTTAAAGTCTCTGGAAACCAAACACAGGTGAGAAACCTGGTTATGCAAAGATCTTTCAGTTAGGATGATAAGAGAAGCCAGCTTTCTGTGGAAGGTCCTGGCTGAGGGGAAAGTCAGCCATAGCTGCAAAGATTAATGACAGATCAGAGACACTATCTTGCACAAAGCTTGCAGGTTCCTAGATCATTTTAGACTTTCTGATATGTCTATCCACTTTTATTTTCTTGTATCCCTTTCTAATCATATTCCTGCAAGTTGGCATCACTTAACCTATGACTTATTATTAATAAATATTTTATTTTTACAATAGACCAACTCAATGCTGTGTAGGGAAGGGTGTATTTACCCCAGCAAATATGTTGTGATGCTCTTTTGTGTCTTTAGAGGAACAAACTATTTCTTTGAACTAGCCAGGAGAGGGCTTGACATTACAGAGCAGATAGATGTGGGAAAATCAGGGAGTAGGTGTGTGTTTGCATCACTCTGTGGGTAGTAACCAAGTCTGGCAGAAAACAGGCAGCATGACTGATGTGTAGCTGGCAGGCAGCTGCTGCTGGGCTCACACTTCCACAGATAGTGTGTGTGAGCTGCAGGCTTGCTACTGACTGTGAAGGTGCCAGGCAGCCAGTCACAGGGGCAAGGCATTTGAGGCACTTGGAGTTATAGGGCAGGTGGTGACTTAGCCCTTCAGTGGTCAGGATTGCACCCTGAACCTTGTAACAGTCTCACCTATCATTTCCCTACCACAATGGGTGGTGGAGCCTTGGAAGCTGATGCTCCTCTGTCCCTCCTGATCTCTGCCCTTGGCACAGAACAATCTAGGCTTTTGGGGGCTGTGAACATCAGTCTAATGCTGGTTGGTGGGGTGGGGGGCAGATGGTGGTGGGTTAGAGGCCTGTGACAGATGGGAGGTCAGCCTAGATAAGCTAGTGGCCACCTAGCTTTAACCTATGACTCTCCCAGCAGGGTCCTCAGGCTGCTAGGTGACCTCCCAGACCAGCTCGAGGTGGGTGCATGCTGTGCTTTACACTTGGTTTCACTTACCTCTCTCTGATCTGTATTTTAAATAAATCTGCCTTCTTCTGTGTCTCTATCTGCTTGACCTCTTCAGTTAGGTCACTCCGGATGCTCTGGAAATTAGTCACTAGAAACAGAGAAGCCCAGCTAAGCTCTGAGGATTCCTGAGGCTCTTAGGGAGAGCTAAGTTCCAAAGGGGCAGCCATGTTAGTCTAGTTCAGCAAAACAAACAAAGAGTCCTGTGGCATTTAAAGACTAACAAATTTATTTATTGCAGGAACTTTCATGGGAGAAAATCCTGACAAAATGTCTAACAAAGTGGGATTTTTCTCTTGCAAAAGCTCATGTGATAAATTTTAGTCTTTAAGTGCTATAGGACTCCATGGGTGTGTTTTAGGAGCTGTATCACATCCCTCCAGGCTATTCCCCTTCATTGGGCTATGTGGACTCAGAACACATAAGGCTTTAGATCTGCTGAGCTGTCAGCTAGGGCAGCAGCTGAAAGGGTATTTTCAAAACAGGGTTCATTTCTGCTTCTCTGTTACCTTAGGAATATCAAAAATGGCAGCATCCATAAACCAGTAGAAGAACACTTCAATCGCCCTGGACGCTCAGAAGCAGACTTGAAAGTTGCCATACTTGAACAAAAAAAACCCACCTAAAACAGACTTCAACATCAACTGCAGGGCTGGAACTGATTTGCAGACTTGACACAATTAGCCTGGGCCTGAATAGGGACTTGGAATGGTTAGCACATTACAAAAATTGATTGTCCGTGTTCATGCCTCCTCTCCTTTTGGTCCACTGGTGTGAATAGGACCCATCTGCCCTCTGAACTGACTTTGCTAACAGTTGCCCTCCTCCACCCGGGCATGTGCATATATACCTCTCAACTGCAGTTTCTAGTTCATGCATCTGATGATGGGTTGGGGCCCATAAAAGCTCATGCCCAAAGAAATGTGTTGGTTTTTAAGGTGCCACAGGATGCCTTTTTTTTTTTTTTTTTTTTTTTTTTTTTGCTGAGCATAGACCAACAGAGCTCCCCCTCTGGAAATTTTTCTTTTTTTTTGCTAGTGATGTCTCTGGAGCACCAAAGAACTGAGATGGAAGTTCCTGCACTCCTAACCAACTCCACTGTTTCCATTAAATAGGTGGGAACAAATCACAGTTTCCACCCTGCAATTACTCATTGCCTGTGCTTAGGCTTTGTCCTGCAGCAACTCTAGGCATTTTCTAGTTGTCCAAAGAGGTGGCATGGCCAGGAGCAAGATTTGGTCTGAGTTTAAGGTGAGAAAGAGCAGAAGACCCCAAGCTAGCCTGAATCAAGAGCCACCTTCAGGCAGTGTAAAGAAACTGAGAAGGGCCCAAACTTGGCTTTGCAGAGGACTCTCTTTAGCAGTAATGAGCCACGTGGGACAGAGGTCCACAGTGTGCCAGCATGAGAGGCTGTAAGGCCCTGCATTCTGAGCAGTGTGTGAGGAGGGGCCGAGCACTTACCCATAATTGCCACAAAGATGTTCCTGAACATGAAGGATCCAATCAGCAGCCAGAGGATGATGTAGAGGCTGCTGATGACCTTGTTCATCTCAGGGATCTTCCAGGTGTCCTGCAGCAGGGCATACCAGTGGTCCATGGTGAAAAGGATGAACAGCGTCACCAAAGCATTGGGGAGATCCCTGTAGGCAGAGAATAGCTTCATGGCATGCTGAGCTAGGGGGTCTGACTTGCTGCTTTGACCTTGAGGCCTATCGATGCCTACAGGGTCCAGGGTGGCTCTAGGCCCCTCTCGACTGAGTCCAAGCACAGAAGCAAGGGTGCTGAAGCGTGCTGGATGCTGGCTGACATCAGTCACTTTTAGCCGTTATGCTGGGAAGGTAGTAGCGTGACCTTTAGGCGAGGAATTTGCTTGGCTCCAGCCTGCTACCATGTACAACAGGCAGGACCCCACCAATGTTCCCTCTAAGACCCACCGGCAGCTGAGCAACTCCTGTTGTTCGCTGCGCGGGCCCCACCCTCCCACCCCCTGCGCGGGCCCGATCCTGGTGGCCCCCCCCCGCTTACCTTGCATGGCCCTGCCACAGCTCCTGGGCCAGAGAAGCACTAACGGAGCATGCTCAGATATTCTGGGCATGCTCCGTTACAGCTTCTGTGGGCGGGAGTTTTAATAACTCCCTGCCCCACAGGAGCTGTGAGCAGGGCCTCTGGCTGCCGGCCCTGCGTGGCTGGCAGCCTTCCCTGCGTGGGGGGGGGGGGGGGCTTGGTGGGCTGCGTGGCCGCGCAGCTTAAAGGGAACAGTGGACCCCACCCCATCACATAGGGAGGATGTACATTTAAACACGGCCCAAATCAGAAGCCTGGTGTCAGTGCTACATGGCACCATAGCTGTTCTCTGCATGTGCCAGAGCAGCCAGCAGTTCCAGGGTTTGAAGATGGACATAAATCAGAGTCAAGACACTGATGTCTGGGGCACAAGGTGGGTGCCATTACGTACAAAGCCCAGCTTTTGGGCAGCAGCTGCTAGGCGGAGACATCTCAGCAGTGTCCAGCACCAGCACCCATTAGTGCCTAGCTGTAAAGTAAAACAAACAACTAGACTAACAGGCCTGCCCTTTTGGAACTTGGCAGCTGTAAAGTGTCAGTGTATACCCAATCCAGGGGGCATGTGCCTCCCCCCACTGATCTGCTTCCACAGGTCAGCCTCATGCCTGCTGTGCAATTGCAAAGTGAGGGTAGGACAACTCCCCCTATGGCCAGAGGGAAGACGGTGTCTTGCTTCAGGTGAGGGAGGGGGCATGACACCAGTCTGCACAGAGTGGTACCTGAAATAGGTATTGTACTCCAGGTCAGTGCGATCAGATCGACTGTAGCTCTCGAAGAAGAAGATGCCAGATACAGCAAATGCATAGAAGAAAACCAGCAAGAGCAGCAGGATGAAGGTCATGGCCTGTGGCAGGGAGGAAGTACAAAGGGGCTGCTGCTGTTAAGGTGAGAGCTTGGTACAGATGTGGCCCCAGGAGCTCACAGTCTACCACCACGAGGGCAATGCTCAATGGTGGGATGATGGGCTAGAACAGATAGGCAACCCACAGCATGTGTGCTGACAGCAGCACAAGAGTCTACTCAGACCAGCATGTGGCACCCTCTGCAATGCCACAGAAATTGTGGCTTCTGTCACTGAAAGCCACTCCATGCAGCTTCTTGCAGGGGCAGCTGGGGCATGGAGAATCCCTGCTGTGCCCATGTTCCAGGCATGGTACAGATAGAAGATGCCTGGAATGACTTGTCTCCACAGTGTACAGCCACCAAGGAGCCAGTCTGGGTAGCTTCTTTCCTCAGCATGCCTGGGGACCTCCCCAAGAGGAAGTGCTCCAGGCAGCTTCTTTCCATGGCATCCCTGGGGACCCCTGTCTGAGGCATGCTGCCAAGAGGAGCCACTGCAGGCAACTTCGTTCCACAACTGGCTCCTTTCAGTGGCATGCCAGGGAAGCACCCCCCTCCTAACCCCCCAACCTCCAGCCATGGCTGCCACCAAATTTTCAGGCAGCCGCTGCTTTTATTTCTGTGAAGGGAGCCACTAGCACTGCCTGACAGTTGAGGAGGAGGAGCCTACATGGGGATTGGCAAAGGTTGCTGAACTCTGGGCTAGGATGATGTCTGCAGCAGTGAGGAGAATTGTGGCTAGGTGTAGTCAAGGGCTCACAGGGGCTAGTTAAAAATGAACCTCAGTGTGAGCAGAAGGGGGGTTGGAGTGCATGAGCACCAGGGCTAGGGCTAGAGCTATGTCAACAGAAGATAGGGACAGCTAGTAGTGTAGGAGGCCATGCTATTGCCCAGGACAAGGCTGAGTGCTGGGAGACTAACCAACAGGACTGAGTTCTGCACATGTGCAGCTCCCCCATCAGCCTTGTCTAGTACATACCCTCCTCACCACTCTACCTTCAAGGTCTTTGCTATGGCCAGGATGATCACCCGCACTTGGCGGAATTTGGAGAAGAGCTTTAAGGTGCGGAGGATGCGGAAACCTCTGAGGATTCTCATGGCAGTCAGCCTGTTGGTTACACTGGTGAAGTCCAGGAACTCAGGGATGATAGACTACAAGCCAAAGGGACAGAGGTCAGGATGACTGTGCTCACATCATTCTACCCTGCAGTCAGGCTAACCCCACCCAACCACTGCCGCATCCTCCCACAGCCACTTAACAGGACATCAATCCATTATCCAGTGCCAGCCCTCTGCCCTGAGGGTTGGGCCTGTCACACAGCAAGTGGAAGAGAGGCCAGCAAGCAAACCCACCATGCATGTTCAGGAGATAGTCAGCACCCCCAACATCATGGCTTTAAAGTAATCCCTGCTGGTCTTGCCTTTATTTTCCAAGTCT
Organism: Podocnemis expansa; assembly: GCA_007922195.1. Taxonomy (NCBI): domain Eukaryota; kingdom Metazoa; phylum Chordata; order Testudines; family Podocnemididae; genus Podocnemis; species Podocnemis expansa. Next base: position 22,934,206 of record ML682019.1, on the reverse strand, counting down.
TGAGCTATCAGGGGTCACATTTTCCAGCTTTTTCTCCCTTCCTGGAAACTTTTTTTTTTTTTTTTTTTGCATTTCTTTCTTATAATGAAAGCTGAGCTGTGTGATCATGTGCTCCAGGCCCAGAAGCCAGAGGAGACGCCAAACAACTGAAATGGTGATGGGCTGCTCCCTAGAGGGCAAATGTAAGCACTACAAATCCACGGGGTGTTTGAGGGTAGCTGGACACTGCCCTATAGGAACAGCAATGAGCCTGACGAGCAGCCTCTGCTCTGGTCAGGAGCCCTCTGGAGAAACCCCCCCAACCCCAAACTGTCCCACAAGACCTTTCTGAACACCAGGCTACCCAAGGGGATGGGGCAACAGGGAGCTAGTCTAATTTTCGGCTTCTGGGGCTGTGCATTGCCCTCTGCTTCCACAACAGCCTTCTTCCCTGGCTCCCTGTGTTGCTCACCACAACAGTAACACTGAAGTCAAAGAGATTCCAGCTGCTTCTCCAGAAGCCTCTGAAACTGATGATCCAATTCAGCAAAATCTCCATGACAAAAATTAAGAGGATGACCCAGATGGCCACCTCTAACATGAGCTTCAGGTTCACCAGGCTGTTGTCCAGCTTGTCCATCACCTCTAGGAAGCACAAGAGACAGCTGCTGAATTCTGGCTCCAGCAAAGTACTGAACGTGAGAGGGAAAAGGCATGAAGCAGAACATCCTCATGGTTCACTAACTGTTCTATGTGGTCCAGGCCCAGCTGACGATCCAGATCTCAGAATTAAAGCTGGACCTGGAGGTCAGAGGGCTGCAGTGACCGTCTCCTCAGGCAGTACACTAGTTCAGAAGTGCTAACTGGTCCTTGGGAACCAGCAGGCATTTAGTGGCTGTGCCCTGTGGGGCAGACTGTTCAGGATGCACATTGCTCCTACCCACATTTCTCAGGTACAGGTGGCTGCGGTATCCAAGTGCATTTGGTAAAATTTAACTGCATCAGGTCCCTCTCTGGCTCAGGAAGTGACTCCTTGCTAATGGAGAAGGAACCTGTTCAGATACTGGAGATATAAAGACTCTTACGGGGAGTGGAGTGGGGAGGCACAGGAGAGGCCTTAACAATCCCCCCATCTCAATACTCCTCAGCTTGGCTGTGGCCTTTTTGGCCCTGGGATTTTAATCTCTGCCAGGTGCCACAGATTGTGATAAATTGTGCACTCTAGATGAGAAAGACAGACTGCATGAAAAGAGCAAGGGGGATGAGTAGACAGGCTCTGTGCGAGACAGCGGCAGGGAGGGAAGACACCACCAACCAGGAGTGGAAAGAGCTGGGAGAGGTGAGACTTCAGGCAAGGGAATGAACCTGTGGAAGAAACTGGTGTACAGTTATGATGAGCAGAGATTGGTGATGGGGTCTGGAGTTATTCAAGTCTACAGTCCTGGCTGTAGGCCAGGTGACTGAGAGTGCTTGTCAGCTGATGGCTGTTTGGTGTCCTATCTCAGCTTAGATGGTGTTCTGAGTTCAGTACCTTGTGGACAGGTGTGCTCACCACCAAAGGACCACAGCTTGCGCCACATGGTCTTCTCCTTGGCAGTGTCCTTGCTCCTCTTGGGAACTGGCCCAGGAGCCCCTCTTGCCCTGAAGGTAGGCTGGAAGCCTGAGCCCGCTGACACAAGGTAGGCTATTGAATGTTCTGTGGCCGGGGTTAGCACACTGGGCAGAGAAGGCATCAACCTCCAAGCTTATCAGCCTGGCCCTACGTGCCCCACCTTGGAGGCTCTTTCTCCCTTACCACTTTGGATCATAAGAACCAGTGTGTTCATGAAGATGAGAAAGATGATGAAGCCTTTGAAGATAGTACCTGCAGTTTGTCACTGAGAAATATGCAGGAAGTGGTGTGTTATTCTGTCAGACTCTACAGGGACTGGGGCACTCAGAGAACCATGGGTAGTATACAGAGGAGCTCTACTGCTGAAGGAATAGAGCTGTGACACAACCCATAGTGGATCCTGGCTTCTCATGCAGCCCAAACCCCAGGCCAGGGCAAGCTGGCAACATACCCTCCAAAATGTGACTCAGACTAGCAAGGGCAGGTCATGAACTGTTCACCCATGTCAGAGGAAAGACAGGTGAAGAAACAACCATCCACCGGTAGCTAGGAGCCTCAATGTGCCCAGTTCCAGGACTTCACCTGTCTCAACTCTATCCTGACACCCTCCCCAGGGCATTACTCCCCCCTCATTTGACAACAAGAATTTCCATTCACCCACTCAGTTGGCCCCGTGGTAGGGGGGAGCAGTGACCATCAGAAGCACAAAGCAGAGAGATGGAAAGTTATACCTAGCCCAGTGCAGCTCCTGTACTGGTCACTTCTCCAGGGCTTTGTCCAGTTCCAAGCTACGGGGCTCCTGTCACTTCTCTGGAAGCTGGCTCTGCCTGTCACACCTAGAGGGTGTTCCCTTCTCTTCAGGAGACAGCCTGACTTGCCCCATGACAGTGTCAGTCCTCATTTGGCAAAGGATACTGTTCAGGACCCAGGATGCCCACATGGTCAGGGGAGGCCAGCGGCTGCAGCGGACTTGGATGCGGCTGCGCAGGCGTCTCTCTGGGGTGATGATGATGTTCCTGACAGGGGTAATGTTGAAACGAACCAGCTGATGATGGTCTGTGAGCATCAGCTTCTTCTGCTTTTTGGGATCTGTAGGGAGGCAGTGACCCAGAACTTTTCCAGAGACTTCCTGGAGACCATGCAGGAAGAGGAGCTGGCACAGGTAGACCTGTCCCCAACAGGACAGCTGGAGAGAACCAGCCCCTGCCTGCACTGCAGCCTGACCCCTGGAGACCTGCACAGGTGCAGACAAACACATCCTGATGCACTTACTGAACTGTATGCAGGCTCCTAACTTCTATCCCTTTCAACAGAAGGCAGGAGCCTGAATCCCCTTGAGGATCTGGGCCCTTCCCATTACAGACAGAGCCATAGTTTCGGAGAATAAATGCAGCTGAGAGAGCCATTTGGACACGGGACCTGAACCTGATGTACAATCCACAGCCCATGCTGCAACCCAGCCACTCCTCATGTTTTCCATAGCTATTTGCAGCTGGGACGTAGAGGGAAACAGATCAGGCATGGCACTTCCAAACCCCCGTTACAGATCTGACCATTCCACTCTGGCCAGAGAATTCAGGCAGAGCTGTTACTGGGGATGGTAGAGCTAGCTGTGGAAGCCCCACTTCACCAGTACCTCCTCCAGAGTCAGGAATCCTGCTCCTGGGGAGGGAAATACTGCTATATTCTGATCATGCAGAAGCAAGCGTGGGCAGCTCTCTCCAATGAGCTCAGCTCAGGCAGTCAGCAGGGAGAACCCAGCTAAGAGAGAAGCAGAGGACTTGATCTTGGTGGAGGGGAGAAAGGAGAGAGAGGTAGTCCAGCTGAGATGCTAAGAGGTCTGAGTGCCTCAATTATTACCAACCCTTCCCAGTGCCCTAGCTGTTGGCATGGTCAGGGTGGCTTCTTACCAAGGAAATCCTTGATATTGTGCCGTGGGATGGCATGGCTCAGTCCCTGAAGGTGATCAATCAGGTAGAAGGTGTAGATCAGCTTGGAGCGAATGGCATCAGCTCGAGGAAGCAGCATAAATGGGGAGCTGACCTTGGGGTGGGGAGAATCCATTGGGCTCTGAAAAGAGAAAGCAGCAGCATGGTGGAGTCAGTCTGAAATGGAGACCTCCCTTCCCCAAAGAGAGCTGTTACCTGGGGATTCATAGGCCCAGGTAGGTTTCTCCTTGTTCCTGTGCAGTTCAGAAGGTTCTTTGCTATATCATCACAGAACTCTGAAGTGACCTCACAGTCTAGACTAACGGAAGGAGACACCACTGGCAGGACGCAGTGGAACATAGGCAGCTTGGCAGAATTTGACTGATTTGTTTTTAAACAGCTTGATGCATAGGAACAATGTTTATTTTAAAACTTTTTTGAAAACATTTACATGTTCAAAGATGTAGAAAACTGAGAGGGGCAGATGAGTTATTTAATAACTGTAGCCACCAAGATTCAGAAAGTCAAAATGTTGTAACCATTAAAAAACAAATTGTCAACATCGTGGGCCAGAATTACACAATGGTGAGTTACTTACCAGTAATCGTCCTCCTTCGAGATGGGCTGCTCGCATACATTCAATGGTAGGTTACTACATGCTGCAGCGCACGATTGGTCAGAAGCTTTTTAGCCCTAGCCTGTCAGAGCAGGGTCGGCGGCCAACAATCCCTCTGGCCACTTTTGTGGCTATCTATATGGCCCTGAACCTGATCCTCCTCAGTCCCTTCTGGTTGTCAACCGTGAGGGTCCTGAACGTACGCAAGCAGCCCATCTTGAAGAAGGACAGTTACTGGTAAGTAACCCACTGTTCTTCTTCAAACACTACTCACATCATTCAGTGTTAGGTGACTACTAGCCATACCGTGGGCGGTCAGCTGAGTTGGGGTTTTCCGCCTTCAGCACAGCTGTCCCCATAAAGGCAATCTCAAGTCATGGCAGGATGCCTGATTAATAGGGTTTTTGGCCTGCCTGAAGGGGATGTACTGTAACTCTCAAATGTCCCAAGAAAACACTGAATAAGGCAGGGGTCTCAAACTCAAATCACCTCAAGGGCTGCATGAGGACTAGGATATTGGCCCAAGCGCCGCACCACTGAAACCTTTTCATACAATGATGTGGAAGTACAGTAAAAAATGAAAAGTAATATAGTATGCTAATGTCAATTTATTAACCTTTTTGAAACTGTAACATGAAGTCTGTGCTAATTTTGACAATCTTTCCAAAGCCAAAACACACGTTTCCTTTTAGAATTGTTTCCATTCAAGATGGCAAAATCATCAAAAAGACAAAGAGTAAACAAACACACTTAAAATTTTACATTATAAATCAGTGGTTCCCAATCTTTTTTGGTTTGAGGACAAAAAATATACTTTTTCAAACCCTGAAGGACCACTGGTTAATTTAATTCAAATTAAATTAAAATTTAATTTATTGAATTCAAATTGATGTTAATTGAAATATATTAATTGCAGTTTGATTTATTAAAATAGAATTAAATTTAATCGAAATTAAATTTTTATAAAGGCTTTAGTTTTTTAAATAAAATTAAATTGTTTTAGAAGATTTTTGGTTTTTTTGTTTTATAAAGGGGAGGCTGCATGTATCCCCAAGCCAGGAGGGGAGGAGAGCAGCCACATCCTAGGACAGGCTGCAAACAGGTTGGTCAGAGCCCTCCACAGGACCATAAATAAGCAGCCCCCTGTCTCGCCCTGGGGGCAGCACTGGGATCGGTGGTGGGGGAAACACTCTCCCCCCCCCCCACAAATTTGGCCACACTGGGGTTGGCAGAGGGGAAAACACCCCCTGCCTGCCTGCCCACTTGAATTTGGCTGCAGTGGGGCTGGCATAGGGGAAAACACTCCCCGCCCACTGGAATTTAGTCGCTCTGGGGTTGGCAGAAGGGGAAACAACCCCCACTCACCTGCTCACTTGAATTTGGCTGGGTGGGGCCAGCAGAGGAGAAAACATCCCCTGCCTGCCAGAATTTAGCAGCACTGGGGTGGGCGAAAGAAAAAACACTACCCCACCCTCCTGGGGGGAAACACCCCTGCCTGTGCCGGGACCAGCAGCGGGGAAAGCCCTGGGGGCCATGCTGAGGCTAGTGGTGGGGCTTTCTGGTGCTCCCCCAGAATGGAGCCCCCTGTGAACCCTCCCCACAGGCTCAGGCCACCCTCCTTTAAGGCCCCCCCCACCTGAGCCTTCTCTGGACTGCTCAGCCTGCTTCAGCTGCTTGATCAGCTGGTGCATGTGAATAGGGAAATTCCTGATCGATTGTTGCATGTGAATAGGGCAGCTCCCAGGCAGCAGTTCAGCTCCTCCCTGTCAGTGGCTGATAATGCAGCGGGGAGGTGAAGCTGCTTGGTCTCCGTCTTCAGAGAGGCTCAGCATTTGAAAACTCCAAGGTTGGAAAGGTGGGAGCCCCAGGATTCTGGGGGTTATCAGGGGCTGCAGGAGGCAGCTCTGCAGGCTGCATGTGGCCCACGGGCTGCTTGTTTGAGACCCCTAGAATAAGGGGACCAGAGACAGGCTATGTGTCACCCTGTCTTGAAAGTTAGAGGTATCAATGTTTGGCTGTTCTAAAAGCTTTGAACACTCACAGCCCCAGGGATGGCAGGGGTGTTTGAAAGGGGTAGAGAGGCTTCTCAGTCCTCCTAAAGGAACACTGCAGTGTTTGAGGTGGGACGTAATTACTGGGCCATCCTGACTGTTTCGGGGCCCCTCAATATTAAGTGTGGTAAGACCATCAAGAAAGAGGAGAAGCACCTGCCCGAGGAGACTAGTGAAAAAAAGTGCATCACCTGTTCTGAAGGTGAGAGGTAATTATTGGGCCATCCTAACTGCTTTGGGCTCCTCAATCTTGAGCATGGTAAGACCATCAAGAAAGAGGAGGAAGCTCCAAACTTGGGCTATCCACTGTGAGGCGAATGACTCTCACTTCCCCAGAGGTAAAGGGTTAGGCTAAGGCATACTCTCCCACTCTAGATGGGTAGTGACACTACAACCTGCGAGCATTAGGAAATAGGGTGAAACTGCTGAACAAAACTGCTCTAGCAGGGTAGTCCCAATTGGACAGGGAGTCACCGTCATGGGTAACAGTGGAAAACAAGGGGAAAGGGGTTAATGGCTACACCAACCTAGGACCCAGAAGGTACCTATGACCTCTGGGTCCCTTCCACAAGCTGGAGCAATCGCGATACACACTGCCCAAGGCACCGATAGAGGGTCAGTGACCTATAGGATTAGTCTTACTGGGACTCGGACTTGACCCCTCCCTTGGGGTTAGAAGTGACCCTGAATTGGCAAGGTAGGTAAAAACAGTGAACGGTAGTCTGTGTGAAAATACTGAAACAAAAAAGGGGAAAGGGAAGTTTTTTTGTCACAAAACCTCCCCTTCCCACTGGAAGAAGGGAAGCGGACCCCTGGACACTGGGATCAAGATCCAGGGTAGTGAGAAAACAAGAAATAAAAGAGAAAAATTGGCAAGCAACTTGAAAATGACCTTCTCGTATGACAGGGCTCCTCTTGCAATGTGCACAAAGGGAAGCTAAGAGCTGCGCTAACAGGGGTCTCCCTAGACCTCTGTGGTGAGTGTACAGGAGACGCAAGATCCCTGATGGCCTCTGGGAATTAAAATGCAGAACTCCATAGAGTTACAAAGGGATGAGGGCCGGGAAACTGTGTAATTCACTTGCTACAGGGTAAGGCTGGGACACCAAAGTGAACCAAATGGTGTCCCAAGGTTTTCCCTGGAATCTGAGTGAGGCTATTTCCTCACACCGGTCACTCGCCACGGATGGGAAAGGTGGGGGTGGGGTGAGGCGTCTCCCTTAGGCATACTATTGTAATACCTAAGTGCTTCCATCCCTCTTCTTGCCAGGATTGAGGAGGTCTGAGACCACCTCCCAACTAGCAGTATGGTGGAGAGATGGAAAGAAAGGGAATTGTTGAGAGTCCCCTTCCCCCGCAGAGTAGGAGGGGAATCACCTGGAGAAAGGGCGTCATTCTGTTTAAGAGTTATGAGGCAAAAGATGCGTTGTTCACAGAAAGCAGAGACACAAATAGTCACATAACATGATACACCCAACAAATAAGGAATTGGGTAGGTATATAAGTTGGGGAGATACCTAAGTAGGTTACCCCTGAGGGTAGGGATGCCCCCACTGCTCTCAACTGAAAGAAGAATTTCCCTCAGAGTCCTGGAAACCCTTGGATCTCCTATGAGGAACTGCGGAAGCCGTAGCAGGGAAAGGGGAAGAGGGATCCATCAGTCTTGCTCTTCTGACAGCGATGGACAGTTCTTACCGAAGAGTAGGGGTAGTAAGATGGACTGGTCCAAAGGTTTTATGCTTGAAGAGAGGTAGGGTTATGATGGAGTCAGTAGGATATCCCTACTTATGGTCTTGTTGAGGGAGAGGGAAAAGAAGGGTCTGCAGGGGTTTGACTCTAGGGGCACCTATTGACTAGCACCAGAGTTGCTTGGTCCCTGTTCTCCGTTATTATAAACTATGTGGTTTGAAAAGGGAGAGTGGTAGACTGGTCACCATCCTTTAGGGAATGCCATACCCAAAACTATGGATGATCACCAGCTGAGAACACAATGGCAGGTGACCCCCCTAATCCGTGAGTATGGTAATGGGTGGCTGGGGTATTCTATTGATGCATTCCCTCATGGTAACAGAGGGGCAACATAAAAGGACCCTTAGATCTCCACATGCAGGGTATGAGGCTGACCAGCAATTGAGGTTGTATGGACCCGGCCCTGATGACTGTGAGGCAAGGAGTGTGGCTACCAGGTGGAAGGTATGTCCTGTATATAAGGGCATTTAGGATTGCAGTTGATTCAATCTCTGGGCAAATGAGGGGGTCTCAATGAAACAATGTTTCAAGTGGCCGGAGTCACCAGGAATTTATGAATCAGTGAGATGGTGAAGAGGGAGGTTGCAGGAATGCATTCGAACGTCCACAGGCCCAAGTGGGATCCTATGGTCATATAGGTAGGGAGTATAAGACCCCAGAAGATAGTGAGGGGGCAATTTGGCTTGAGTGCCTGGAGCTGGTCCACAGGCCTGGGACTGTTCAGCTAGGAGGGCAAGCATTGATGAAGAAAAGGGACTTCAATGTGTAGGGATAGGGTAGCCTGAGAAAGGTTTTCTACCCCTTTAGTGTGGAAGAGGTGTTTTCATGAACCCAAGAATAGTGCTTCCCACCCCTTAGCTGTGGGTGAGCCCCGTATAGGGTCACTGCCACTGATTTCTGAGAGGTTGTTAGGAGTGCACCAGGAGAGGCCTCTCATATGAGGGCCCAGCATCTTAAAGTGAGGTCTCCTATGGAGAAAGGGATCTTGGGTCACTGAGGGACTGATCTTGTTCCCCACGCGACAGAGTAGGCCTTGTTCGGTGTTCTCTGTGTTGGCATGGGCTACGAGGGTGACTAGGCATCTGTGATGGAAACATGCCCAAGCATTGGAGGGCTGATCTGGGGTCCCTACCGCCACATATCAGGAGGTCTATTTCCTCCGTGAACAAGGACCACCCCTCAAAGGCGAGGTCCTGAATAGCCTGTTGTGTATCTTGAGGCAGGCGTGCCTCATGTAACCATGCCACATGTCTCGTCACAACAGCTGAGGCTACTCCCTGACTTGCCATATCCAAGGCATCCCATGCAGCCAAGAGTGAGCCTCGGGGTTGCCAGCGAGCCCTCTTCTATGAGGGAGTCATAGTCCTCCCTATGCTCCTGTGGGAAGAGATCTCTGAATCTCCTTAAGGACTCCCAGATACCTAGGGTGTATTTCCCACCAGTGCGTAGTGGTTTGCAATCCGGAATTGGAAGGCAGAGGTTGAGTATACCTTCCTACCCGTGATACCTAGTTGTCTTGCCTCTCTGGATCTTGGCATGAGATCCAAGGAGGGTCAGGTCCCACACCCTAAACCATCTTCCATCACCCAGGGGCTCGGACTTAGGTGGTTAACCAAGAAAGGAAAATCCTCCAGTGGGACCTGGAACTTGTGGCCGGCTACATCTGAGACCGGACGAATAGAAGTGGGGCTTTCCCAGTGAGTTCTGGTGAGGCCATATACACTCGGGTGTAACGGGACCACTATTGCATCTGGGAAGGATGTTAACCCAGGATCAAACAGGGGGTCCTGGTCCCCCCGATGGGCTCAATCTCTAGACCTGTGTGCGTGGTAACACAGCAGAGGAGGTTGAAGTGGGCCATGGTGTCTTCCCTATATGACCCTGGCCTAGAGTTTAAAGCCCTATCTGGGCTTATATGTGGTGTTGAGGTGGTATCTGCCTCCTTGGTACCAGAGGAAGCTGGCTGCATGGGGACTTCCTGCAGCATGGACCGCTCATGGGGCCGGTACCGGTAGGCACTCGGTGTCGGTGATCCTTCCTGGGCCCGTGTACCCTTTTGAGAGGGAGCGACCTCCTCGAGGCTCAGGGAGCATATCTCTTGGGACCAGGATGGAGGACTTGTTTCAGCGCCAGTATGTATGGTCTGTGCTGGGGACGTAGTGGTGCTATGGAGCTGAGGGGAAGGAGAGTGCATGCTACGGCGCTTGAGTGTAGAACCCGAGGCGGTCCCAGCAGACCTTTTTGGGGAAGCTCCTTCCTGTCATGGTGTCGGAAGTCTCGGCACTGTACTAGGAGACGAAGAGCGGTGCTGCCCCTGCACGGTCCATTTCCCGGGAGGAAAGCAGGCTTTCCTCTCTCTTTCAGAGACTTGGGAGGAAGACGTGTTGGCAAAAGCAGGACAGCCTTTGCCACCTCAAAAGCCTCCAGGGCAGAGGGGATCTCCACAATCTCCTGGCTCTGGTACCAAGAAGGACCCAGACAAGTGGAGTTGGATTGGCGACCGCGCTTCTGCACCAATGTAGATGCCAATCACACTGTCTTCTGCTCCCACGAGGTGCGGTGCTGAGAGGGCTCTGGTGCCCATCAGGCACACAGTGCTGACGCCAAAGGTGACCCCTATTCTCCAAAGATAGGCTGCCACGCTTGCTCCAGGACCAACGCATGGCAACTCTGCCCCCTGTCTTCAGCATCCTTGGTTTAAAGGACTGATAGACGGAGCACTTGGTGGCCTTGTGTGATTCTTCCAAGCACCGAAGGCACTTCTTGTGGGGGTCGTCCCACAGGAAGGCCATGCTGAAAGTAGCACGGGAGTTGAAACCTGGCATCATAAGCAGCTGTTAGGAGCAGTCTGCTGGCTCTGAACTCATATGCTCAGTAAAAGCACTGGTTCTTGTTGGAACAGTGTCCACAAATAGATCTTCCAAATCGAATGGGCAGCTCATACATGGCAAAAGCAACACGCACTTGCATGATCACCAGGGGAGTCACTGCTCTGGGGAGGGACCCAGGGCACAGGCCCAGGCCCCACGCCGCAGGCCACGCCCCCTGGTCGTGCACAGGGCCGGAAGCCACCGTGCCGCCGCAGGCAGCTAGGCCCCGCATCCCCGGCTGGGGATGGGGCCGGAAGCAGCCGCGGGCAGCTGGGTCCTGCATCCCCGGCCGGGGATGGGGCCACCGCCGCTGCGGGCAGCTGGGCCCTGGATTCCCCTCCATGGCTGCAGGCGGCCAAGCCCTGGACCCCCAGCTGGGGATGGGGCCACCACTGCCGCGGGCAGTGGGGCTCTGTATCCCCAGCAGGGGACAGGGCCGCCGCAGCCACCGGCGGCTAATTGGGCCGGAGACCGAGAGAGGGGTGGCCCCACCAGATCCGAGGCACCGGCACTGGGATTTGTGCCACGTGCCCCAGGTGCCCAGCACCAGTGACGCCCCTGATCATCATAAGGAACGGGCTGTTCCAAAACCACTTCTGAGAGCGGAAAAAGGAACTGAGGAGGATCACGGTCAGGGCCATATATATAGCGAGGGGAGTGGCCAGTGGGGGCACTGGCTGCCAACCCTGCTCTGACAGCCTGGGGCTAAAAAGTTTCTGACCAATCATGCACGTAGACATCTAACACTAAACCATGTGAGCAATGCTCGAAGAAGGTAAATATTCTTCAGTCAAACAATGATGTTTTCAAGCAGCTTTTCTTACTTTACCATTCTGTAAATATTTCATCGTTCACTGGTTTGTGTGTGTACAGTGAGATGGATATTTCCAGACATTTACTGATTTAAAAAAAAAAAAAAAAAATCAGTCCAAGCTTGATTATATGTTACCGAAATCAGAGGCAGTTCAACCATTCTAAAAAGTTTCTGCTGTTTCTTGCCAGTCTTCAGAAAGAGCTGGGCTCTGAGGGGCTGGGGAAAAATGTCTTATGGGCAAAAGTCCTAAGAAAGATCCATCTATTCCTTCATCTGCCTATGATCCTGGACTCTGTCAATACTAGATATGCTGTGTAGATGGTGTGATGCTGTCTGGGTTAAGGGGACTGTTTATGATTATTTTTCATATTAATTTTTCATATTTGCAATAATTCATGTGTGATATACCATTTTTGGTATCAATAGAAAAGTTGTAATCTGCTAGGAATGATTATATGGTTTATATGTAGGTATCATATCTGTATTAGAAATTAGGATTGTATTTATTTCATGTGTGTTCCATGCTGTTTGATTCTAAGGCAATCCCAGACTGGGTGTCTGCAAAACCAATGTCCTCTTAATGGCCCATTAAGAGAAATCCAGGCCTAGGAAGAAACCTGTCTGATGACTCACCCAGTCTGACCATGTGGCTCAACACCATTTTGATTTGGCAAGGACTCTGAGAGCATGGAGAAAGCCAAAGGTGATAAAAGGCAGGGGCCCCCTCTCCATTTTGTCTTTGGTCTGTCTGCAACCAATACCCTCGTCTGGAACTATTCTGCTGCACTGAACAAAAGACTGAGACCCACCCAGGTGCTAGGCGTCTACCAGAGGAATTGGACTAACCTTAAAACTACAGATTCTAAATCATTTGTAGGTATGTGATTCACTTTGACCATTTAACATCTCTCATATTTTGTTTTCTTTTTATATTAAACCTTTAGTCATAGTTACTAAAGGATTGGCTGGCAGCATGGTAATTTGGGTAAGATCCAAGCCCATAGTGTTCTGGGAAACGTGGCAGAACCTCTGGGGTCAGAAGACCCTTTCTCTTTAAGAAACCCAGTGACTAGGTGGGGACCAGAGGAGCTGATGTGCAATAAAGGTGGCTGTTTGTATTTTGTTATGCTTGGTGATGACTAGTGTGGGGAATCAGAAGCATGTTTTGTTACTGACTGGGAGCCTGGTTTAAGTACTACCTGTCAGTGGTTTGAGGGTTTGGTCCCTGGTTTTGCAGCTTGCCCTGATTCTGGCACATTCAGAAAGTTATCCCAGGGGGCCCAGGTCACAGATGGATTATAATCTGATAATAAGGAGGCAGCAAACTCTCAGCTCCATGCTGAACCCTTACTGTTGAGCAGCAAGGCAAACCGGACAAACAGGTTTTCTAACATTAAAACAACCTACCCATTTATCACTCTGACAACCCCAAATGATCTAGGGTAACCAAGGACACCATAGGTTTGGTTTGGATTCACTGATGCCATCAGGACAGAATTTTACAGTGGTCCAGGTGGGTCACGCCAAGGGTTACCAGGTACCAAAGCACAGAAAGGAGAACAGGGAAGTATAAAAAGGAGGACACACATAGAAAATGTAGTATTAATATAACTGTTATTACCATATTATGTCATGGAAAATGGGTAATGATTAATGAATACAGAGTTAATGTGCAAAGTCATGCGTTTTTTAAATTATTTTAAGATAAAAAAAAATCACCAAAATGTTTTGGTTTTTTTTTACTGAAAACTGGATTTTTTTCAGTAAATGAACTTTTCGTGACACTTTCATTAATGTTCATGAGACTAAAAAAAATTTAAAACTATATTTGTGAATATAAATATGAAAAGTACCTAAAAAAAAAAGCAGTTCTCATCTCATTTTTCTTTTTCCACAGCAGCCCAATTTACAATTTTAAAAAATTTGTCCTAAATTGTTTCTAGACAGTTCAACTGTGCTCCTTCATTTGCTTTAATTGGGCCCTGTTAGTAATTTTATTCATGGTATACTTTATTTTCCTTCATTTTATTAGTGTCGCTATATTTTTAACCCTTGTGTAGGGAGCAACAGGGCAAGAATTAAAGCACCCAACATGGGGCTTGACCCCATGACCCTGAGATTAAGAGACTCTTTCACTACCAACTGAGCTAGGCAGGCCTCTGCTAGAAAGGCCTCTTGGAATTGTGAGGGAAATATTAGGTGATTTCCTTTGTAGACTAGTAGGGAAGGTGCCATAGTATAGGCCTCATAGGGGCTGCAGGTTGCTACAGTAGTGGGGTCGTTTCTCGGGCAATTTATATATCTAAGTTCTATTAACAAGCAGCCCAGAGTTAATAGTTAAAGTGTGTTATCTCCTCTTTCTCATGCTTTTTTCTCCTGACCATCTGGACAAGGAATGTAAGCTAGACTGTCCCGTCTTTGTTCTAACTGAAAAGGGAGTATTACCTCCTATCTCCTGCTCACCCTTCTTGGCACCATAGCCTCACAAGAATGTAAGGTCAGCATCTCTAGGCAGAAATTAACGAGTTTGCAGGTACTGCGGCTGCCCAGGATAATGCAAATGATGTAAACAGAGGCAGGGATAATTATATGCATTCTTTAATCATTAATATGCATTTGATAATGTTAATATAACCATATAAGGGTCTCTAAACATTGTCAATCATGTAAGTATTATCATAGCATTATCATACTGTACTGGATAAAAGTGTTGTGATGCTGCCCCTCGGGGCTCTCTCTTGCACTCGAGTTGTTGGGGGGGGCCTGCTCAGAGGGGCTAGCACTTCTTTGCTGCCCTCTGATGCAGTTCCTTTTGTTATTCAGCTGAATAATAAATCCTGAACCACACCTCGTTCTCTGCTAATTTGAGTCTCAGCTGGGAACGGGCCTTCATCACTGGGGAGGATCGGTGGTCTCTCTTTCCAGGTTAAGAGCCCTGATTAATTTGTCCCCCACAGAATACAGGAAACAGTATGCTCCGCTCCCCCTTGATTTTTCTTGCAGGCTGCTCTTTGCTCCCTGAGTGTGCATCTAACCACCTCCAAGTTCACTGCTCCAAAACGAAGCTGTTGGGGGATGGTCCCTCTGCTGGGCTCAGGAACTTGGTTGTCATTGGTTTGTTTGTAACATTCTACTCATCAGAAGTAAAAAGCCTGACAAAATCACCTATTTTTAGAATGCCTGCTGGGTGGAGGACATGAAGGTTAAAAGGAGGACATGTCTGGATGTCTGGTAACAGCAGTCAGGCCCGGCAACCACTAATAATGTAAAACCCAGCATCTGGGAGGATGTGGGTGTGACCCGGGCCCCATGGGATAACCTTCTGAATGTGCCAAAATCAGGGCAGCTGCAAAACCAGGGGCCAAACCTCTAAAACCACTGATGGGTGGTACTTAAACCAGTCTCCCAGTCAGTAACAAAAGAGGCTTCTGACTAACCTCTCTGGTCATCACCAACCATACTAAAACAGAAACAGCCCCCTTACTGCACATCAGATCCTATGGTCCCCTCTAGCCACTGGGTCTCTAAGAAATAGGTTCTCTTGACCCCAAAGGGCCAGCCACATCACCCAGAACACTATAGGCTTGGATCTTACCCAAAATACCATGCTGCCGGCCAATCCTTTAGTGACTACAACTAAAGGTTTATTATAAAAAGAAAACAAGCTACATAAAAGAGATGTTAAAGAAAACATAGAAAACAAATCCTTGAAGATCCTGTAGTTTGCAGATTAGTCCCACTCCTCTGGTGGGCACCCAGCAGCAGCTGGGTGGGTCTCAGTCTTTTGTTCAGTCCCAGAAGAATAGTCCCAGAGGCAGGTGTTGGTTGCAGATAGACCAGAGACTGAAGACTAAAGACAAAATGGAGAATGGGTGATGGCCTTTTATCTCAGAGCCCTTGCCCGATCAAAATGGAGGTGGGCCACGTGATCAGTCTAGGTAACTGATCAAACAGGTTTCCTACTGGGCCCACTGTAGCTGGGAGTCCCCTCCTGATGGGCCATCAATATGACAATAGTTTGCACACACCCAGTCTGGGATTGCTTTAGCTCAAACTTGGAACACACATTAAAACAAATAGATTTCTAATCTCCAATACAGGTATGATACCTACATACAAATCATATAATCATTCCTAGCAAATTACAGCCTTTCTATTGATACCAAACATGACATATCACATATGGGTCATTGTAAATATGAAATATCAATATGAAAAATAATCATAAACAGTCCTCTAGACCCAGACAGCATCACAGGGGGCAGGGGGAGAATAAAACGTCCCAGACTCACACAGAGTATTTGAGAATACCCAGGCACACAAATCCCCTACAGCAGCAAGGAAGGAAAGGGTTGGTGATCTGACCAGGACACAGTGGCTGAAGTTGGCCTTGCAATACCTGTGGGAAGCTGGAGGAAAATCAAAAGGAAGAGGTAGGCCAAGTGGGCTATCCAAACAGAGCACATGGACTAAGCAACTCAGCTGGCTCCCTTGAACTAGCTGTTCCTCACTGTTGAGTTGGTTTGAATAAAGACACACCCACCAGGGTGAGGTGTGACCCAGCTCAGCATTTGTGGACTAGGCAAATCATCTCATCTCCTCTTCCTGCACAGGGAACCAGCTGCCACTGGTGTAGCCAGGAAGGTGCTGGACGCTGGAGTGGGGAGTGTCCAAGAGGGTCTCATCTAAAGAAGCAATCTTCAGTTTGGAGAACCACTGCCCAAGCTTGCATGTTCAAGGCATTTTGGGCTTACTCACTAACTGCCACTTGTGGTTCTATCAAACTCAGGACTGCACCTCCAAGCTGCTTGTGAGTCAAAGGCTTCATGCCTTTACCTAGTTACAGTGCCACCACAGGATCCGTGCTATGACTCCAGCTTTGGTACAGTCTCTGGGAAGATCCCTTCAGTGACCTGGATCCCCAAATGGATCTCACTCTTCCTTCAGGGTGAACAATACAGCATCACTGCCTGCTTAGGCTGCACCTCTGATTCATCAGTACCCCCCCCCTTTCATATTGTGAGCTCTGTTCAGCAAGACACACACTGAGGCAGCCCCTGAGAGAGACTCGTACTATCTTAAGGAGCAAGGCACCTCCACCAGCATCTGCAAGGACACTCACACAGTGCTGTCAACAGAGGCAGGCTCCTCAGTGAACCAGACACAGCAGAGAAAGTCCTTGGTGACACAGAGAAAAGAAAGTTCAGCATGGTCCACTCTAGTTAGCCCAGAGTTCCAGGCATGCAGCATGACCCCTTGGCTTTTGCTCTGTCCCCCTCTCCTCTTTGTTCAAGTTCCTGGGGACAGTTCCATCTGCCCCATCCTCAGTCCTTTGTTCCCCAGCTGGTTGAAGAAGCTGGCTTCATGAAGATAGGCTAGGTAGCAAACGTCCCAGCAACTGGATAGGCTGGTGGTTTGTGGTTTTTTTTGTTTTGTTTTACAGATTCTCCAGTGACCTAGGCCCCAAACCCAAGACACTTAGGCATCAGTCATGCTGACATCTCTGGATCTCTTAAAAAAAAGTAAACAGCCCTTTTCCACCACCAGACGATGATATAGAGAGAAAACTGAGGCACACATTCATACAAAATATTAACATTTCCACTTCATCACACTCCCACAGTCTCCCAGTATAAGCCAAAACCTAGTCTAGCAACTGTGCTTGCCTAGGAAGTCTGATGCCGTTCCCATCAGTAATCAGAGACCAATGATGAATGTTGTGATTAGACACTCTTCTTAAACCCAAATGATTGTTTTCTTTGCAATAAGAGCAATGCACAAAAGGATTAAAAACAGTCTACACACATCTGTTTTACCTGAATCTTACCATCACCTGATAGTAATCAGGCATACCTAGCTTTTTTAGGCCTCCACCATGGGTCCTGCGTCTTAGTCTGGTTCCTTCAAAACAGTGTCCCCTCTCAGTGCTCCTTTTAAGCTAGTGTTAGCCTTTTGTTCTTGCTAATTCCTGGATTCCCTCCTAGTCAAAACCAGTTTCATAATTTGCTTGGAGTGCAGTGGTGGAATCTTCGTATCTTAATAGTTTGGACAGCCTTTCTGAACAAGCCTGAAGTGTTTACTAAGGGAAGGGGCTTATCTGACCCATTATTTCCCTTCCTTTTTTTCCTGACAGCTCCCATTGAACTAAACAAATGTTCATACAGTACCTAGTCCACTAACCAGATCATAACACCACTATGTAAATCCACAGCACACTCACACCTGGAATACTCTGTGCATTCTGATCTCCCCCTCTCAAAAAAAAAATATATATTAGACTCAGAAAACATACAGAGAAGGGCAACAATGAATGAGTAAAGATATCAAACAGATTCCATGAAAGAGAGATTAAGACAGGGACTTTTCAATTTGGAGAAGAGACAAATAAGAGGGAATATAATAGAGGTCAATAAAATCATGACTGGTATGGAGAAAGTGAACCAGGAAATTTATTTACTCCTTTACATAACACACAAACCAGGGGTCATGAAATGAACTTAACAGTCAGCAGGTTTTAAATAAACAAAAGAAAGTTCTTCACACAACACACAGTCAACCTGGGAACTTGTTGCCAGAGGATGTTTGAAGGCCAAAAGAATAACAGGATTCCAAAAACAAACAAATTAAGTTCATGGAGAATAGATCAATCAATGGCTATTAGTAGCCAAGATGGTCAGGGATGTAACTCCATGCTCCAGCTCTCCCTAGTTTCTGTTGTCAGAAGCTGGGAGCAGACAACAGGGGATGGGTCACCTGATGGTGCCGTTTCCTCAGAGACATCTAGCATTGGCTACTGTTGGAAGACAGGCTACTGGGCTAGATGGATCATTGGTCTGACCCAGTATGGCCGTTCTTAATCAGATTGTGTGCAGTGCTGTTGCAGTCACATCAGTCCCAGACTATTAGGGACAAGCTGAGTGAGGGAATATCTTTCACTGGACCAACTTTTGTTAGAAAGAGAGAAAATGTTCAAGTTCTTCCTCAGTGTGACATGCTGCACCCCATTTACAACCTTCTGGTTTGATCAGTGTATCATTTGTGTTTACTCTCACAGTGTAACTGTGTATTGTTTGAAACTCAGTATGTCATGAACAATGTTTTTGAAATTCTCATGATATACAGAACATTACTGTTATGGTAGCATGTTTCTTGCAACATCATACATGTGTACAGCTATGAAACTCTACCAGGTCACATCCCTGAACATGTCTCTCACGAGGCTTGAATAGATGCAGACAACACAAAGCTGTTTCCACACCCAGTGGAGGCACGCACACAGAAGCAATGAACTGGGCTAAGTCCCAGTGAGCACTTTGCCTCAAAGAGAAAAAATCATGTCCATTCCTGGACATGGATGATCCCCAGACTCTGGGGGGTGTTGGGCAAACTTAAAAGAAAGTGGCACCCTTGTCTTGGGGCTCTTCCTGGGAATCCATTTTCTAAGCCAGGGGTCAGCAACTTTTGCTGACCCCTGTGCCAGTCCTTCCTCCTTGACCCTCAGCTGGTGCTGGCAGCCCCCTCTGCTGAAAAAATGTGGCAGCTGTTGGAAAATTCAGCAGCGGTCACAACTGGAGTGGGAGCGCTTCCCAGGTGTGCCAGTGAAAGAAGTGGCTCATCTTGGCAGTGTGCCTAAGGACAAAGTTCCCCAGGCATGCCATTGTAAGCTGGGGGATGGAACCACTCTTGCGGGGAACTTCCCAGACTTTGTATACCACCCCGGTGAAGGTGGGTAGCAAAAGGATCTGAGTCCCTGCTCCCACTTCCTTTACCCCAAGGCCTGCCTGACCTCAAAGGCTCACCTCCCAATCTCCTGTTTGGAGGAGTCTCTGTAACCCCGACAAGGCTGGGCCCCAGGATTTCTGGGGGCTCGACCCCCACTCTTATTGTGGTCTCTCAGGACAGGGCTAGGGTGTCTCCACTCCGGGGTGCTGACCACACTGACCACTCTTCTGGCCCACCAGTTACTATATATACTATATACAATTTATTTAAGCATACAGAAATAAAAAGAATAACCTAATAAGAAAATAGAAAAAAAGTGGAAAAAGGTGAAGAGTAAACCCCCAGCACCGCTGCCTGGTGTGGGAGCACTACAGACAGAGTCTCTGGGGCCTGAGGAACAGTCTCACAGTCTGTCCTCCATGTTGCAAGCCCTCTGCCCAGGCCTGGCTGCGACTGGATGCTCCAGGGGGCCAGATGCAGGCTCCAGCTGTGGCCACACGTCCCCAAGCTCCAGAGGCAGGGCCCTTCTTCCCAGCGTCAGCCCCCCTTCACTGCTCCCCAGGTGCTCAGCACACCCAGCTCCAGATGGCTGCAACTCCGGCTCCCAGCTGCTGCTCTGGTTCAGTGTGGCTCCTCTGGTCCTCCTGCTGTGGGGCTGCACAGATGAGCTCAGCACCTTGGGCTTCTTCTCTGGCCTCCTGCCCCAGCTTCAGGCAACTCCAGCTCTGTCACTGCCTCCAGCTCTGCTCTGCTCAGCTCCACTTGGCTTTCTGCTGGTCCAGCTGCTGTGGGTCTCCTCTGCACAAATCAGCTCAGCCTGGCCTCCCTTCCTGGGTCCTCTGGCTCCCAGCTGCTGGCTGCTTCCTCCTTAGCTCGGCCCCACACACACACACTCACACTGGCTTGCCCAGGCGTGTCCAGCCTGCAGTTTCAGCTCAGGGGCGGGGGAGCACTTTCAATCAATCAGGCCATCCTGGGACACTGGCCTCTCCCACTGGCCCTGGGGCTGTCTGTTTCAGAGTCCTGCTTCCAGGCGGGAGTGGCCAATCAAAAGGCCCATTCACTCTCAGTAAGGGGCTATCAGTCCCCTTACACCTTGAAAAGCAGCGGCTCCTTTCAGGGGTTCCCAGGCATGCTGCAGAAAGCAGCTGTCCTGAGTAGCTCCTTTGGGAAGCATCACGTTACAGAGAGGAGCCACTCCAGGAAGCTTTTTATGCATCACATGGAGGCATAGGAATGGAGCGCCACCCTGTGTCCCAGATGCACCCAAAGGAAGCTGCCCATAGCAGCTTTTGGTGGCAGGAGCAGCAATTTCTGGGGTACTGCAGAAGGTGCTGCATGCTGCTCTGACGGGGCTTGGATGCCACTGTCGGCACACATGGTGGGGGTTGCCTACCCCTGGTCTAAGCAATACCAAAGACTGAAAATCTACCCACAAGAAGGGGCAGGGGAGGAAGAGATCTGATTGCAGAGTCCAATGCAACCAGTCTGTGGGGTAAGCCAGCACCACAGGAAGAGACTGGACTGTTAATCTTAGTTTAGCATATGAATTCCCTTTCAGTTGATCATGATCAATTCCTTAATTTATTGTTAATCTTTGAATTAATATTAGTCTGACAGTCACTTAAAATCTTACCAAGTTCCAAACGGGCAGCTGTGTTAGTCTAGTAAAGCAAGAACAGCAAGGAATCTTGTGGCGCTTACAGACTAACAGATTTATTTGTCACATGAGCTTTCGTGGGAAAAATCCCATGAAGCTTCAAAGCGTTTGACGAAGTGGGATTTTCTCCCACAAAAGCTCATGTGATAAATAAATCTGTTGGTCTTTAAGTGCCACAAGACTCCTTGGTTTTTAAAAAAAATCTTGCTGTAGTCAATGAACTTGTTTTATCTAAAGCAGTGCATGTGGATTAGGTTTATCTAGAGAACTCACTTGGAGTGACAGAGCTCATACATAGCAATTTCTTTGATCAATTGATGAACAAGTGAAAATGAGCTTACAGATGCAGTGGGCAGACTGAACACTGCAAGATGATCATTCCCAGGGTTGCATCCAGGACAGGAAGCATTTGCTGTGGGTCTGCCCCAGGAGTGGCATCCCAGAATGCTCTTCCATTCGGCAAGGGTCGAATTACAGGCAGGAGGCTGGGCATGAGCTGACCTAGGAGAGAGAGTTTACGCATGAAAGTAGGTTAAGCTGGGGCCCAGGAGTGGAGAACTGAGGTGACACAGCCACATACCAGTCCATATGGCAGCAGAGAAACATCATACTCAGGTCTGGGCAAGGGGTGCGCTAATAAAAGATACCGCTTCACCCATCTTGCCTCATTAACTAGGGTAACATACACGGTATTCACATGGAGCAGCTCCAATTTTCTTATACAGATCTTGACTGCTTGCGGTCAGCATTATTGCAGGCTCTGGGCCAGCAGCCAGAGCCGTAAAGCTGGTTTTTGCCACCTGGGGCACGTTCCAATTGGAACACACCCTTGCCATTATCTGCGCTTGGAGCTGGTGCCACGACAGCCGCCCTTTAATAGAGCGGCTCCAATGAGCTTCTCCGCGCCGCCTGGGGCTCTGCCCCATTGGCCCTGCTGTAGTTACGGCTCTGCCGGCAGCTTCCCCTAGACTGGAAATTGGGGGTGGAGGATTAACTAACTCGATATAACCCTGGGACTAGTGACAGCCGGGGGCGTTGGGAAGTTCAGGGTGTGCGGGGGGGGGGGTGCTCACTAACTCGATATAACCCTGGGACTAGTGACACCCGGGGGCGTTGGGAAGTTCAGGGTGTGCGTGCGGGGGGGGGGGTGCTCACTAACTCGATATAACCCTGGGACTAGTGACAGCCGGGGGCGTTGGGAAGTTCAGGGTGTGCGGGGGGGGGGGTGCTCACTAACTCGATATAACCCTGGGACTAGTGACACCCGGGGGCGTTGGGAAGTTCAGGGTGTGCGTGCGGGGGGGGGGTGCTCACTAACTCGATATAACCCTGGGACTAGTGACAGCCGGGGGCGTTGGGAAATTCAGGGTGTGGGGGGAGGTGTGGGGGGCTCTCACGAAACTGACCTAGACTGTGCCCAGCCGGCACCTGGGGGGCGTGGCGGGAAACCCCCGGCCCGGCCGGATACCCGCTCTGTAACCGCCCGGGCTCTCCCACATTCCCTCGGGGGGTTTGTTTCGTTTGAAGGCGGGACCCGCGCCCTGACTCGCGCCGTCAGACCGGCCCCGCAAGGCTGCGGCCCGACCGGCGGAGGGAGACTCCCAGCGCGGTCCTCCGCCTCGCCCAGGGGCTCGGGCTGGCGGGCCGGGGCTGAGCGGCGCCCCCCAAGCTCGGCCCCAGGGAGGAGCCTGCGGGGGGCGGGGCCGGGCCGGGCTCCGTCCGAGGGAGTCGCCAGCGCTCCACGCGCTGGGCCGCCCACCCCTCTCACAGGGACTGGGCTTGAGGGGCGGGGCCCGGGCCGGCCCCGCCCATTCGCGCTTGACGAGATCCTCGTGTGCCAATGGGAAGCTGCCACACTCCAGATCCGGTTCGGGGCGGGACTTCCGGTGTGCAGCCGCGGCTCTCCCCATCGCGTCCGGCCGCCGCTGAGGAGGGAGCGAAGCTGTCGCCGCCCGCCCCCAGCGCCGCCATGCCTCTGCTCCTGCCCCTGCCCGCGGCGCTGCTGCTTCTCCTGGCCCTCAGCCCCCGGCCGGGCGGCGCCTCCGACGTGCTGGAGCTGGGGGACTCGGACTTCGAGAGCGGCCTGGCCGAGCGGCCGGGGCTGGTGCTGGTGGAGTTCTACGCGCCCTGGTGAGTCGAGCCGAGCCGAGCCGGGCGGGGCCGCCGCCGCTGGTACCGGCTTTCCGGGGGCTGGGCCTGGCCGTGCCCGGCGCGCTGGGGCGGGGGAAGCCCCCGTGGCGGCTCGGGGAGAGCTGCTGGTCCGTCCGCCGTGGGCGCGCTCCACTGCCGGGACGGGCCTGCCCGATGCCATGGGGAGGGGGCAGGCGGCGGTGAGACTTCTCCCCGGCCGGAGCAGCCCCTCCGGCTGCCTCGCCTCCTGCCGCAGCGCCCGCTCCTCCTGGGCCCAGTCGAAATCAGGGAGCGGTGCTCGCCGCCCTCCGTTCCGGGCCCTTCTCTGCTCGCCCCCGCTGCTCTCCCAGGGGCCTCGCGCGCTCCCGCGGCTGGTGGGGATCCCCCCAGCCGCCGTGCCGGGCTCCAGCCCGCGGGCCCCAGGCAGGCCGTCGGGGCTCAGTGCACGCACGCTGCGCTGCTTGTAGCTGTCTCCTTTTCCAAACTGAAAAATGAAAGTGACTGGCGAGCGCTTGCGTCTGTGCAGGGTGCGGTGCTGGGCGACCCTGGGTGGTAAAAGACTCGCTCGGTGCCACGGGAAATGTGAGGCTGAAATCGGGCACCTCGAAGATAAGGTTCCCGGTTGGTTTCACCTTCCCGCTTGCTGCGGTGACTTGGACTCGGCCCGTTTTCCGCCCGACGGGCCTGGTGTGGGGCGAGAACTACAGGTTCCAGCATGCATTGCGGGCAGGCGGATGGGGAGGGGCTCTGTTGTGGTGGCTGCTTTTCATTGGCTAAAGCGGGGCGTTGTTCGCAAGTCTTTGGCGGCCGCTCCGTGGGCGTGGGTCTGTTACCTAGAAGATGCGCGGATTGACGCCTTGGCTTGGCTTTCTGAACTGGCCTCCGGCTCCAGCCGTCGGCAGGCTTCCTAGCGCCTCGCGCGCTGAAACAAAACACATCCCTCTCGTCTGCGTTGGTCTCGCCCAACGAATGTGAACACTTTGTTTGTGACGAATGGAGCAATGAACCCTGGTCACTTTTACAGACTGTTAATTTAAAGGAAAGTGTACTAGTGCATGAACAAGACTTCAGTTGTTAGCTAGCTTGTGGGAGGCAGAAGAGAAGAAACAGGATTTCTAGGAACTGCGAAACTGGGTATCTAGGTGTAGTTCCTTTCATTCTGTGCTGCTGGATTGGGCACTGTGTGGGGGTCTCAAGCGTTGCCAGAGGACAGAAAGCTCTGCGGTGCTCTGGATCATGCTTTTGGTAACAGAAGAGGTTTCACTGGTGTTAGTCTGGGTTATTTATTAGCTGGGATGATTAAAATGGAGGCTTGTTTTTAGTTTTGGCTTTGCAAGGAGTTAATCAACTATCACAATTCCTAAAATCGATTTCTTACCTGTTGCTCAAAACTGGCAGAACTCATTAACCTAGAAAGCCGGTCCTAGCTGATAAAGCTGCAAATACCACTTGATATGTGTTTCAGGCTTGTGTTAAGCATCATGTTGTTGTTGTAGTGCTGTGGTTAATGTATTTGCACATCTACTTTAACTTTTGTTTCTGTGTATCTTCCACTGAAATGACCAGAAAGTCAGGACATGGCACAGAGGACAAGTGTGGTGTCGGGATGATTTGTTAATAGTAGCTTTCTGACTTAATTGTGCTCAGCTCAGGGAGGGAGGGAAGTTGCAATGCTTAGTGCTGATGCTTGTTGGGCCTCTGAATGAAGATGAGTGAACTGGCATGTATTCTGGTGAATACAGTAGAGTCTTTGGGAAGATCAACACATTTGTTTCCTCCCAAAACTGCTTAAATGGTGAAACTCCAAAACATTGGGAGGAATAATGTGTGAGACTTGCCTGTCTCTTGCCCTCTGCCCTTGTCTGAGCTTCAAACTGAAAATCTTTCCAGGAAGCCTATGTTTTTTGTGAAGGCTTTTGGGTGGGTTAGTCTGTCCGCAACAGTGCGGAGATCCTTTGGAAATGGAAATGTGACACCTGTCCGATTGCTGGGTGGCTTTCCCTTGTAACATAGTCACTTCCCTTTCAGGTGTGGACACTGCAAACGACTAGCACCAGAATATGAAGCTGCTGCTACCCGACTGAAAGGAATTGTCCCTCTAGTAAAGGTGGGGTCTCGGCCTATGTTCACTGTTTTCTGACCAGGTACCTGCCCTGACTGAGCTGGAACCCTCTCTCTTTGTGACAGGCAGAAGAATTCACATTTGCAATCAACTGACTAAAAGCTGATGCTTGGTGGTGTGCATTGACTAGTGTATCCATGGTGATTGGGGCTCTGACTTAACTTTGTCTGTTTCATAAAAGTGAGGGCGTGGGTGTCTGTTCTGCTCCATTTTGAGGGAGTTGTCTATCAACATGAAGCCTACAAGGACTCGGTCCTCCTGCCCCAGGCTTTAAGAGGATTGCACCCACAGGAGGCAATATCGCACGGGTGGAGCTGTCCTGCTTCCTGTGACCCACTCATTGCTGTGCACCAGGATTGGTTGGTTCCAGCACAAGATAGATGAAATATGGTTTTTTTAGTGCACAAGCGCTTAGGGCTTTGGAAAGGACTTGCATCTGTGGTGGCCTTCTGTGGGGTAAATGACACTCCCAAACCTTGGTTCGGGGGATTTGGAGTTTAATGCACTTGCATCCCCTTCTCCCACCCTGTAGTGTGCAAAGCCCTAGAAAGGAGTCTGCCTGCATGCAGGGATACAAATGCTGGGATGGAGAAGCCCTCATAGGCCCTACACAGCTTGCTTCAGGGACCCATGCAAGCTGTGCCTAATAACACTGCCTTGAGTTGGAGGCTGCTTTAAAAAGGGCCCCTTTCTCCTAAGGGGCTTAAGAAGTAAAGGGAACCACAGTCACTGTTTGAACTTGTACAACTCCACTAAGCCAGTGTCTCAGGGCAGCCTTTGCACACCATCCAGTCCCAATTGGCTCATATCAGCCCCTGTGGCCATTAGTAGCACTCCTCTTTTTCAGCCATCTCAAGGCGCTGTTAAGTTGGTTGATTAAAGGAATTCAGGGTTTTCAGTGGAGCCTTTCTTGCTGTATTGAGAGCAGTTGGTCTTTCATGTATTCTCCCAGCATGTACTTTATTATTCTGGTTAGCCAGGCAAACTCATTCTTATGATTTTCCCATATCTATCTCATGGCTGCCCTGTGTGTGCACCAGATCTGACCTGTAAGCTTCCATGAGCATGAATGCTGTCTGCTTCACAATCACATGTTCTGCAACTAAAGGTTTGCAGGGTGCCAGCTGAAGCCAACTCTTGTGCCTCTGACTTCTAGAAGACCCCAGACCTGTGCATACACACTCCTTTTAATGTCGTGTTGAGACTGCATCCCTTGGCTCCATGTAATTATATGGGACCCCTGTATAGCAGGGGTGGGCAAAATACGGCCCACAGGCCAGATGCAGCCCACCAGAGGTTGCCACCCAGGCCTCCGCCCCTGCACGTGCCACCGTGGGGCCAGGGTCACACTGACCCCTTCTGCTTCCCTAGGCCAGCATGGCACTGCTCTGGGACTGAGGCTGTGCTGTACCTGCCCCTTTCCCCTAGCTGGCGCATTGCTGCTCTGGGGTTGGGGCTGGTTTTGTGCTGCCTGTTTCCACCTCCCCAGCCCAGGCCAGGCTTTCCACCAGCTCCCCCCTTCGGGCATTTTATTGCTTACCCCTGCTATATAAAGAAGGTGCTTGTGTTGCTCCTGATGTCTCCAGCAGAGGGGTCTTGTTTGTGCTGATGCTGCATGAATGTGACCATGCTGGTAAGGAGCAATGTTTCTTTCCTCAGGTTGACTGCACAGCAAACTCAAACACCTGTAACAAATACGGAGTCAGCGGCTATCCCACCCTGAAGATTTTTCGGGATGGTGAAGAGGCCGGTGCCTATGATGGGCCCAGGACAGCTGGTAAGAACTTTGCCATTTTGACTTGCTTCCACTTCCATAACCATATTCTGGGTGCATGGTCCACACTTCACAGGCCAGCTTGTCTTTGCGGTAGCAGGGAGGGGAATGGGGTGGAAGCCCTGGAGACTTCAATATATAATTGGTTCTTGGTAAAGATGAGGAGCTGCAGGTCTTTGTCCTCAACATCTGATTGGCCATGGGAGAGATCCAGTGGCCAAAAGACACTTGAGGGGGTGAACAGGTATGCCTGTTAACTATACCAGATTGATGAATTTGCCTGCCTGTCCCTGAAATTCCTCTGTGATGTACCTACTGCTCAGGGCTTCTTGTTGCTGGGTGCTCCAAGGTCAGGTTTCAGAACAGACAGAGAAGCACTGTACATGTAACGTGGTGAGCATTGTGCACTGCTCTGGAACCTGGTGCTCTTCTGATTCTTGTTATTGCTCTGCTAGGTAGGAGAGGAAGGTTTACACTTGGCTGGTAAACTCAGCAGCTCTTGAGGAGTTGAGTGACTAGATCCTACGGGGGGTCTCTTCTGGCTCTAGCTTCCAAGGAAATTCCCCTCTAGGGTTGAGGTGTATCCATATTTGTGTTACAGTGGTGCATAGGATGGGGCTGGGTTCCCATGATGCAGAAACAAACCCTGTCCTAAAAGCTTTCACTCATTCTCCTAGAAATCCATAAAGCTGTAGCTCTAACAGTGCTGTGAACTTATTTTCTTTCCCCATAAGATGGGATTGTCAGCCATCTCAAGAAACAAGCAGGACCTGCCTCAGTGGCTCTTCTCTCTGTGGCAGATTTTGAGAAATTCATCAGTGACAAAGATGCATCTGTGGTGGGTGAGTAGCATGGGCTAACACAACATTTAAACCACACAGCATGCTTTGTCCTAAGGGAAGCCTGGGTTTCAAGGCCTCCAAGCATGTTGCTACTGCTCTCAGACTAGTATAAATAGCAGCAGATTTTGTGGGTTTCCATGTTCTCTAGCCCCCACCGCCACACCCCTGTTGGACTGGTCATTGAGAAACACTGCCTTACATAGTAGTTTCCAAAAACATCTGGATATATCATCAACAAAGCAGGTGAAATAGTCCAACACCAGTGGTTCTGAGGATGCTAAGGGCAACAAGGCAAGCAGCAAACTTAGCCGAGGATGGTGCCTTGGTGTACGGTTGTGGATGATACGCAAAGGGGCTTCTTCCTTCCCACCCCGTTTTAGTAGTAAGGTTAGGACTAGCCCCCAGCTGCCCAACATGGAGCTCCATTTCTGGCTGCAGCCTTCTAGACTGGGGATTGGGCCAGATGCACTCCCAAAGGAAGCTTGGCAACTGCTGCCAGGTGGACAAGAAAGAAAATGCCAGTGTGCCCTTCAGCAACGCAGAGATGTTGGCCCTTGCTGAAAAGAAGGGGTTGAGCTGGGCAGCGAAGAGTCCCTTCAGCAGTGATAGATCTTAGGCAGGATAAATACGAAAGTCTTGAGTCAGATAAAGGCTGCTGAGGTGGAGATGTTGCAGATCACTGTCTCTGTTGCAGGCTTCTTCAAAGATGCATCTGGTGATGCTTATTCAGAGCTTATGAAAGCAGCCAGCAGCCTCCGAGATAACTATCGCTTTGCACACACCAGTGAGGAGGAGCTGATACAGAAGTATGAGGCAGATGGAGAGTAAGTGGCATTGTGTACAGGTGGTTCTTGCTTTTAGGGCAGCAGGAGCAACCACAGATACCTTACCTGGACAGCTGTGCCTGAGAAAGTTCATTCCTATGATAGCTTCCCATGTGGGGCATTCTCTTTGGAGCTTGAAGAGTGCAGTTAGATATGGTATATCTTTCCAAAACCAGTGCTGTTAGGTCCTGTTAGAAATGTCAGAAATCCCTTTGGATCAGCCTGCCTACATCCTGCTGCTTGGTGTTTTAGCACCTTAAATGGTAAACTACAGGAGAAGAGGAACATTTCTTGTGTAGGAATGGGAGAGATGCTGACTTATAAACACTTGTGAGGTCTCCATGCCCCACCGGGCTGCTGTATGCATGTCAAACTTCTGCCTCACATGCCATATACTTTACCAGGAGGACCTTTTCAGTCCCTGATGCTTGCTCCCTTCTTTGGGTGATTGCTAACGTCATGCTTCGGTGTGCATTGCTGTGTACACAAGCTGCCAGAAACTTTTCCCTTAGAGTCCCCCAAGGTCAGTTACAGAGCCCCCTGGAGTCATGCCACTATAGTATGGTGTATAAAGGGCCCCACTGACCCTTCCCTCTGTTCCTTCTTCTTGCATGGGATGGCCACTGAAACTGCTCTCTTGCTCAGCAAGAGCTTCCCTGTTAATCTCTGCTATTTAGCTGTTCTAGGTAACGTAGTTCTCAGTTTTGTTATTTAGATTACAGTAGTAGCTGTCTCCCATCAGTGCGTGATCATCCTGGCCACAGGCCATGGCCTCTTGGGCTTCAGATCATGTGGAGCCTGCAAGAAACCCATTCCCTTGGATGACCTGCATTCTTTCTGCCTTAAGTGATTAGGCCAGGGGTGTCAAACATGCAGGCCACGTGCAGCCCCTAAAGCTATTTCCTGTGGCCTGCAATGACACTATCGTTACCGATGTTTGCAATATTATATGGAAAGGTTGCAGTAGTGTGGCCCTCGGGCTACCATAGTAGTCCTCATGCAGCCCTCGTGGTGATTGTTTGAGACCCCTGGTTTAGGCAAAGCTCACCTCTGGGAATGCTGCAAAAATCTGTAAGAGCTTAGCCCAAGAACTCAAAAGGAGCAGAGTCAATGCCTGAAGTTGTACATGACGGAAGAGGCTCTTCAGCACCCATCGTGTCACTGCATACTGACCCGGCCACCATACAAGCAGCATCCCCAAGGACTCCAGCAAGGAGTCTCGGCACTGCTCTTCCCTGCAGAAACAGAAGACTGGGGTAGAGAGTCATCAGTGACACTGGTCCCACTCTGGTGCTGCAGAAGAAAGAAAGGTTGGAGTGGGGACTTTCCTCAACCAAGCATGTAGGAGAGGCCTCTAGACCAAGACCTGTGGCGGGCCACTTAAGCCCAGTTGCAAAGAACACGATGCTGTCAATTCCAGCCCCGGGTAGGGGGTCCTTCGAGCTCGGCACTGTTGTCACCTACACAGGACATAGTAGAGGAGAAATTACATCTCCCCTCTACTCCCGAGACATTCAAAGCAGTGAGGGGACTCATTGAGAAGACTGGCCCTCCTGCTCAACAACTGAGACTATGGGTGTAAACCCCTGGTGCAGGCTAAGGGCAAGCCTTTGCTGTCCAGACCTAGACAGACACACACACCCCACCCCCAGCACCACAATAAGGCAGCACTACTGGGCTCAGGAATTTCTTCAGGCACCCTGATGCAGCGACTTAGATCACACTTGCTCTGACGCTGCTCTCTGGTACCATCCGGCATCATGCCCCCATGGTTGCTGCGCAGTAGCCGCTTCACCTCCTTCTCAGTCTTGGAAGAGGAGTCTTTTGAGGTCAAGATGGAAAAGGCACTGTGCCCACTCCAGACCAAAGGACTTCACACCACTGACCCAATGGCAGTCAAGTGGCAGGGTCACCCACCAAGGCCCTTCTGGACACCATGGGCATAACACTAGGCAGAAGGTCCACACTCCGGTTGCTCCTACTCCCTGGCCTCAGGTTCCAGAACCCATCCATCGCACTTAGGAACTGCTCTGCAAGAGACATCAGATGTCTCAGACTTGGACTTTGCCCCAGGAAGCACTCGAGACTCCAGCACCAGAAGAAGTGTGACAGTATCATGCAACTCATTCGGTGCTGGAGGCCAAGTGACGCCAGCTCCTCTCCATGTATCATCTTCATCCCTGGATGAGACCATGGCAGGAGCAGTCCTAGCAGTAGTCTCTGATTCCGAATCATGCCAGGAAATCTGCTTAGGGTAGCCTGCAACATGAGCCTTCAGGCGGAGAAGGTAGTTCAGGATGCTGATCTGATGGTGGACATCTTAATTCTGGAAGACCCGGCAAGGCTCGCTTTATCCTCATCAAAATGATCAGTGACACTACAAAGGCCTTATGGCAAACTCTGGCTTCTATTCTTCCTACAGCCAAGAGATTCAAAAGGAAGTACTTCTTTCTGTCTAAGGGATTTGAGCACTTTTATACTCACCTCTGACTGGGTTCATTGGTGGTGGCGACGACCAATGAAAAGGAAAGTCAAGGCCAACAGAGCCCTAGCTGGAAATCCGAAGAATTCAAGCGCATGGACCTTTTTGGGGGAAAGGTGTACGCCACAGGGGGCTTGCAATTCAGGATTGTAAACTAGCAGGCAGTCCTGCGTAGATATGCCATGAACTCCTGGTCTGCCTTTGACAAGTTCCAGGACAAATTGGCCAAGAATCCAAGGCTGAGCTCTCAGCAATGATTAAAGAGGGCAAGGCAGTGTCAAGCGCCCTCCTTCAATTGTCCTTAGATGAAGCAGATGCAGCGGCTCGCTTCATGTCCTCTCAGTTGGCGATGAGGTAATCGTCATGGCTCCAGGCATCAGGGTTGCCTCGAGGTCCAAACTACTATTCATGACCTACCTTTTGAGGGACATGATCTGGTCTCATCACAGACTTTAAATTACAGAGCTTAAAGGACTTGAGAGTGCCCCTTAGGTCCATAAGCCTCCATACCCCGGCTTCCCAGTGGAAACATGTCAAACCCCAGCCACCTCTGCAGACATATCGTTGGAGACAAGTTGATGGCTGTAGGAGGGGCCAGAGTGACAGAAGAAATAACCACTTTTCAGGACCAAATCAAGGGGGTTCCCATCAGCCCCCGGATCAGAAAAAGAACTTTTGAGGGTGTGCCCAAGGATGGCGTTCCCATCATTAAATCTGGATCCTTCATGACCTTATTTTTATAACTGGCTATCCCACTTCTACCATGTGTGGAACTGCCATCACTTCTGACTGAGTCCTTCACATGGTGAAACTGGGCTATTACTGACAATTTTCCACCAGGCCTCATTCCCACACACCTCCCCATCCCTTTTCAGGGACCCCTCTCACAAGCAACTGCTTTTGCAAGAGGTCAGCTTGTTGCTGGAAGCGGGAGCAGTAGAAGAGGTCCCAGAACATTTGAAAGGGAAGGGATTTTATTCTTGATATTTTCTCATACCGAAAGCAAAAGGCAGTCTCTGCCATATCTTAGATCTGAGGCCCCTGAACAGATTTCTAATGAAGTTAACAATTAGGATGGTCTCTCTAACCTCAATCATTCCCTCCTTGGGTCCAGGAGATTGGTTTGCTGCCTTCGACATGAAGGATGCGTAGTTCCACATAGCCATAGCGCAGGGGTCTCAAACTCAAATCACCTCAGGGGCCACATGAGGACTAGGATATCAGCCCGAGGGCCGCACCCCTGAAACCTTTTCATATAATGATGTGGAACTACAGTAAAAAGGGAAGAGTAATATATATGTTAATAAAAGTCAATTTATTAACTTCTTTGAAACTGTAACATGAAGTCTGCTAATTTTGACAATCTTTCCAAAGCCAAAACACACGTTTCCTTTTAGAATTACTTCCATTCAAGATGGCAAAATCATCAAAAAGACAGAGTAAACAAACACTTAAAATTTTACATTATAAATCAGTGGTTCCCAATTTTTTTGTTTGAGGGCAAAAAATATACTTTTTCAAACCCTGAAGGGACCACAGGTTGGTCAGACCCCTCCACAGGACTGTAAATAAGCAGCCCCCTGCCTGGCCCTGGGGGCAGCGCTGGGACCAGTGGTGGGGAAAACACCCTCCCCACCACCTGCTCAAATTCTGCCAGGCTGCAGTTGGCAGAGGGGGAAACCCCACGTCCACCTGAATTTAGCTGTGCTGGGGTCGGCAGAGGAGGAAACACCCTCTGCCCACTCGAATTTGGCTGCGGTAGGGCTGGCATGGGGAAAACGCTCCCTGCCAACCCGAATTTAGCAGCTCCGGGGTTGGCAGAAGGGGAAACAACCCCCACCCACCTGCCCGCTTGAATTTGGCTGAGTGGGGCCAGCAGAGGAGAAAACATCCCCTGCCTGCCAGAATTTAGCAGCACTGGGGTGAGCAGAAGAAAAAAAACACTACCCCACCCTCCTTGGGGGAAATGCCTCCTGCCTGTGCTGGGACTGGCAGCGGGGAAAGCCCTGGGGGCCATGCTGTGGCTAGTGGTGGGGCCTTCTGGTGCTCCCCCAGAGGCAGCTTTAGGCAATTGGGGGCCCTAGGCAAAGGCCCATTGTGGGGCCACCTAAAAGGCCCACTTCGGCTCCCACTGTTGCCCTCCCCCAGCCCCAGTCGGCCCTGTACCCCTAACTACCCCACACCAGCCCCCAGGACTCCCTGTTAGTTTTGCTGAACCGAACTAACATGTCTTTCCCTTTGGACCTTGTAAATTATTCTTGGGTATTATAGTTTTAAAGATCTTCCCATCATGAAGCTTGTAAGTTGATCATCTTTCACTTAAGTTAAATGAGCTAATGCTAAACTACAAACTTAAAATGAACATATTAAAAAAAATTTAAGTATGAGTATTAATTAATAAATAAAAATTGGTAACATTAATGATGGCTCAAAAAGAACAAATACCACATTTAAAATTTTGACAGTCAAATCTTACAAATTTTTCATATAGGCTTAGGTTTATGTGAACTAGACATTTAATACAAATAAGTATAATAAGTAAAAATAGGTTTCTAGTGTGTAACTATAAATGAAAAACACCAAATGTCAATGAAATTCTCTGAAGTACTCAAGTTTGTAAGACTCTGGCCCCCTCAAAAATATTAAATAGTTAAGTACAGAAGAAACTAAAAAATTACATACCAAAAGCAAGACATACAGCACAGACATCACACATAGCTGTAATTATTGCTTAAGGGCAGCACTGTATTTGTATGTAGCAGGACCTACCTGGTAACCTGAGCTAACCGAAGCCAAAGTAAAAATTGTCACAAAGTCAAAGGAAAAGGCAAAAGAGAAGATAAGAAAAGGAAAAGGCAACATTTCACAAAATTAAAAAATGGCAGAATAAATGACCATACTGAGGAATTAAAAGCTGAGGTCACTGGAAAAGTTCCTGCTATTGTGCTGTCTATTGCTTGCTCCTGCTTTTTTAGCATGTCAGTGTTAAGGCAGAGAATGGTGAAATCTGCAATACAAACAAAGCACAAATCCTAATGATAGCTTGCCTTGATGAGCCAAGAGGGAAAAGTGCTTAGGCTTCCAGCCCTACTAGCTCTGCTAGATGGGAACACTTTCTACATTCTTCTGTATTTTCATTTCTGTCCACCAAATTGAGGAGGGGGCCCCTTATGTCTTGGGGCCCTAGGCAGCTGCCTGCTTCGCCTGCCCCAAAAGCCTTCACTGTCCCCCAGAATGGAGCCCCCCTGTGAACCCTCCCCACAGCCTCAGGCTGCCCTCCTTTAAGGCCCCCCCCCCCCACCTGAGCCTTCTCTGGACAGCTCAGCCTGCTTCAGCTGCTGCATGTGAATAGGGCAGCTCCCAGGCAGCAGTTCAGCTCTTCCCTGTCAGTGGCTGATAACACAGTGGGGAAGTGTGGCTGCTTAGTCTCTATCTGCAGAGAGGCTCGGCATTTGAAAACTCCAAAGTTGGAAAGGTGGGAGCCCCAGGATTCTGGGGGTTATCAGGGGCTGTAGTAGGCAGCTCTGCGGGCCACATGTTTGAGACCCCTACCATAGTGCCATGCCACAGGAGGTTTCTAAGGTTCATGGTGAACAACGGTCACTTCCCATTTACGGTGCTCCCTTTTGGACTTTCGACAGCCCCAAGGGTGTTCACCAAATGCCTTTCAGTGGTAGTGGCTTTTCTGAGACCCAGAGGCATTCAAGTTTTTCCATGCCTCGATGACTGGCTGGTAAAAGCCAGAAGCAAGACACAGGTAAAAGAGCACTTTCAGTTCATCCAGACAGTCTTTGAAAGCCTGGGTCTGGTGGTGAACCTCCAGAAGTCTACTCTGTCTCCAACCCAGAGGATAGAATTTATAGGAGCGATCCTGGACTGCGCTCAAGCCAGAGCACATCCAGGTTTGAAAGCATCAACATGTTATGAGACCTAGATCTCCACCTGATGTGCTCAGGTCAGGTGATATTGAGCTTCTTGGCCCCTCTGCAGCGAGGACCAGTGTCATCCAGTATCCAAGGCCAAGACTTCAATCCCTACAAACCTGGTTTGCATCAGTCTGTTGCCCAACCAGAGTGTCTGGACAAAATTATTCCCTAGAAGGTTCTGGAAGCCCTTTGTTGTTGGGGCAGCCCTGAGTGGGCTTGTGCGAGTGTCCCCCTGCAACCCTCAGCCACTCTTACCACAGATGCCTCGGACTTGGGATGGGATGCTCACCTGGGAGACCTGAGAACGCAAGGTCTTCGGGAGAGGTCGAACCTATTGTCTCACATCAACATCTGAGAACTTTGGGCAGTGTGCCTTGCATGTCAGGCCTTCCACAGCTGCCTGAAAGGCATGGTAGTACAAGTCTGCTTAGACAACACAGGAGTGATGTTTATATAAACAGACAGGATGGAGCTTTCTCCTCTCACCTTTGCAGGGAAGCCCTTGAGCTTTGGCAATTCTGCATCGCAGAGTCAATCCATCTGAAGCATCATATGTACTGGCTGTCAGAATATCCTAGCAGATCCCCTCAGCAGGTCCTTTTATGATACACAAGTGGTCAATCAAAACAGATATCCTCCCAGGTGTCTTCCAAAAGGGGAGTTTTCCCCAGGTAGACCTGTTCACATCAGAAGCAAACAAAAAATCTATAAGCTTCTGCTCTTTCCAGGGCAGGAGCCCAGGCTCAATCACAGATGTGTTCCAAATCCCATGGATAAACTGGCTATTTTATGCCTTCCCAGCAACCCTGCTCATCCACAAAATCCTGGGAAAGGTACAACAGAACAAAGCAGCAGTGATATTGATAGCACCGGCCTGGGCCAGGCAACACTGGTTTACAGTGTTGCTCAGCCTCTCAATCAGTCTTCCATTACCCCTCCCTTGTGTCCCAGATCTGCTCATGCAGACCAGGGGCACACTGAAGAACCTGAACCTCAAAACACTACACCTCATAGCATGGAACATCTATGGTTAAATGATGCAGAGCTGAAATGCTCCCAGCCGGTCAGACCAATACTGCTCGGCAGCAGAAAGCTGTCAACAGGGTTGAACTACCAATCAAAATGGACCCGTTTTTCCCTCTGGATGAGAGACAAAAGGAGCCAAACCATCACAAGCTCTGGTCCTGGTAGTACTAGATTACCTCCTAACCCTCAAGCAGTGAGGTCTGGTGAGTTCTTCAATGAAGTTTCACCTTGCAGCTGTCTCAGCATTTCACTCTGGGGAAGGGAACAAATCCCTGTTTTCTAACCATCTGGTGAAATGGTTTGGACAGAGTATTCCTTACTCCCCAGCCCGCCCCCCCCCCCCAGTGGGGCAGTGGGATTTTAACCTTGTACAGTCAAGACTCATGGAGACACCCCCCTCCCCTTTGAGCCACTGGCTTCATGTTCCCTCCACTATCATGGAAGGTGGCCTTCCTGATAGCGGTCACTTCAGCCAGAAGGGTCTCAGAGTTGAGAGCTCTCACTGCAGGTCCCCTCCCACCCAGCTTTTTTCAAAGATAAGTTTCACCTTTGACTTTGCCCAGCTATCCTCCCTAAAGTAGTGTCCAGCTTCCATGTAAACCAGGATATTTGCCTGACAGTTCTATGCCCAAAGCTGCATGCCACAGAGCAGCATCATAAGTTACGTATGATGGGCCCTGGCCTTTCGTGTAGAAAGAGCCAAGTCCTTCAGAAAATCACCCCAGCTGTTTATAGCGATGGCTGAGAGATTGAGAGGTCAGCCAGTCTCAACTCAATGACTTCCTTCCTGGATCACAGACTGTATCAAGGAATATTACAAGTTGGCCAAGGTACTGGCTCCAAAAATTATGGCCCATTCGATGCGAGCTCAAGCTACTTCAGCTGCATTCTTAGCAATGGTCCCAATCCAGGATATTCACAAGGCAGCAACTTGGTCAGCTATCGATGCCTTCATGTCACATTACACCCTGAGTGAGCAGGTGAGAGGAGACACCAAGTTTGGTGGAGCAGTCCTCAGTGTGGTGAATGTATGAGGCCTGACCCGTCCTCCCGGGTAAGGCTAAGGGAGTCACCTAAGGTGGAATTGACTAGCTATCACTTGAAGAAGAAGTGGTTTCTTGCCTGTAAATAGTGCTCTTCGAGATCTGTTGCTCATGTCCTTTCCACACCCACCCTCCTTCCCCTCTTTTGGATGTTTGGCAAGAGGGAAGGGTCAGTGGAGCCCTTTATATAGTGTGCCATAGTGGTGTGACTCCAGGGGGCTCTGTAGCAGACACTGGGGAACTCTAGAGGAAAAGTTTCTGGTGGCTCTTGCGCACAGCACACGCACACCTAAGGTGGAACGGACATGAGCAACACATCTCGAAGAACGCTGCTTACGGGTAAGAAACTGTTTATTATCCATCCTGTTGTTTCTTAGTCACCACTGGGGAAGGAGGGGATGTTTGTTTGTTAGCTGTTGGAGATGTTGCTGCTTGTTCTGGCTGGTAGCATGGGACTTGAGTGGAAGGCTGTGGTACAGGTAACTTTGTTCAGAATCCAAATGGTCCTTTTGTATCCAGGAGCTGAGTACTTATAACATCTGTAGAAGCTCAGGTGCCTAACAGGTAGAGTGCCTGCCTACTTATCCCCGTGTTGCTAGTTCTGTTGGCTGTTTCATGTTGTGTTCTCTACCTGTGTTCAGGGGTGTTGTCTTATTCCGTCCACCACACCTGGCAAACAAATTTGAGGACAGCACTTTGAGGTACACAGAGGACAAAATCACCAGTGGCAAGATCAAGAAGTTTATCCAGGAGAACATGTGAGTGACCCCCCACTTCAATCGATGGGGTAACAGAGCTAAGCTAAACTCCCTGGACAGTGAGTAGTCCAATTGGCCGGGCCTGGCAAGGAGCACTGCTTCCTGGGTCCTAATTTCTAACTGATCTTGGGAGCTCTTCTCTCATCGAACAAGGAGTCATGTGTCACTTTACAACTAACAGATTTATTTATTGCATGAGCTTTCATGGGAGAAAATCCCACTTCGTCAGATGCTTTGAAGATGGGGGAGCTTACAGAAAAGGAGGAAGTAAATGCAGGGAAGTGTCAAATCATGGGAACAGGTCACACTGTAATAGTAAATCAAGTGTGACCTGTTCCCATGACTTACACATCCCTGCATTTATTTCCTCTCATTCTGTAAGCTCCCCAGTCTTCAAAGCATCTAACAAAGTGGGGTGTTCTTCCATGAAAGCTCATGCAATAAATAAATGTTAGTCTTTAAGTGCCGCAAGATTCCTTGTTTGTTTTTACTGAACTAGACTAACACAGCTGCTCCTCTGGAACTTCTCTAATCAGCAGAATAGTTGGCATGGGGTACATAGTGCCCTGCAAGTCCACCATTCAATCTCAAGATTGAGATTTCTGCATGGGCTTTAACCTCTGCTGCACCATGACTACTGGTCACTATCTAGCATTCCAGTGGCGTGACTTCTTCTTTAGAGCTTTAGTTATACATAAAAGTATGTCCCTAATTTGAGCAAAGCCCATGGGTTCTGTTTGGTATGTAATTCTGTATATCCAGCCACAGCAGCAGAACCCTACAAACTGGGCTGATGCACGAATGAGTTACTTGAATAAAACACTTCTCAAAGATGCCTGTTGGATGGCAGAAGTTGTACTGATCCTGTCACCTTCAGTGAAAATAGGATTGTGCTATGCAAGGACTTCTGATTATGAGAGGCTGGCTGCTAACTACTGTTTTGTCGATAGTTTTGGTATCTGTCCACACATGACAGAAGATAACAAAGACTTGATCCAAGGAAAGGACTTGCTGGTGGCTTATTATGATGTGGACTATGAGAAGAATGCCAAGGGTTCCAACTACTGGCGCAACAGGTAAGCAGAGGGAGGTGGAGTCTAATCCAGCCTTCTACCCTCTCCAGTGCTCTGGTTTGGTGAATTCATGGGATTTGTCTGGCAGAACATGGTCTCCAGCATGCATACTGCTTCAGGAATAATTTCTGTGACTGTTAAACCCTCCCTTCATTTGACTCTGTCTGCAGGAGAGAGGAGTTACAGGGCAGCCTTGTTTCCCAGCGTGTGGCTTCTGAGTCTGGAAATCGGCTTCTCTTAGCTTGTGCTTGTGTAGCAAGCCTGGGTATTTCCATAGGTTGCAGGCAGCCAAGTGGCTAAGATGCTTGGAGCACTCGTTCAGCATATTGCACTTAACCTTTGAAAGTACCCAAAGATCACAGTGCTCAGGAGCCCTGGTCCCTTGATCAGCCTGCGTCCAAACCACAATAACCCATTTTGCTGAGGCAGCTCAGGCTGGAGTCCATTCCCTCTGCTCAGCAGGGTATCTGACACCTGGCCTTACTGGGAATTTGCTCCCTTAAAGAATGCTGCAGGCAAAGGAGACCTGGTTGACAGCTGCCTGAGTGAGTGGCTCTGGGTTCCGAGTACCAAGTGGCATTGGCCAAATGGAGATGTGACAGCTATGCAGTGGGGCATCCCTAGGTAGCACACAACTTAGCAGCATGCTTATTTCTTTCCTGCTTCTCCCACTGCATTTTCATGTTGCTTCCTTTTGCAGAACCTCCTAACCAGCAGATCTCCCTCTAATTCTTCTTTCTACTGGAAAGAAATGGTTCTCTTCTTGCTCCCAAGTGCACTAGGGTCTTTGAAACTTTGTTGTCTGTGAGCGTAACAGCATGCTTTCTTTTGCTTTCCTCAGAGTGATGATGGTAGCAAAGAAGTTCCTGGATGCTGGACGCAGCCTCAACTTTGCTGTTGCTAGTCGAAAAACCTTCAGCCATGAGCTTTCAGAGTTCGGCCTGGACAGTAGCACAGGCGAGGTGCCTGTTGTTGCCATCAGAACAGCCAAGGGAGATAAATATGTCATGCAGGAGGAATTCTCGTGAGTCTTGGCATAGAGCACCCTCCTCCTCCCTCGTGGTGCAGTTGGTAGCAAAGCCTTTCAGATACATACTTGGCAATGAGCCCCACCTGGGTTCACTGGAAGGAAACCTGAGCGGGATGCAGCTGTGGCTGTAGTCCAGGCAGGCTTCTGGATGCCTACTGGAACAGCTTCCCACACTATAGCAAGATGACATGGGGGAGCTGCAAGCTCCAAGGGTTGAGGGTTTAATTTGCACACAGTTAAAAAGTAGAGATTGGGGAAGA
Source organism: Podocnemis expansa (assembly GCA_007922195.1). Taxonomy (NCBI): domain Eukaryota; kingdom Metazoa; phylum Chordata; order Testudines; family Podocnemididae; genus Podocnemis; species Podocnemis expansa. The sequence continues at coordinate 22,893,915 of ML682019.1, read as the reverse complement.
AAATAACATGAGACTGAAGATCAGGTGGCACAAATAGCAAAAATACAGAGCATGGGACTCACCCTGTGGCCACCTCATGGGTTGGAGAAACTTGGGCAGCAGGAGTGCCTGACTTACAGGGTGAACATGCACCCAGGAGACTTTCCAAAAATCCTGGAGATGTCCACATGGCCCTTTGTGGGGGAGGTAGAGTGCCTGAGTTAGCACTGAGGTGGGGAGGGCTTACATCAGTGTGCTGCAGTCTGTGGGTAGAATACAACTCCCTCAAGATTTGTAGGTTGCACTTTTTAGTCCTTTATTCTAGGGTGCCTTTAACATGTCATCTGAATTTGATTTGTAGCCGAGATGGGAAAGCTTTGGAGAGATTCTTGCAGGATTACTTTGATGGTAACCTGAAAAAATACCTGAAATCGGAGCCCATCCCTGAAAACAACGATGGTCCTGTGAAGGTAAGGGCTGCTGAGACAAGCTGAAGGGTGTCCCTGTGTGGCTGTTGCTAGTCCAGCGTAACAGTATTTGTTGAGCTGGCAAGTGTTCTGTCCTTTCCAGTACTGGGGTGACATCAGTTTCCCTGAATCCCCTCTTGTTAGTTCAGCTTTCTGTGCTCTGTCCTCCTGAGAAGCCTACACTCAAGGAAATCCTTCCCTTCAGGGTTGAGTTGCCTGGGCAGAGAACAGAATGAAAGCACTGTGTGCTGTCCCATGAGCATGTTTGGGTAGAAAGGCAAAGTGCGTGAGTGGTTCTTTATGAGCCATTGGCTCCCATGCTTTAGGGCATATGCAGAGTTCTGCTTAGTGCCAGCTACTCTGTGCACCCCCATGGAACTGCCAAGCAGGTAGTGCTCTTCAGCCAGCTCTTCCTTGAGAAGCTGAGCAGCAGATAGTAGTTCTCGTGCTGGAAAACCTCCCTAGTCCCTCACCAGTAAATACCAGGAAGCATCTGAAGAGTTTCTCTCCCCCCCCCCCCCCAACCACCTCCCCATTCCACTGATGATTTGTTAATAGCTGTGCTCAACTTGGCAACAAGGCAGAGCTTCAAAGATAAATTACAGAACTGGAATTCATATGCAGGTTCCACACCTTTTCCTTAGCGTTAAATACAGACTACAGACTTTTTCTTATTACAAAAAGTGATTTGACCTCACCTCCCTCCATATGCTGTTCCCTGTTGTTTGAATGTATTCTAAACAACTGCTTTGATTTGCTGTTAACAGTCTGACCTGATCCCATGACTTACACTTCCCTGCATTTATTTCCTCCCATTCTGTAAGTTCCCCCATCTTCAAAGTGTCTGACAAAGTGAGATTTTTCTCCCATGAAAGCTCATGTGATAAATAAATTTGTTACTTCTTTTTCAAGTGCCCTAGGACTCCTTGTTTGATTTTTTTTTTTTTTTTTTTCCTGTTGGGAGCAATTCTTAGATGAGGAGGGGGTGAGGGAGCTGGGTATGCAAGACTCTGCTGGTACTGGAATTCTGGTGACCTCTTGTGAGAATAGCCCCATGCTTTCTCTGAAGTCCCCAGTAAATGCAGTTGTGGGTTTAGCTCCTCCACAACACCACTGGCTGACTTTGTATCTCCTGAACAGATTTCTGAGCCCACTAAGTGAAATTTTCTGCATGAATCTTGGGCTTCCTTGGGGTACAGCCTGGAGAGCAGGTTGCTGTTAAACTGGAGAATTCAACCTTTGCAGGTGGTGGTTGCTGAAAACTTTGATGAAATTGTTAATGCAGAGGACAAAGATGTCCTGATCGAGTTCTACGCTCCATGGTGTGGCCACTGCAAGAATCTGGAACCAAAGTACAAGGAGCTGGGAGAAAAGGTAGGCATGGAGCTCTTGCCTCTTGGCTGTGCATGCAGCAGTCTTCCTCTCGAAACTGAGCAGCCCCAGGTGTCGTGCCCAGCAGGCCAAGCCACAGGGTGGCCTGAATTACCTTTCTAAGGGGCCTCATCTGACTGCTCTCAACTGACCCTTATCAGTAAGCAGCTGGTGTTTCTGCCATCTGCTTGTATTTGAGCATCTTGAAGCTGTGCTAGAGCTGCAGTTCTCAGCCACTGTTTTGGGGCACATTGCTGTGCCACCATGCGGCATTAGTGTGTCACGGAGAGCAGAGCTGGGGGCTGGGCTGGGGTCTCCTGTAGGGTTGCACATGGTGCCAAGTGTGCTGTGACCTGGAAGAGGTCGCAGATCACTGGCCTAGAGAATGGTATTGGCTTTGCTTGTGGCCATGGTGCACCAGTGTTCCCTGATCTGTTCTTGGCCTTGAATAGCTGCACCTCTTTCCAGGCCACAGTCCTCTGGCCTTGCACTGCTAGGACTTTATCCTCAGGGCACTTCCCCATGGATCCTTCCCAGGAAGATGCCTGCCTAAGTGGTGAGCTAGATCTCGTTTGCTCAGCTCTGGTCCCTTGGCTCCCATAGTCATCAGTTTCAGCATCTTGGAGAATGAGGGCAGGTGGGGAGGGGTGTAGGCTGCAGCCAGCCTGATAGCAAGCTGTTGGAATGACCCTCACTGTGCAGCACGGTAACACCCTAATAAACAGAAAAATCTGATGCCTGGGTTCCTTAGACAGCAAAGCTCCCTTTGTAATGACTTCTGGTATTTGGGTGGCTAAGAGTGTGAACTTCTTAACACTTAATTTGTTGCTTTTCTAAGTAGTGGGCAACTCCCCTGGCTCACCCAGGAAGCGGTTTCCTACTGCACTGGGAGAGGGTGTGTATTGGACAACATGAATCAAAACTGCGAGACCTGGTCCCGTTCTCCCCCCCCCCCCCCCGGCGTGCTCTTTGGAGCAGGCCTGAATTAGCAGCACCCAGTCTTGCACCAGGAGAATGCTGGGACTCACTGGGTCACTTGTATACCTGTAGTACCTAGGTGCTTGGTGCTGTACAAATGTCTTGAGCCCTACCCCTGCTGTTCCAGATCCTGCACCAGCCTCCCCCAAGCTGTTTGAGGGGCCCCCAGCGGCTTCCTAATCCTAGTGGCATGTGTGGCATCAGCCTCCAGAATAGACTAGTAGGGCTTTGTTCACTAAGCATGCTGTCCTTCCTACAGCTCAGCAAAGACCCCAACATTGTCATAGCCAAGATGGATGCAACAGCCAATGATGTGCCTTCTCCATATGAAGTCAGAGGGTAAGAGCTTCAGCTGCTGCAGAAGGGTGGGGTCTGGTTCCTGCTTTCAGCCAGTGGCTTTGCTACCGTAAAGCTGGGTAATCCTGGGGGTTGGGGGAGAGGGCAGGAATCAACTGTCTTTAGATGGCAGCTGGAGGCTGATGTGCTCAGTTGTTGGCAGCAGAAACTCATGACCTGGAGTGACTCAAGCGAACAAGAGCATCTGTTCTTGCTCCTGTTCAGGGTGTCATGCATCCCAGCCACACCTTGACAGCTTTCTGAATGTCACCCTTGCCCTGCTTCTGAGCCTGTTCTGGGCACTTGTCTTTCTCCAGATGCAAAGTCCAGGTGTGCTCTCAGTTCTGCTCCCGGGGCCCACAGATGGTGCTTAGCATCTCCCACTAGGGCCTGGCTTGCTGCCGTTCAGGGTTTTCTCTAGCTCATGGTGCCTTTGAGCACCTTATCCCTTTTTTGTGTGGTGAGGGACACCATGCAGCTGTGATCTCCCTGGTATGGGCCAGGGCAGGCCTGCGTCACTGCATGCTGGGTGCTGGGCTGGGCTTGGAGAAAGCTGAGCACAGTAGAGCTGAGACGTCTTTTCTCTCCCCAGCTTCCCCACTATCTATTTTGCTCCAGCTGGTAACAAGCCGAATCCAAAGAAATATGAGGTGAGTGTCTCCTCCTCACTTGGGGCAGCCTGCAAATAAGTCCAGCTTTTGCCAGGAGAGATCCAGCTGAAGAGTGCTGTGCAGCCTTGTAGACTCCAGGAACTCTGCCCTGGAGGTTGTCGCTGCACCTTGTGTGCTGACGCGTCCTGTGTGTGAGCCTTAAAATGCTCCCAGGAATGATCTGGAGGAACTTGGTCCCCTGTGGGGGGGGCTAGCAAGTCCCAAAGCCCCCAGGGTGGGTTGCATGTCCCAGCCAGGTGTACTCATGCTCTTTGCTGTTTGCAGGGTGGCCGAGAGGTGAGTGACTTCATTAGCTACTTGAAGCGGGAGGCAACCAGTCCCCCTGTGCTGCAGGAGGAGGAAAAGCCCAAGAAACGGAAGAAGGCAAAGGAGGATCTGTAGAGTGCCCCATTTTCCCAACTCACCATCTTGTCAAAGGAGGAATGCTGTGGGTGTTGGGGAACCCTGGGTGGCCTGGGGCCAGCTGTGGGGTATGGAGAAATGGTATCCATTGCCATATGGGCTGAAGGGACCCATCTGCTGTACCTAGTTGTGTTTAATGTCCTGCCGTCTTAGCTGCACTGTTATGGGGCTGCCCCAGACCTGGGTGGTGATGGGGGGGGGGTTGGGGGGAGGAGATAGGGTTATTTTCTAATTTTTTTGTACATTTGGAGAAGTGACAATAAAATGGACCCCCCTAAGACCACACTTCTCTGCCTGGCACTGTGACTTGGCAGAGCACTGTGTGAATGGTCCTGTGTCCATGGGCTGACTGGAGTCTGTGCTCCAATGAGTGCTGGGTTGCTCCCAGCACTCTTCTTGGCCCTTCTGGTTCCAGCAAGCTGTAGGAGCATGTGGGGAACTGTCCCCATCCTGTCCCAACTTAAGCCACTTGCCTGTACAAGCAGCTGGTAGGCAGGAGCCCAGGGGCCTGGTTTTGGGTCTGGTCCTGTAGGAAGGAAGGGACAGGACTGCAGGGTGTGTAGGAGGAGGAGGCGCAGATGAGAACTTAGAAAGAGCTGGGTTTGTTTTCTCTGGACAAGGGGAGACTGAGAGGGCACACAAGTTTAAGTACCTAAAAGCTTGTTACAAGGAGGAGGGAGAAAAATTGTTCTCCTTAACTACTGATGATAGGACAGGAAGCAATGGGCTTAAATTATGGCAAGGGAGGTTTAGGTTGGATGTTAAGAAAAAATTCCTAACGGTCAGGGTGATTAACCATTGGAATAAGCTGCATAGGCAGGCTGTAGAATATCTATCATTGGAAGTGTTTATGGGCAGGTTAGGATGGAGAGGATACTTGGGTCCTGCCATGAGTGCAGGGGACTGGACTTGAGCTCTTATGGTCCCTTTCAGTTCTGTGATCCTTCAGCTGCAGAACATGGGCTTGGCTTTTATCTTTCACCTTGGTACTTAGCTCCTGCAAGGCAGCCATGAGGCACAGATGCCCTAGTGAATGCCCCAGGAGGCAGTGGTTGAAGTACAAGAAGCCTGCCTGAGGCTCTGAGCTCCCTCAGTGACTTGGTCATATGCAGTGTGGTGCTGCCATACAGCCCCTTGCAGGTCAGGAGTGCAGCGTGGCCATCTGCAGGATTACAGTCTGGGATTTGTGTCATTATTCTCCACCCCCACCCCACCCCACACACCCCAAGTGCACCTGTCCTAGCAAGTCAGGGCTCTCTTGGTGTAGGGGCCTGGAGCTCTCCAGCAGTCACAGTGCCTCTCCCTAAGCAGTAGCTGGACTTGTGGCAATGGTGCAGTCTAACCATCAGCTATGCTAGGACCTAGTAGGAGAAGGGAAAGAATCCTGTGGCCAGATAAAAGGTGAGGGCCCTGCAGGGCCAGGATGCAGCTGCTTTCTCAGCTGTACTCGGCAGTGGGTACCTGGGGCCTCTGAGACAGCTCCATGTGGCTCTGGAGGAGTGGCCTGGAGGATCTTCCCCCAGCCGCCACTGAACTGTCACACTGGATGGGTGCTCCAACACTGAGTCCCTTCCTCCAGGCTGTCCTGTGGAGTTGAATTGCCATGGTGGGATGACAGGATCTGGCTGTCTAGGGGCTGATGGGTAACAGTGCCTCACAAGCTTTTGCTACCTTGCTCCAGGCAGGGGCTGCTGAGCATGTGGCAGAGGTGGGTGTTAGCATGGCAGCAGAGGGAGGAGGAATGTGATTGCCTGTCAGCCAGCCAGAGAGCTGACATAAGGGCTGGTAAATCAGGCTGAGCTATGCTGTGTCCCAGCTCAGCCAGACAGTCTGCCCCTTGCCCACTACCCTTGTTTTACAAAGTGCCAGGTGTCTCCAAACTGGTTTATTCCCTACCTATGTTCTAGATACAGGAGCTTGCACAATAGTATTGACAGCATTGTGTCCCCCATCCTCCTCAGTGCATGGCTTTACTGTACCAATTGCTTGTCACGAGTGCTCACTTGATTTCCTCCCGTAGATGCGGCATACAGCCAAGCAGTGCTGGCACCCAGCCTCTCCTGGCTGGCTGGCTTTGCTAGGGGCATGGCTGGTTGTCCTGTGTTCCTGGGGGGGGGTGTAAAGTTATTCTGCATCTGCATTCCCTGCTGGGCTGGCTGTAGCCTCAGCAAACTCAACCAGTGGCCCCTGGGGTAAGAGCCCTGGTGGGAGGCAGGCTCCTTTCCCATACCTGAACCCTGGCTCAGATAAGTAGAGCAACCTGGTGTGGGAAGGGGCAAGGCAGTTAGAGGGGAGGCTCCTCAGGGATGGGTGGGCAGCGAGTGAGAGGCATGTGAACCCAGTTCTGTCAGCCATGCAATGCAGAGCCCATTTTCATATAATTCTTCCTGGCATTTTGCTCAAGCCAGGAGCAGAACTCATCATGCATGCTGGGCACATTGGCTGAAGACCAGCATTCAGTGCCTGGAGTGTAATTAATGTTGTATTCAGCACCCCAAAAGCTATGCAAAGGAGTCCTGGCTCCTGGCCAAACCCAGCTGTGAGCAGCAACAGGGCCTGGAAATGGAGGCTCCCTCCCTCTCCCTTAGGCCATTAGTAACTAAGGCCAAAGGCTGGGCCCTGTTGCATTAGTGTCTCCAGCAGGCTCAGGCCAATTACAAGATGGGGAGGAGCTCCAACAGGAAGCAGGAGAGAGACTAAGGCCACAGCCTCTGCTGCACATGGCACAAGGAGCTGTTTAACCCTGTGGCATGAACAGCAACCTGGGCAGCAGTGACCATGAGATGGTAGATTTCAAGATGCTGATTAATGGGGAAAAAAGGAAAGCGAAAAGCAGACTTTGGCTCCCTCAGGGAACTGATGGGCAGGATCCCTTGGGAGGCTGATCTGAAGGGGAAGAACATCCAAGAGAGCTGGCTGTATTTTAAAGTAACCCTGCTAAGGGCACAGGAAGATGCCATTCAGATGAGCAGAAAGAACAGCAAATGTGGAAGGCGCCCAGCGTGGCTTAACAGAGAGCTCTGCACTGAGCTAAAGCATAAAAAGGAAGCTTACAGGAAGTGGAAGCTTGGACAGATGACTAAGGAGGCATATAAAGATACTGCTCAGGACTGCAGGGATAAAATCAGAAAGGCCAAAGTGCAATTGGAATTGCAACTAGCAACGGATGTGAAGGATAACAGGAAGGGGTTCTACAAGTATGTCAATAACAAGAAGAGGATCAAGGATGATGCCAGTCCCTTACTGAATGGGGCAGGTATGCTTGTGGTGGAGGGTGAGGATAAAGCTGAAGTGCTCAATGCTTTTTTACTTCAGTTTTCACAGGCAGGGCCAGCTTCCAGCCCACTACACTGGGTATGGTAGGTTGGAGAGAAGAGGCCCTCAGTGATGGAAGGTCAGGTTAGGGACTACCTAGAGCAGCTGGATGTGCACAAATCCATGGGGCCAAACGAACTGCATCCGAGGGTGCTGAGGGAGTTGGCTGATGAAATAGCACTACTGCTGGCCATTATATTTGAAAACTTGTGGCCAGAGGACTGGGAAAAAAGCAAATATAGTGCCTGTCTTCAAGAAAGGGAAGGAGGAGGATCTAGGGAATTACAGACCTATCAGCCTCACCTCAATCCTTGGAAAAAATCCTGGAGCAGGTTCTCAAAGAATCCATCCTGAAACATTTGGAGGAAAATAGTGATCAGGAACAGTCAGCATGGATTCACCAAGGGTAAACTGTGCCTGACAAACTTAATTGCCTTCTCTGATGACTGGGTTTGTGGATGCAGGAAGAGCCGTTGATACCTCGACTTTAGCAAGGCTTTTTATACAGTTTCCCACACCATTCTTTTTGGCAAGTTAAGGAAGTATGGGTTGGATGTGGACTGTAAGGTGGATAGAGAACTGGCTAGATCAACAGTTTCAGCGAGTAGGAATTAATGGCTCAATGTCTAGTTGGCAACCAGTAACGAGTGGTGTGCCCCAGGGGTCGGTCCTAGGGCCAGTTCTGTTTAACATTTTCATTAATGATTTGGATGATGGGATAGATTGGACACTCAGTCTGCAGAATGACACCAAGCTGGGGGGGAACAGGAGACATGCTGGAAGGTAGGGACAGGATTCAAGGAGACCTAGGCACATTGGAGCAGTGGGCCAATAGAAGTCTCTTGAGGTTCAACAAGGACAAGTGCACTTGGGAAGTCCTGCACTTGGATGGAAAAGCCCCATGCACTGCTACAGGCTGAGGAGCGATCAGCTCCATAGCAGCACTGTAGAAAAGGATCTGGGGATCATGGTGGATGGGAAGCTGGAGATGAGTCAGTGTGCTTTTGCTGCCACAAAGGCCAATGGCATACTGGGCTGCATCAGAGGAAGTGTTGCCAGCTGATCAAGGGATGTGATTGTTACCCTCTCTTCAGCACTGGTGAGGCCGCATCTGGAACACTGTGTCCAGTTTTGGGCTCCCCACTACAAAAAGCACATGGACAAATCAGAATCCAGCAGAGGGTAACAAAAATGATCAAGGGGCTGAAGCACAAGCCCTATGAAGAAAGACTGAAGGAACTAGGCCTATTTAGTCTGCAGAAGAGAAGACTGAGGAAGAATTTGATAGCAACCTTCAACTACCTGAAGGGACGCTCCAAGGAGGATGGAGCTTGGCTGTTCTCAGTAGTAGCAGAGGACAGAAGGAGCAATGGTTTCAAGTTGCAGCTGGGGAGGTCAAGGTTGAATATTAGGAAAAACTTTCTAGGAGGGTGGTGAAGCATTGGAATGGGCTACCTAGGGAAGTGGTGGAATCTCCATCTTTGGAGACATTTAAGGCTTGGTTAGACAAAACCCATAACTTACTGAGAGTGGTCCTGCTTTTTTGGCAGGGAGTTGGACTAGATGACCTCATAATGTCCCTTCTAACTCTATGGTTCTATGATCCAGGAAACAGCAGCACTACCAAGGCCACCTCCCACATGGAGGCCACCTAAACCACTGTACAGTCACCGCACTCTGCATGTCCATGGATTGATGGTAACAGGAATGGACAATTAAACACCTACAACAGGGTGCATGGACCAGGCATGGGAGCCACTTCCTGGAACCCCACTGGTGCTACAACCCACTACTCAACCAGCCAGCCATCATCAAATCAGAGCCCAAACTGCTTCCTCTTCCCAGCTGCCACCCGTGGGCCAAGAGCCACAGTCCTGGGCCTGTCACTTGGTGACTGAAGTTGTCCCTGCTGGGAAAGGCTCTGCTCTACTAAGAGCCAGTCAGAGCTCATGACTGAAGGTGGCAGGTCCCACTTCATGGCAGATGCCTTCTACTCCAGCTCTTCTACCCTGGCCTGACCCAGCTGCTCTGGCAGGGACAGGTAGGCCTGCCTGGCACTAGCAGCCCATAGCAGGCAGAGCTCCAGGGGAACAGGTGCTGCCTCTGAGCAGGAACTCGGGCACACAGCCACACTAGCCTGGTTCCCTCCAGGAGCTGGAGGAAGTCGTGGTAAGACAGCAGCTCCCAGGGACCCTGGCACACCCTCTGTGCTTTGTGTCAGCCACAGCAGGCTCTGTACTGGTGCCTTAGAACGACTGGGCAGGACACTGGGCTGCATGCTTGCAACTACTACTGCAGAGTCCTCTGCAACACCCTGCACAGGGAAGGAGACTTGGGGCTCTTCTGTTACCGCTGGATGCACAGAGCCTGGGCTCAGCAGGCTCCCTAGGCAGCCCCTCTCTTCTCAAACTCCAGGATGAGGCCCTTGATGTGGGACAGCTTGTGGTGAAGATACTCGCACCGATTCTTCTCGTTCCTGTAACTGGGGTAGGTCTGTAAAAGGCAGCAGTAATCAGCTCCAGCCAGGCTGCTAGGACCCCACCTCTGCCCACATCCTCAGCTGCAGTCCTTACCTTCTTGAATCTCCCATATTCCTGCAAGATTCTGCCTTCAACTGCCTGAAAGGCAAGAGCCGGGCATCAGCAATGAGCTATGGGGTGCACAGGGCCCTGCCCCTGGCCCACACTCACTTTGTGCTCCTCTGTTCCTGGTGTCAGAGTTTGGATTTTGGCACCCAGATGCCTGAATCTCCTGCTCACATTCCCAATCCTGGCATGGAGGCGCCGATACTCAGCGTAGTCTGCAGTAAATGCCTCCATGTAGGCCTGACACTGCTCCACTGAATCAATGGCTCTGTACTGCCTAGCACAGCCAAGAGAAACAGCTTAGCTATTGCTTCAGCCCCAGCCTGGGCAGCCAAGCCTCTGCCAGAAGTACAGCTGCCTGACTGCCAGGGGCTGGGTGGAGACTGGAGCTCCTCAGAGCAACCCCCCTTGCTGGCCTGCTCCAGTGCCGCAGCCCCGAGGCTTGAGGAAGAGGGAAAGGGGGCTACTGCCCAGCACCAGGTGCTGTTACTCTGGTGCCCCAGGTGAGCTCTGCAGTGGAGGCCATCCAGTCCTGGCCTGGTTCTTTCCCAGCAGTGAGATTCCCATCTACAGCACCATGGCCTTCCCAGGCTGGGGCCCCACTCAGGGTATCTGCTGCCCAGGGGAGATGTGGAATCTGCTTGGTAGAGTGTCATGTGGAGATCCGCGGCCCACCCTACTTACTGGCAGTAATCTGGGATCTCTGCTAAGGCGGCAGGGGGGCTTGTCTGGGAGCTGCTGTCTGGGAAGAAGGCGAAAGAATTAGGCTAGAAACTCCTCAAAGGAATATCCCCCTCCCACAAATCTGTCTCCTGACAATCCCAGCAAGGTCACCTCCAAAGCAGCACACTTCAAACAGCTAGGCACTGCCCCACAAGGGGCCGCTCAGCGTGCGTGGAAGGAAAGGCTGATGTCCACAGCCGTGCACTACTCCAGGAAGTCACGGAGTGATCTGGGAGCCCTGCCTACGTAGCAGAACTCATCTCCTAGCACTTGGCTGAGGAAGTGCAGAGCCTCACAAGTAGTGAGTCCTGGCCCCACCAGCGGTAAGTGTCTATGTGGTGCCTATGAGGTGAGGAGGGAAACCCAGCACAGGTGAGTCAAAAGAGCCCTGCAGAGAACTAGAGCCCCTCTGCTGCCCCAGGTGCCCTGTCCTGCCTCCGGCTGGTTCTTGGGGGGACCACCTTCCCCCCCCAATGCAAGCCTAACTTTGGGTTCCTCCCCAGTCCCTTTTCAGCCCCCTCTTTCTTCCTGGTTGTGTTCTCCCCATGCCTGTCTCACTGCTGCACCATGTGGCCGTGGAACTGAGGCAGGCGGGGCTGCCTAGGTGCACTTACTGCTGCCAGGGTGGGGCAGAGTGGAGAGGTGCTGCTCCAGGCGCAGGGCTCCCTCTTCCCAGTCATCGCCTCCCTCCCCCTCACTTGTCTCCTCCTCTGAGCTCTGTGGCTCCCTCGCCATGGTGGGCCTGGGAGGCTGGCACGGCTGTGGCTGGCTCTGCATGCCAACTGGCCCCAGGCCTGGTTTCTGCAGGCTCCAGGGTGAGCCTGGCAAGCCAGTGGAGGGTGCTGGGATGCAGGGTCTCTTCAGCTCTCTTGGCTCTGAGGCATCCAGCAGGGCCAGGCGCTTCTGAAAGACAAACCCTCCCAGGCTCCAGGGCTGCTTTTGGAGTCACCCCCCAGGCTGGTGCCATCATCTCTCCATCCCCTGCACCCCACCCTCACCTGCCCTACCCAGCCCTGGCTGTTGCTTACAGCCCCTAGCAGCTTGGAGCCAGTAATTAAAGTATAATTTAACAGGCCCTGAAACCCTCCTTACCCCCCCCCCCAACTCCCTGATGTCACCCCCCACCTGGCTAGAGCTGCTCCTTGGCCATGCTGTTCCTGTCTGACCATGTATCTGAGCATGCTCAGGCTGGGAAATTTGAAAACTCCCCCAGCCTGGCTGCAGCTCCTGGGGCAGGGCCTCAGAAGTCTGGCTCCTCAAATTTGTGTGCTGTTCAGGGGCTGTTCCAGCTTACTTTAGCCCCTGTTTAGACCCCAGTTCTTTACCCCACAGCAGGCTGGAGGGAATCTGGGCAATACCTAGCTGCACCCCAGCACTCAGCTGGGACTAGTAGTGTCACTACCATGTCTCCTACTTGCAGGAAGGCTAAGCTTGGGCCATGGCCTAGTCATTCCCCAACCCTCCCACCCCTGCCCTGTGGGGAAATGCACAGAGCCACAAGTGTAGGGTGGGGGTTGAGTGCCAGCATCACTGTGGACAAAGGGGTGGGGTCCAGCCTGCCTATGGTTAGTGGGGGTGGGTGCTGGGTCCTGGACTATAAGGAGAGGAGCTAAGCTTGCTGGGGCAGGATGGGGCCACAGGGGCATCAAGAAGTGGCACCACCAGCTTGGCCAATCAGCCTAGTTCTGCTAATCAGAACACATGCAGTTCATGCAAACAAACCCATGCCCATTCTTCCAAGCCCTGGGCCTAAGGCTGTGCACCAGTACTCACCACACCCAAGGGCTTTCTGCTGGTCCCCTGGCAAGAGGGGCACTCCAGAGCCACCAAGCAGGGCCTGGCTGTGGCTCCCTCAGCCTTTTTCCTGGCGCATAGGAGAGGAGAGATCAGGAGCAGTTAGGCTGGGCCAAGGCCATAGCAAAAAAAAAAAAACAAAAACAAGGAGCTGCTGGGCCAGGAGGCTGGGCAGCCCATGGTCAGGGTGCCAAGGGTTACACTCTGTAGTGGAGATCTGTCAACTGCTGTGACACTGTCTGTGCACACCCAGGAAAGCCCACACTCCAGTCTGGCCAGGTAGCCTCTTGCCCATCCCACATCCTGCCAGGACTCTGCACACCACCCCAGAAGTTCAGCTGTGGCCTAGCCACTTCATGCACCTCTGCAGGAGATGCCTGACATGCTGCCGTTCCTCAGCAGTGTAGCCTGGCCAGTCGTCCTGCACCTGCCCGCAAAGCTCCTCCTTCAGGCAGTAGCTGCTTGCCCTGGGGTTCAGCTGCCCCACCTGCAGGGGACAGCAGCTGTCAACAAGGGTCTTGTAGCTCAGGGAAGGGGTTGCTGCTCAGCCACTTCCTGGATGCTCACCTCCTCCAGCACAGAAAGCAGCTGTGCCCTGTCCCTGAGGCTGATCTGAGCCCGATCCAGCCGCTCCAGGAGCTCGTGTTTGCAGTGGGGCCTCAGGGCTAGAAGCTGCACCAGGCATTTCACAAGAACCTTACGCTCGGTCCCCATGGAGCTGCATTTCCCACCTCCCAGAGCAGGGCTCCCAGTGGAGCAAGTCCCCAGTGGGATGCTCATGGCCAGCCTCTGTGGAATGGTGACACATTTACCTGCAAAGAGCCAAACTCTCATCTCAGACCTCACAACTGGCACCAGACTTTCTCCCTTACCCATAGCTGGGCCCTATTGTCTCCCCAGCAACCCCTGCCACTCATGGGGCTGGCCCATTTGTTGCAGCCAGCATGCAGCTCAGGGAACCAAGGAGGGTTCTGGAGATGAAAACAGGCAGAGAAGTTGAGTCTGCAGCCCCAGCCCAACCCCCAGTTTGTTCCTCACGCCAGCTTGTGGAGCTAAGGGGCCAGTAGGCCCCTGCCAAGAAGGCTCAGTGCAGCCACAGAGCTAGTTCCCAGGGCCCTGCACCTTGGGCAGACTCAGCCATGCAAGCCCAGATCTACTGCTAACCCAGGGGCTGGCATTTTTTAGCCCCAGCAACCTGAGCACATCCAACAGGCCAGCCTGGATGCAAACAGAATGCTCTGCTCCCTCCAGCGCTTCCTCCTACTTCTCATGGTCAGTGCCACGTGAGCCGGGCCTGCCCATGGCAGGATGCTGCCTTACCATGGCCCGGAGCTGCTGGCTCGATCTCAATAGCAGTCCTGCTCCACGACTCCCTCTCTGCCTGGGACACACGCTCCCGTGTCAGCTGATACGAGTCATCTGTGGCACAGACAGTGATTTTCTCCTGGATGCTGCCCACACAGTCCAGCTGGCTCTGACCCAGCCTGAGGGTATAGAAAACCTGCATCAGCTGGGTCTGGCCTCTCCTCTCCAGAACCCCATCCTCAGCAGCTAGCCAAGGAGTATGAGAGCAGGGGAGCAGCCCAGGTTTGCTGATCCACAGACAAGGAGGGGGTCAGCCCTGGGTCAGAGCCACTGATGCGCCTTTGCTTGACTTCAGCCCCAGCCCAGTTTGGGCACTCCCAGGGCTCTTCCCTGCTAGAAGGGAGTGGGAATCATAGAATCATAGGGTTGGAAGGGACCCCACGAGGTCATCTAGTCCAACCCCCTGCCAAAAAAAGCAGGCCCACTCCCATTAGATCATCCCAGTCAGTGTTTTGTCCAGCTGGGACTTGAACACCTCCAGAGATGGAGATTCCACCACCTCCCTAGGCAACTTATTCCAATGCTTCACCACTCGCCTAGTAAGGAAGTTTTTCCTAATATCCAGCCTGGACGGCCCCAGCTGTAACTTGAAACCATTGCCTCTCATTCTGCCCTCTGTTACTACCGAGAACAGTCGAGCTCCCTCCTCCTTGGAGCAACCCTTCAAGTAGTTGAAGGTTGCTATCAAATCCCCCCTCAGTCTTCTCTTCTGCAGGCTAAATAAGCCTAGTTCCTTCAGTCTTTCTTCATAGGGCTTGTGCTCTAGCCCTTTGATCATTTTGGTTGCCCTCCTCTGGACTCTCTCTAATTTGTCCATGTCCTTTTTGTAGTGGGGAGCCCAAAACTGGACACAGTATTCCAGATGTGGCCTCCCCAGTGCAGAATAGAGGGGAATGATCACATCCCTTGATCTGCTGGCAATACTTCTTCTGATGCAGCCCAGTATGCCATTGGCCTTTTTGGCAGCAAGAGCACACTGCTGACTCATATCCAGCTTCCCATCCACCATGACTCCCAGGTCCTTTTCTCCAGTGCTGCTATTTAGCTGATCACTCCCCAGCCTGTAGCAGTACATGGGGTTTTTTCGTCCCAAGTGCAGGATTTTACACTTATCCTTGTTGAACCTCATGAGATTCCTCTTGGCCCACTGCTCCAATTTGTCTAGGTCTCCCTGAATCCTGTCCCTGCCCTCTAGGGTGTCTACGGTTCCCCCCAGTTTGGTATCATCTGCAAACTTACTAAGTGTGCAATCTATCCCATCATCCAGATCATTAATGAAAACATTGAACAGAACTGGCCCCAGGACCGACCCCTGGGGCACACCACTTGTTACTGCCTGCCAACTTGACATGGAGCCATTGATTCCTACACGCTGAAACCGTTGTTCTAGCCAGTTTTCTATCCACCTTACAGTCCATGCATCTAACCCATACTTCCTTAATTTGCCAATGAGAATGCTGTGGGAAACCGTATCAAAAGCCTTGCTAAAGTCAAGGTATATCACATCAACAGCTCTTCCCGCATCCACAAATCCAGTCATCTCATCATAGAAGGCGATGAGGTTGGTCAGGCATGATTTACCCTTGCTGTTATATTTTGTATTTTGTCAGCCATGTGTCTGCCTCTGTTTCCCATCTGCTGCATTGGGCAAAGACTGTCTGCTGGTGGGCAGGCTGGGGCACAGGTGCAAATGGCACAGCTGCCTTGAGCTGGCCCTGTGGCAGTGGAGAATCCATATGAACAGCAGCATACCCAGGACTCTGGTATCTAGGCACTGAGGCCAAGCGGTGTGGTGGAAGTTTGAGATTCTCCTGACCTGGGACAGAGATGTCAGAGGGCTGGAGCTTTGGGCTCAGGGCTGACCAAAGTGCTCTCTCTCCAGCAATAAAAAGACCTTCCTACACCACATACAACTGACTAACAAACCCATCTGTCTCTCACCACCAAGGCAGTGTGCCAGCAGATGCTGGCGGCGGTGCCTTGTACATAGCTCATCAGGGACTGCTGCAGTGGTGCCTGCCGAACAAGCAGCAAGAGGGGCTGCAGGACCAGAGGTGCAGCTTAATGGGCAGTGATGCTGCATGGCTCACCATGGCAGGGGCTGCTCAGTGAAAGGTCCTCTGCCTTCTCTTAAACACCACTCCAGAGCTGGGTACCAGCCTCATCCCATGGAGCTGTGACACCAGCATCTGGAATGGCGGGACGCGCCTCTGCAGTCAGCAGAAGTGTGGGTCTGCCTCTCCCCAGAGTGAGGCTGGTAGGCCCTCTCTGCCTTGGGGCTGTTCTGCAGGATCTAGAAGGCAACTTCCTCCATGTAAACCACCCTCCTCCCCCCGCCAACACCTGCTACGCCTGGGACAGCCCACATCCACTGGTCACTCTTCTCTGGGCACTGCCAAGAGCAGCTCCAACACCTGTGCTGGGGTGTTCCTGGCACATGGCACCCCAGCCCCATACAGACACATCACTGAACAGCATGTCCAGGAAGGTGCTCTGCAGCCAGCCAAACTGCCTGTCCCCCACGCCACAGGTAACAGCTCCTCTTTCGCTGCTTGCTCCCTGACCCCAGCCTCACACATCCCTGTGAGCTGCCTTGGGCCCAAGTGCTCTCCTGTGCTGAGCCTGTCCCAGCTATGTCAGGCGCTGGCAGCCAGGGCCTCAGGGCAGGAAAGGGGAGAAGAGAAGCACCTGGCTCCAGGCCAGTTCCCAAGTGGGCACCACCAGCTCTTACCTGGAGCCCTGCTGCCGGACACAGTCAAAGCTGGCCTGGGGTTTGTCCTTGCTGTAGCGGGACAGGTAGAAGGTGAAGAGGCGCAATCCGCCACCTGAGCTGCCCGAGGCACAGGGAATCTTGAGGTACTGCCCAGGAGAGGGAGAGCAAAGGACCATTCATTCCCTGGGTGACACACCAAGAGCTGCATGTCCCTGCACCGTGGCCCAGCCTGCCCTGCCTTTGCCAGCTCTCCCTGCCCTCAGGCAGCTCGGGGCTCCCCACATCCCATGTTGACAGAAGGGCCCAGCAGCACTGCTTTATTATCTAAGGACCCCTCCCAAGGGGGCCAGGCCTGCTCTTGGCAGCAGCTGTCCAAGGGGCAGAGCACCCCCAGTTTAACCCTTGCAGTGCCGGGCAGTTTCTAAGGCTGAAGGTGCTAATTGAGGACAGGAGTGGGATTACGTCCAGCAGTGGGGGACTGGGGCCATCGCTGAGCAAAGGGACCAGCTGAAGGGCATGCTGGAGTCCTGGGCTAGGGATGGGTGTACACAAGGTGGGGGTGTCTGTGCCCCGTTTGGGGGGGTGTACACATGGCAGGCACCCCCAGCGGATCTGTGCCTCGCTTGGGGGGGTGTACCCCAGGCAGGTACCCCCAGGGGCTCTGTGCCCAACACAGGCAGAGGCTGGGCCACACAGCAGGGGCAGGCAGTTTACCTGTTCTGCTTACAGCCACCTCTGCTGCGCTGTCAAGAGACCATCTGGCATCTTGGCCCGGCTGCGAGGGGGTTGCTGGCATGTTTGCCAGCAACAGGCCAGAGGGACCCTTAGCTAAGCGTGCAGGCAGCGGCTCCTGGCAGGGATCCCCTGGGAGCTAGTTAGCGAGTGTGTGCAGCTGAGGTGATGCAGCAGCCTGGAGCCAAAGGGAGGGCAGCAAATCCCTGGCCCCCCAGACCCCAGAAAACAACAGAGACTCAGCCAGGCCCAGTGCAGGCAGCTGAGGCACCCTGCTCTGCCTAGGCCACAGGTGGCAGGAGTACAATCCATCCTGTTACTCGGGGCTGCTGAGGAGGACTGACTCAAAGTGCCATATGGACGGCCCCTCTCACCCCCTGGGTGCCACAGCCCCACCGCCCCAGCCCAGGCCCCTCACCACCACCCCCAGCACTGCAGCTCCCCCAGCCCAGCCCAGGTCTTGTGTCCCCAGTGCTAAGAGGAGGAACAAGTCCCATTCTTGCCCCCAGGCCCTGCCAAAGGAGGGGAAAGGAGTGTGTCATTGGGGTAGGGGCTACTCAGCGTTCAAAGGTCACTAGCCATGACCGGGGCTGGGGCTCAGGCCCTGGGGAGGGGAGGAGACACAGGCTTGGACGGGGTGCTCAGAACGTGCTCCGGGCAGAAACATGGCTGGGCTCTGGAAATCCTGCAGGGCTGGGCTGGCATCTCTGGCTTGCCCAGTGCTGTGTGTGTGCACTGGCCAGCCAGAGGACCCCCATGACCCCATCCTCAACCCTCCAAATAGTAAAACAAACGAGGAGTCCTGCGGCACTTTTCAAGACTAACCAATTTATTTATCGCATGAGCTTTCATGGGCGAAAGTCCCACTTCGTCAGCCGCTATGAAGCTTCATGCGATTGTCCCCCACAAAAGCTCATGCCATAAATAAATCCGCTAGTCTTTAAAAGTGCCGCAGGACTCCTTGTTCGTTTTGCTGAAGTAGCCTAACACGGCTGCCCCTTTGGATCCCCCCAAATAGCGACGCTCCCACAGCCCCCACTCACCCCCTGGCTCCCTTGGAAGGCAATGAGGGGCTGGGCTGGTCCCTGCAAGCAGAAGAGAGCCGGAGGCACAGTCAGAGGCTGGTTAGGCGCCCCCACCCCGCAGAGCCCCGATGCCCCACGCACGGGTCCCGACCAGCCGGCCGGGCGCAACGCCCCTCACCCGGCCTCCGGGCTCCCACGGCGGGAAGGGCCCCTCGGCTCAGGGGGCTGCCCCAGGTCCGGCCTGGCGGACCCAGATTTTTGAGCCAAGCCCCTTCTTCCAGGGGTGACCCCTCCCCGGCACTCCTGCCCCACCGCGCCCTGGTGCTGGCCCGGGCTGGGGGCAGAGGAGAGGACCCGGCGCCGGCCCACGCCCACGGCTCCCCCGTCTCCTCCGGCGGGGCTCACCCCGGGCCGCCCCGCTCCCGGGGCGCCGGTCCCGCTGCCGGTCCGGGTCTCACCCGCAGCCGCTGACAGTCCCGCAGCGCCCGCAGCGCCGGGTCGGTGAGTCTCAGGTGCAGGAGGCTGAGGCGGGGGCCGCGGGAGCCGCCCCGGTACCGGAGCCGCCCGGACAGCTCCGCGCGCGGCCACGGCATGGCTCGGACTGGGCGCGGGAGGGCCGGGCTGCCCCGCCCCCGGGAGCCCGGCCTGGGGGGGCGGCTCGGCTCAGCCCGATCCGCTGCTATTTTTGCCGCGCCCGCCCCGCGCTAATCCCCCGATCGCCTTCGCCCCTTCCCCGCCCGTGAGCCGAGGGCCAGGATCGGGCCCTGAACCCCGGGCAGGCGCAGCAGGTGCCAGCCCGTCCCTCGGCAGCCGTGGGGCAGCCCCCGCCCCCGCCCCAGGCACCTCCCGGCCCATCTCCCCGGGGCCGGGGCCGGGCCCGGCAGGTTTAGGCTTTAGCCCCCGGCTGCGCGGGGCTTACGCTAATCGGCCTGGGCAGGCGGCGAGGGAATTAGAGCCCGCTGGCCAGCTGGCCGGAAGGGGCCACCTGGGCTGAGCCCTGCGGGGATGACCGGGCCGCTGGCGAGCTCTCAGCCAGAGCCCCCTGCTCCGCCCCATAGCCCCCCAGCCTCTGGCAATGGCCCAGATGGGGAGGAAGGAAGCAGAGGGAAGCGAGCACCCCCCCGAGAGCCAAGCGGTCCCGGAGCTGGCAGGGAAGGTGGTTAAGTTCCTCCTGCCACATACGACGATCGAGGACCCCCAGCCCCAGGAGGAGGAGCAGCAGTTCTACCAGCGGCTGGAGCACCTGCTGGGCCCCAAGCAGGGGTGCTTCGAGGAGCTGTTCACAGCTGAGGGCTGGGCAGATGTCACCGGTGAGTCACCGGGACTACAGGGAGGGCAGTGGGAAGGGTGACCAGAAAACGAGGCTCCAAAGCAGCTTCCAGGAACTTCCTTTCTGTTCCCACCTGCTCCTCTGCACAAGGCCAGTGCCAATCCGCAGAACGAGGGATCCATCTGTTGCTGGCTCGTCCCTTGTCCTCACTATTTGGACTCTGGGAGCTCCTGGGGTGGCAGGGGTCTGGCCAGTCAGCTGTGCCATGTGGCAGGGGCCGGCATCTGGTGGGTGTAGAGCCGCCAGCTGGCTACTGTGGTGCCAGCCATAGAGCCGCACACTGGGCAAAGGCCACAAGGGAGCCCAGGCTGGAGGGCATGTGGCTCGCTCTCTCCAGCAGCCAAGGGCTTCACCAGCACCAGTCCAGTTTCCAAGCCACCTGGGGGGTGTTGGATCCACACCCCAGGCAGCGAAGCTCAAAGCACACCAGGCCCTGTGGCAGGGACTCTGTCTCCCCAGGGCTGATTCCCCCTCCCTGTTTGCTTCCCCAAGACGACAAATGCCTGCGGAAGTGGCTGGTGAGAGAAGGCCAAGGCGAGGCCAGCAAGCCCCAGCTGGGCCAGGAGGTGACTGTGAAACTGCTGGGAGTCCTGGAGGATGGCACCCTGGTGGAGAAGGACCTGAAGCTGACTTTCATCCTGAAGCAGGGGGACGTCATACAGGTCTGGTCTTGCCCTAAGGATGATCACCATTGATGGATGGTTGGTGCTCCTGGAGACTGGCGTTTCAGCTTTTGAAATGCCCGATCCCAATCTCCGTGAGCATGTTCTTTGAGCCTGTCAGCAGCTGTACAGAACCAAGGGGATTGTAAACCCTGCGCAAATGCTCCTGCTCCCCCCCTGCTGGCTCTGCAAGGCAGGAACACAACCTCCCACACTGTGCCAAGTCCCGAAGGGGCAGCCATGTGAGTCTAGTTCAGTAAAACAGTCCTCTGACACTTAAAGACTAACAAATTTTTTTATTGCATGAGCTTTCATGGGAGAAAATCCCACTTTGTCAGACGCTTTGTGGGCCTTCACTGAGCTGGGGCAGAAATTGGGAAGCAATTGCAACCCAAACCCTGGGGTTAATTCCCAGCTCCTGTGTGCAGCCAGGGAAAGCAGCTGATTGGCTGGTATGCTATTGGGAGGCCAGTCAGAGCTATGGGGCTAGACTGAGCCATTGGCTCATCTAGGGTAAATCCTGCTAAGGTGCCGGATTTGCTGTCTCTAAAAAGCCTTCCTGGGCCATTCTAGTCCCTGAGCTCAGAGCGTCCATGGGCATTGAGCCCAGCATCAATGGATGTAACAGCCAGCTGCCAGCTTTCGAATCCTATTGAAACCCATGCACGTATTTCTGCAAAGAGTCTCCATCTGTCACTGAACCTGGGAGGGAGGGAGCAAGACAGCTGTGGGGTGCACAGGACCCACCTGAGCCAGTGGCTTGCAGGCTCCCAAAGGACCTGGTCTGATCACCTGTTAACAGCTGCCTGCAGGACTCACAGTGCAGCCAGTCCCTCCCCTCAGAGCCGCAAGAGGGGCCAGATGCCCAGAGGACTGTGCACTTTGGTGTGGCTCTTGCTTCCCACCACCAGCCCACTGGGAAATGTGAGAGACCCAAAAGGCAGGCCACAGCCGAGGAAGAGACAGACACAAAGCATCACAACTGCTCCTTAGGGTCCCCCTGCCCTGGAGTCTTCCCAGATTGGGAGTCCCTTGCAGGGCTGTGCCAGTGTCTTGGCCAGAGCCAAGCACATTACTGGTGAATAACAAATGCTATCATAAGGGGGGGGGGGGTGTTCCGCCTGCCCCCCCCCCAGACCACAGTCATGTTGTGGACCCCATGGTAGGCTTTGGGGTACAATTCAGGCTAGTCAGAGGTTGTCTTACTGCTTGCCCTGTAATCTCATAAAATGCTCTGCTGCTGTAGCTCCCTCTCTGGACCCTCCTTGCCCACAGACAAGTCTGCACTGAACAACCCTGGGTAGCTGCCTTGCTACACCCCAGCCACACTCTGAGCCCCACCAGCCTTCGGGCTATCTGCCAAGTGACCCCAACCACACCCCAGTCTCAAATTTCCCCAGAGCATCTGCCCAGACGTTTCTAGTCCTCTCCCAGAACACACTAGTAAGCTCCATCCCTCTACTGAGACAAAAACACACCTCCAGTTAAGGCACCAAGCTCTAACAGTCCGGTCAAGGCAAAGAGCACCGGGCTGGTCTAGATTAGACATAAAATCTGTTTATGAACAAAAGAGAGGTTTGAAGTGTGTTCACACACATGCCATAAAGACAGAGGGGTTATAAAAACAGCAAGGCGTTGTGTGGCACTTTAAGACTAACAGATTTATTTTTTGCATGAGCTTTCGTGGGAGAAGATCCCACTTCCTCAGATGCTTCGAAGATGGGCTATAGTCACATTAAAGGAAAATACCTTTCTAGTGATTCAGGTGTAACTCAGGCAGTTATAGCCTTGGTTCAGAGTAAATTTCTTACCCATCTTTTTCTTCCCAGCCATGGCTGACTGTCTCTCTGTCAGGACTTTCCATGTTGCTTGCCTTTGTCTGCTGAAATGAAAGAGCCTTGCTTAAACATGTTTCTCACCTATATTAAGTTCCTGGAGAAACCCCTTGGTTTAGGGATCCACCTTTCTCAGCTTGCAAGAGCTACTGGCTACTTATGTCTGTCCAGTGATGAATGCCAAGATGGCTTCTTCTGCCTCCCAAACTCACTGTTTTGTCCCCAGTCTCACATGCTGGCTTCCCTACCTGTAGACTTCCCATGCCCTTGTTTGAGTCCTGTATAACTGGGGCTCCCACTGGTTTTGGTCACATCTTGTTTGCCCTTTGATAGGAGCCAGGTAGATGGCTGCTCTCTGTCCTGACTAAGCGACAGCCTGCTTCTCTCTTTGTATGGTCAGGGAGTGCAAAGCATAATATCCTTGAGTGTGCACAATTCCTCCGCCATTTTACAGCGATGCTGATCACCAGCCTTCATTGGCTTTCTTAGGTACATGGTACAGTCGTATAACACAGGGACACTGCACACACTCAGCTGCTTTAATTGCTTGTCCGTTGGGGGTCAGCTGTCCTGTCTGTAAAGACCAGGAAATCATTGACATGCATTCTCACATAGGGTGTCAGGCTGGGTCCTCCCTTCCCCTCCCCATGGTGAGAGCTGAATCCTTAGCTCCTCCCTCGAGTAGCCTGGTGGCTTCCTTTACCTTTGATGTAAATACACCTTCATTCCCCTGCCTGGTGCCCAGATGCATTCCACTGCTCAGGTGTTATCTGCACGCTCTAGGGCACCTCACTGTTACCCTTCTGTGGGCTCACAGTGTAACTGGTTCATTTAGGCACTCCGCCATTACCTCATTCCTAGGCTCAGAGGAAAGGTCATCTACCTTTACAGAGGTCTAGGGTCAGGGCTTGACCATCTGCAAGGTTGCAGGGCCTTTTACCAGTGAAAGAGCCTTACAGTCACATCCTTTATCTCTGTCTGTGAAGTTACCAAACTGAATACACGTGCTAAGCATCCAGTGCTCACTGTGCCCAATGAGCCGGATGAATTGTTCTTGCTGGCCAGTCACATGAGATCACCCAGGGGACCAGCTTCTGCATAGTGTGATTGATTGGTGGGGCTTAGGTCTGTGTCTCAGAGTTAGGCTCCAAAGACCTTCCTTTTGGACCCCCTGTTTACATCATTCAGCTTGAACCTTGCTTAGTTGTACCTTCGCCAATCATTTTACTAAAGTATTTCAAAATATTCTTTGCCCACTCCTAACATATTGCAAATCAGTTCTTTCAGCATCCATACCCCACCGCCTTAGTTGATTTAAATAGTGCAGAATTAGTGAGGCACCAGTTACAGATGGAAAGAATCAGATGGAAACCATACAGCTAAAGAACAAAGAAGTAGGGATCATGAAGGCAAAAAAACAGGAGTATAAATTGTGCAGGTCCCACTGTTGAGATGCAACAACCCTCTCAGATCAAGTTTTCTCTACACAGTCAGATCTGTTTCTCTCTAGTGACAGTGGCACTCTTAGGACAGGAGCGTCTTCTCAGCAGCCTGCTGTGAAATAGTCTTGATGGCGTGTAGATGGGACATGAGAATGTGACTGCTTTCTAGCTCCTAGCTTCTGGCCTAAGGTGTGGCTGCTTAGGCAAAGAAAAAGGCCTCAGACCTTACAGGCAGACTGGCCTACTTGTCAAATCCATTTTGAGAACAGGTCTAGCAGATGAGAACTGTTCGTACACACACAGATATTAATTAGCAGTGAATTATTTGGGTGCCAGTGATGTATCACAGGCCACCTTTGATGGGCATGATAGGTGTAGTGAGAACATCAGGCCTGACAAGACTAGCGATGCACCCAGGGGTCTGTCTCACAGGCTTCTTGCACATCTAGGCACATGTCTCTGGCCTGCTGTGCTGCTGTTCCCACTCCTTTCCCTGCTTGTGGCTTGGCCTCCACCTTGTTCCTGCCAAGAAGCTCTGCTGGGGCAGGCTAGAATCTACACCCCACAGGGTAAGGTTCTGGGACAACGTAGGCAAGATGTCCCATACCATCCCGACCCCAGGTTTCTGCAGAACAGAGAGATGCCCATTTTCACATCTCTGCCCTGAGATGAGTCCCTACACCAGGGGGCATAGAACCCCACTTCCACCCCAAGCCCTGCTATTGGTGAAGGGGTCAGCAGTGTGACTGTAAGTCAGAACCTGATCTGATCCCTCCGCCCTTTTCTACCCTGCTCTTCGACCCAGAGAGCTGCAGCAGGGAGGGGACAGATGCCACAAGAATGATCTTTACCTTCTCCACAGCACACGTTGGATCAGATGTGCTGGGGCAGGGCAATGGGTGCATGTTTCAGAGCAAGACTAAAACAAGGTACTGTGTCCCCCTCTCTACAGGCTCTGGAGCTTGGTGTCCAGTCCATGCAGCTAGGAGAGGTGTCCTTCCTGCTCACTAGCTTCCTGTATGCTTATGGTCACCTGGGCAGGTACGCTATGGTTGGTTCTTCCCCTCTATGCTTAGGGGCACCTGGGCAGGTAGATTGCAGCTGGTCCTTCCCTTGCTCTGGGCTGAGCTGCCCACACGTCAGTGGTCCTTGGGCAAATGGCCCAGAGAGTGATCCTGGAGTTCACTGCCTGGCAGTTCCTGTCACCCTTGCCCGGCTGTCAAGTTAATATCACGGCTCTCTGCACTGGCCATGGCTGGGCTCCACAAGCCAAGGGGCTCTGAACCCTGATGCTCTGCAGGCAGAAGCCAAGGGACAGACTACTGGCAAAAGGCAAAATCTCACTTCCTCCCTCCAGGGACCCTGACATCCCACCGGATGCCTCTTTACTGTATGAGGTAACGCTGCTGCAAGTCAAGGCCAGCCCTGATCTGGGGCTCCTGCCATTCTCTGGGCGCATCAGCCTCAGCAAGCGGAAAAGAGAGCGAGGGAACTTCCTTTTTCAGCGAGAGGAATACCAGCAGGCCATGCACTCCTACCAGCTGGCCCTGGACATTCTGGACTCACCTTGTGCAGGTAAAGGGAGAGCCCACCTGGGCTCACAGCACTTGAACTGGAGTGGAGGGAATTGGGAGTTGCACCCCAGGTGGGTCCATGATTAGATGGAGTGTCCAAGATAAAAAACTGGGATAGTACTGTGGGTGTCCTGAGTGGGCTGCAGAGGTTGCTGTAAGCAGAGCCCACTCATGCCCACAGCTTTGATTTCCTTGTTCTTGTGCTTGTCCCCAGCTTCTCCAAGCCCCGAAGAGGAAGAGGAGCTGCGAGAGCATCGAGTGAAGTGTCTAAATAACTGTGCAGCTGCCCAGCTGAAGCTGCAGCTGTTTGAGGAGGTGCTGGTGTCCTGCAATGCAGTGCTGCACATCGATCCAGACAATGTGAAGGCTCTCTACAGGAAAGGCAAGGTACAGCTCACCACCCACCATGGGAAACCAGGAGCCTGCGGCACAGCCTCGGAGATAATGGGAAGGGCTGGTGGGGGAGAAAGGAGGGAGAAGACTTGGAGAAGCCGTGGATCTGCAGCTTGCAGGGTGAGAGCTCACCAGCTGGCCCTTTCCCTCAACATCTCTGCATCCATATAGACTGGAGAGGGAGTGGGTTAGAGACCTGAGACCAAAGGGACTGTATGAGAGAGCACGGCCAGGATCAGGGCTGGAGCATGTGTGTGCTGAATAGGCAGCAGAAGGAACGTGGGCCAAGGCAGGGGACTGTACTAGGAGTCAGCAACCAAAAGGCTCTTCCCGTGTCCATACACCCCCCCACATGGCACGGTGTCACATCCCCCATAGTTCTACCTTTTCCTTTGTCTCACAGCTGCTGTCAGAGCGGGGAGAGGACCAGGATGCCATGAACACCCTAAGGAGAGCCCTCCAGGTTGAGCCCACCACGAAGGTAGAGAGTGGAGCAGGGCTTACCCCTGCTCATTTTGCCATTTGCTATCACCCCTGGTCCCAAGGGAGACCCTCCTGCACCAGAGCACCTTGGCGCTGTAAGCCAGCAGCTCATTCAGAGGAGTAGCCTGTATTCTGCTTCTTTCATGCAAGGAGCCCATCAGGACCAGAGCCCTAATGCTTTGTTTTGCCACCCAGGGCATGTTCCAATCAGAACACGCACCTTGCAATTAGCAGCGATTGGAGCCAGTGCCGTGAAAACTGCCCTTTAATAGAGTGGCTCCATTGAGCCATTCCAGCACGCTGGGGGCAAAGCCCCTTTGGCCCTGCTGTAGTTACGGCTCTGATCAGGAGTGCTTTAGATGGTCACTCAGCGCTGATACCTCATGGGGTCCAGTGTGGATGCTGACCCACTCCAGGCCAGGTCAGGTCAGTCTAATTCAGAGGGGGACTCCAAGACAAGTCCTGACTACCCTGGGATGAGCTCAACTGCCTTCCTACTAAACCTGCTGCCATATACTGGGGGAGAAGCCACAAGACAGCCCCTAGGAGGAAGGACAGGAAGCTGAAGCGTGGTCCCTGCTCCAGCTGGCCCCCTCTCATCCCTCTCTCCTCCTCTCCCAGGCAATTCATGCTGAGCTGTCAAAGCTAGTGAAGCGTCAGAAAGGGCAGCTGGCACACCCTGTCCCCACAGCCATGGACGAGCTCACACTGCAAGTGGGTCAGAGCACTTGGGTATGTAGGCTGGGCCAAACCAGGCCACTGGCGCTGCTTTGCCACAAGAACAAGTTTCAGCTGGGGAGGAGGTCAAGGATGGGTATTAGGAAAAACTTTCTCATGAGGAAAGTGCCAAAGCATTGGAATGGGTTGCCTAGGGAGGTGGTGGAATCTCCATCTTTGGAGGTATTTAAGGTCCGGTTAGACTATACCCTGGGTAGGATGATTTAGTGAGAGTGGTCCTACTTTTGGTGGGGGGTTGGACTAGATGACCTCATGAGGTCCCTTCCAACCCTATGATTCTAACTCTGCCTGCCTGCTAGCTGGGCACGGTTAATCCTGTGTCTGCATCCAAAGCCTGAGTCCCTCATGGGGAGTCTCGCTTTTTTAACCTGCTGCCTAGCTGTGACCATCTCTCTTCCTGGCCCAGTGCCCTAGATTTCCCATACTGACTCATTCCCCACTGGTATGCTCAGCTAGAGGCTATGCAACTTCTTCCTTCCCCGTGGGTCCAAGGAAACCACAGTATACACACATGGGCCACCGGGCCTGTTGGTTTTACTGTGTCACAGCAGAAAGCCAGCAGGTGATGGTATGACTGCAGGAAGGAGCTGTAACTTGTCCATGTCCTCGCCTTGGAGTGATGCTTGCTGTGTAAAACCAAGTCCCCATTGCTGGGGTGGAGGGGAATTGATGTCTTAGCCCTGCACTACCAGCCTGTGGTGAGAGTCCAGGGTCAGAGAACCCAGGCCCCCCCCTGCTCCCCCAGGCGCCAACACTGGGCCCAGGAAATAATAGTTACAAGCATGTGGCCTGAGTTCTCCCTGCAGTCCTGTCAGGTCACAGTCGAGAGGGTTTTTCTCTCTCTGTCGCAGCTTGT
Organism: Podocnemis expansa; assembly: GCA_007922195.1. Classification (NCBI taxonomy): domain Eukaryota; kingdom Metazoa; phylum Chordata; order Testudines; family Podocnemididae; genus Podocnemis; species Podocnemis expansa. The sequence goes on along the minus strand of ML682019.1, from coordinate 22,866,146 downwards.
CAATGCCATCCTCTACAGCTGAAGGGCCTATGGTGGATTGGCAGCAGGGCTGGGCACCACTCATCTAGGCCTAGCAGTTTCTCAGCAGGACACACAAGTGTTCTGACCCCTTCACTGCTCTTCCCCATGAGCATGCCTATAGAGGCCACTGGGCCGGGCAGGTTGCTGGGCTTGGACACCCCATCGCACCCATTCAGTCTCCACCTATTGTGGCCCCTTCTGCAGTCACTCAGCCGAGACACCCCCAGCCCCACCTGGTGCTGTGCAGGGTTGAACTGGACGGCTGCAGGCTCCACTGGGGTGAGTAGAACTGCTGCAGGCCCGCAGTGAAACCCAGACACGGAGGCAGGAACAAGCAGAACTGGGGATGGGTGGGAGAATTAGAGAACACGCCCCCCCCATCTTCCCTTGGGACCACAGGGCACTTGATGCACATCAAAACCTTAGCAACACCCCTCCCCATGGGGCAGGTCAGCATTGTGGCCCCCGAATTACAGAGCGGGAGACAGACCCTACATCTGGCAGGTGCTGGGACTATGCTGTGCTCCCAAGGCGATGAACATAGTGACCCTTTCGGTCCTTTGCGGAGCATAGCACGGTCCCTGCCCGTGGCCAGCCTGGACCCTTGGCATGGCCCCGGGCTGCCCAGTGGGATCGCACGAGGAAGCTGCCCACAGCGAAGCTCATTCTCTGTCTCTCTTCTCCTCTTGCAGACGGACCCAAACGGCCCCCAGCCCTTTTGAGGCACTAGCTGAGTTGCCTCCTGTCTTTTCCAGGTCACCCCGTGGACGCTGCTGTTTGGTGCTGTGGCCGTGGCCGTGGCCAGCACAGTCACCGCCATCTTCCTGACGGCGCAGAGCTGAGCTAACCTGGGGCCACAGCCCCTCCCCAGGGCAGGGGTCCCACGGAGCCTGGGACGGGCTCCTCTTGCAGGAAGTGGGACCCCGGCGCAGCCCAGGGTGTGGGGTCAGGTGGGGCTGCCAGGCGCTGAGCCAATGAACTGAACTGAAGGGGGCTGCTCCAGCTGGTCCCAGGCAGGGGACGGGGCTGGCAGCCGCCTTGGGCCGTAACCCTGGGGTCTGTCCTTCCCCGCTGCCCCGGCTGGCCGCCCTCCGCCCCAGCAAAAGGGGCCTGAGAAGCGCACGGCTCCTTGGCCAACACCAGACCTGCCCCTCCCCCTCCCGGCCAACACCCTCCTGCCCCTCCCCCTCCCCCCGGCCAACACCCTCCTGCCCCTCCCCCTCCCCGGCCAACACCCTCCTGCCCCTCCCCTCCCCCCTGGCCAACACCCTCCTGCCCCTCCCCCTCCCGGCCAACACCCTCCTGCCCCTCCCCTCCCCCCCGGCCAACACCCTCCTGCCCCGGCCAACACCCTCCTGCCCCTCCCCCTCCCCGGCCAACACCCTCCTGCCCCTCCCCTCCCCCCTGGCCAACACCCTCCTGCCCCTCCCCCTCCCGGCCAACACCCTCCTGC
>ML682019.1:22740198-22864572 GCA_007922195.1 Podocnemis expansa | reverse complement strand
CCCCCCCCCCCGGCCAACACCCTCCTGCCCCTCCCCCAAAGCCGGCCGGCCGTCGGGCCACGCCCCTCTCCCCAGGCGCCCGAGCGCCCGGCCACGCCCCCGCCACCTGCAGCCAATCGTAAACAGTCTCGGCCCGAGCCGTCGCCGCTCGGAGCCAATGAGGCGCTCGCGGGAGCGGGGTCCTTGCCCTGGTTGGCCCGCCGGCGGCCTCCCGCACGTCACGTAAAGCTCTGGGCCAATCAGCGCGGGCCTGGGTAGGGCCGGGGACGTGGCCGCCGAGCGGACGGAGCCGAGCGAGCGGAGCCATGACCCGTAGGTGCCGCCGCCGCCGCCCCGCCCCGCCCCGCCCCGCGTGGGCCACAGCCGGGGACTGGCGGAGCCCGGGGTCGGGGGAGCCGAGCGTCCCGGGGCGGGTTTGGGGGAGCGCAGGGCATGATGGGAGAAGCCGGGGGGAGGCGCGGGGCGCGTTTGGGGTCGGGCGAGAGGATCGTGGGGGTACCCCGGGGATGGGGGGAGCCCAGGGGATTTGGGGGGTTCGAGCTGAGGATCATGGGGAGGAGTCTGTGGGTGGGGTTTGGGGGAGCCCAGGAGATCACGGGGGACCCGGAGCAGGTGTGGGGGGAGCCCAGGGGATTTGGGGGGGTTGAGGAAGCTGAGGATCATGGGGAGGAGTCTATGGGTGGGGTTTGGGGGAGCCCAGGGGATCACGGGGGACCCGGAGCAGGTGTGGGGGGAGCCCAGAGGATCATTGGAGAAACCCGGGGGATTAGGGGGTGCAGTTCAAGGAAGCCCAGAGGCCCGTGGGGGAATCTGTGGGCAGGTTTGGGGGGAGCCGTGGTGCCCATGCGTGGAGCTGTGGGGCTAGGGAGTGGGAGCAGGCAGCCCCACTCGGGACAGCCGGATGCTGGGGTCCAGAGAGGCTCCAAGGGGTCGGCTTCTCAGGGCTGGTCAAAAGGCTCTTCAATGGCCCAGCTTCTGCGTGCAGGCCAGTTTGGACCAGTGCTGGGCCTGGGCAGGGCACCTGCTGCTGCTCCTGCGGTGGGGGTGGAAGCTCTGGCAGCCCGGCGCCCGAGATCTGCAGGGCTTCTGGGGGAGCCCATCTCACACCTGCACCGTTTTCACCATGCCACCTTTTGGGCTGCTGGCTCCGGGGGGTGGCACAGCCACCTCTGCCCTTTACTTAGCCACACACGCAGCAAGTCATGTTCCTTAACCATGCACACAGCCCTTCCCCTGGGGCCTGAGTGCTGCAAGAGAGCGGCGCTGCAGCTTCTGGGCTACGGACAAGCTCGTTCTTGAAGACAACTGTTCAAGCACCCATTCTCTGAGAACGGATGGCTGTGACGATGACCCAGCCTGACAGCTGGCACCAGGGGACTCCCAGCCAGCATGAGCTGCAGGAATGGAACAACAGATCCTCCCTGGCTTGTGCTCCTCACTCCCAGAAGGGGAGGGCACCTGCTGTCTGACAGGGTTGGGCTGTGAGGCATTACTTCGTCCAGGGTGCAGCAAGTCAGTCTTCTGCTGCTATTGTTGCAGGCGGTAACCAGCGTGAACTGGCCCGTCAGAAGAACATGAAGAAGCAGACAGATTCGGGCAAGGGGAAGCGGCGGGATGATGGCCTTTCGGCCGCTGCCCGGAAGCAGAGGTAATAACCTTCAGGGGTAAAGGCTGGAGCTGGCTGACTTTGTTCCTTTCCCTCCTGGCCAACACAGCCCTGACTGAACAACGCCAAAGGTTCCTGTTTAGGGCTGCAGTCCCATGCTCCCTGCCTCTTGGAGGTCCTGGGAAGCTGAGACTTGGCTCCCTTTGAACAGTGAGGCTCATGCCCAGAGGGCCCTGGGTCCCTTCAGAAAGCTCCAGGACGACATTTTGCGTCTCCGGCCATGGTCCAGCCAGCCGGCATGCAGGGGTCAGAGTCTGCAGAATGTGTGGAACAGGGTACTGAGGCACGTTCAGCTCGCCATTGGAGTATGTCATGTTCTGCCATGAAGCTTTCCCTTCAGTAAATGAGAATGAGCCACCCACCTGCCCACTATTCTTTCCCTTCCCTCCTTTATCTGTTATACTTTCTCTCCTCAGCCACATTAAATGTCTTGTTCCTCCTGTCCTCCAGCAGCATGTTGCTACCCCACCAGCTGTGTGCCCCAGCAGAGGCCCTTGTCCTGTTTCTTCCTGCTGCTTTGAGCATGCTCTAGTGCATTCCTGCCTCCCTGAACTAGTGCAGCACTCCTCCATGCCCACCCCTTCCCACTAGAGCAGGCTCACAGGTTCCAGAGGTAGTTTTGAGCCTGCATCTTGGGAGCCCTGGATCTGCCAGGCCTGCTCCAGCAAGCAGCTTGTGCTGTGCCATCAGAGTCCCTCGCCTGTCCCCAGCAACTAATAGTGAGCCACTCCCCTATCCCCAGCAGCCACAGTGGCTCCCTCCTGGCCCACAGTAACAGGCTCCTTTTCTCCTAACAGAGACTCGGAGATAATGCAGCAGAAGCAGAAGCAGGCCAATGAGAAGAAGGAACAATCAAAATAGCCTGCAGGGAACTTGATCTGGCCCAGAAGAGAGGCAGCATCCCTGCCTTTCACTGTTGTGCTTCCCTGCCCTCATTTGTAGGCCACCACAGCCTCCTGGCTCGCTTGCTGGTAGAATGCAAAGCGTATAGCCCTGCTGGCTTCTCTGTGCCCGACATACGTTCTCCCCCTCTCTACAATGTGCAGCTGGGGCTGGCCCGGAGGGGCTGGTCTGGGGCTGCATAGACAAGCAGCTGCAGAAGCCCCTTGCCGTTCTTATGCACATCGACTCCACTTCTGTGTATTAAAGTAGCTTTTGGGTTCCTCTGGGTGCTGGATTATTTGTAGCTGTCTGTGTCCTTAAGGTAGCCAGAGCCCTCCCTTCTGCCCACTGAGGGACCTGCTTGGAAGGGCTAGAGCCCCTCCCAGGCCCTAGCATGGCCCTGCTCCCAGAATGTGCCAAGGCAGGGTGCATGGGAATGGATAATAGGAAGAGTGGGGGACGGACACACTGACTGCAGTGGCCATGCCTGAGGCTGACCCAGTAGTCTACACACTGTGCGGCTTGGTGATGGTGCTATTTCATAGTAGCTGCTGTGACCAAAGAAATGGGCAGGTGGGGTGACCAGGATGGGGTGGAGGGCAGGCTAGAAGTGGTGTTTTGTTTTGTTTTTTTTTTTAAATCGTTAGCCTTAGAGGCCAGAGGCTCAGACCACACCTGCCCTTGCCCCCTTCTTCCCTGGGCCCTGCCCCGTGGGGACAGCAAGCTGCAGGAGGGGCCTTCCTTTCAGTGAGTAGGTGTGGAGCCAGGCCAAGCCCTCTGGCTGGTTTCAGGTGCTTGTGGGGGAGCAGGAGGCATGCAGGACTTCCCTATCACCCCTCTACATTTCACAACACCCCCAGTTGTCAGCTGGTAACAGTTAAACCAATTTAGTGAGCACCCCCCTACATGCCCCTGAATTTCAAGTCCTGGGGAAGCTGCTTAGGCACCACAGCTGAGGTTATGCATGAGCAGGGAAGAACTGCTTTGGTTCTGCTACCCAGAGCACTCCAGGACAGGGGCCAGGGCTGGAGCCAGAGAAAAGAAAGGAGCTCCAAGGATGTGGGGCAGGTGGTTTGAGAGCCCCACCACACTTACACGGGTGGGGTGGGAGCCTTAGGGGGATTACAAACAGCCAAGCCCTGGGGGGACACCAGAACAAGCCTGGGGCCCCTCACCCAAGAGCACTGTCAGCAAAGCAGCTGCTAAAACAGGCAACCAGCAGAAGCCCTAAGGGTTCAACGTTGGAGCTGGCATCTGCCTGTGGCAGCAGGAGTGATCTGCCACTTAGCTCAGGCTCCCAGAGAGGCCAGGCGCTCAGGTATCAGCTCCTTGGCACCAACCTCAATGCAAGACACAGCTCACCGGTACTGGGCCTGCACAGAACCATGTCCCTGTGTTGCTCGTTGGTGGCTTAGCACGCTCAGCCCATCTGATGTTGGTAAGTGTATTTCAGAATGGACCAAAGGGGGTGGGGGTCAGGCAACTGACTATACCGTTTATTAGTCTCCCCCTCCAAGTGCCATGTCCCTCTGGCCCCCAGCATTCCTCCCAATACTTCTCCCAGGGCCCTTAGGCAGACATGCTCAAGGGACCAGGCTGTGCTGGGGGAGCCCTTCCTCTGACAGGTTCTCTTCCTGCAGCAGAACGTGGAGTCTGACCTAAGCTCTGGCTTCCCAGAGTCCTGTGGAGCCACCAGCTAGGACCATGCCACACTTTGCTCCCAACAAAGGCATCTGCCCAGTGCCACACACCACTGCCATAGAGCAAGACAGCAGAGAAGGCTTGGAGCATGCATGGGCAGTTCTGTCTCAGCTACGAACCTTGCACTGTGCCCGGGAGCTGTTCTGGAGCCGCTCCCTGGAGACCAGCTCAGACTGGGAGAGGAGCCAGTGCCTGTGGCTTCTCCTCTTACCCATCAGGCTGCCACAGACTGGCAGGGAGGGAGGAGGGCAATGATAGGATGCCCAGGCTCCATGAACGGCTGAGCTGCAGGAAGTTAGGGCTGCAGCAGGGCAGGTGGGCACCACTCTGGATTTCCTTCTTGCTTCAGGAGCACATGCCATGTGCAGAAGGGTCTTTAGTAAGGTCTAGGGCCTGGCTGGGGCACTGCCAGGAGCATCCTGTGACCCACCCCATGTGGTGTTTCCCCACAGTGTTTTGGGAGCAGGTCCTCAGTGAGCTGCTGTGTGAGCCTGAGATGAGAGCAGCCTACAGGAGTGGCAGGAGGATGGGTGAGCTGAAGGAGGATGTGCAGGTGGCTTGGTCGCCGGTCAGTGAGTGCATTCTGGGTAGGATCCTGCTGTAGCCCCACAGGCCCAATGAGGACCAAGCTCTGGCAAGGCCTGGACCAGGGATGTGGCTTTCAGCATAGTTCTGACAGCACAACGCTCTTCCCTAAGGCCTTGCCACCAAGCCTCTGCTACCAGCCCCTCTCCTTCCCACTGTGCAGTCCCAAGCCCCTGCCCATGGTCCACAGCTCCTCTGCCCAGAATCACCAGCCCCTCTCCGCTTGCAGGGAAAACAGCTCCTCACTGAGCGCCACACAGCAGCTGCAGCTTGCGTGCTGGCATCCCCCAGGCAAATGACAGCCAAGGGCTGGTGAAGCTCACTGGATGCATAAGCGCAGGCATACGCAGTTCCCCATGGCCTTAGCAAAGGGCTTTGTGTAGCAATTCAGAGCCCCGCTCACCTTGAATGGTGTGAACTGGCCCAATGGACTTGTGTGGCTCCAGGAAGCAGGAGAGGCACGAGGAGGGTAGGCAGGACACCCCACAGGCAGGCTGCAGCAGGGCCTTATGGACCCCCACTTGTTGCTGTCACTGGCTCCTCAAGCCCAAGACAGCAAATGTGCAGGTGAGGCCAGAGGGGCATAGGGACTGCCCCCCCCAGGCACTGCCTCAAGCTTTGGGGCTCTCCCAACCCCCCAGGATGACAGTCTGCCCCAAAGCAGCCCCCCCCCCCCAACAGAGAGGGAAGGGCTGACTAGCAGAAGCTGCTAGAGACACCCCAGTCCTGTGTGTGGGCCTGGCTGTGTCCCCTGGTGCTGGAGAAGGTCCTGCCCAGGTGGCCATCGGTGTCCTGGACCTAAAGGATTCATCTGGGTTCCTGCCTAGACTTCTCAGCAATTTCCTAGGGGTAAGTCATACTCAAGGCAGAGGCTGGGACACAGCAGGCCTAGGGGTGCAACACTTGCCAAGCCTGGGGGCTCTTTGGTCCAGGGAACCTATTCAGTGCCATATCTGTCAGGCAGGAAGGACAGCCTGGCTGCCCTGATTCCAAATTGGCTGCTTAGGCCCTACCCCAGCCTTTCCAGCTCCACAACCCTGCACTAGGGGTTGCTCAGAGTTGTTTGCACAACACAGACAGCACCTTGTCCAGCCCTGCAGAGGCTACATGGAGACGCTGATTTTCTGGAGTGGGCGCCGGCGCCGCAATATGCGCGGGGGTGGGCTGGCCTTCCGGTGTGGGTGCAAATCAGGGCGGCACAAGGGGCCCAGGAGGAGCCAGAAGTATAGTAGGATGCAGGCCCAGCACGAGGCCATCTTCACCCAGAATGTTGACCAGCTGCCATGAGTGAATGTCGTTTCCAGCACTGCATTCTCATAGCTGGTGGGAGGGAGAGAAGGGACACTGAGGCAGGGTTGACCAGCACCAGGCACTCCCTCTTGCTGGGCCAGGCCACATGCAGCCTGGGGTCACAGATAGGGGCTGCCAGACAGGTTGCCCCAGACACTTAGGGCAGGAAGTGAAGGGGCCCTTGTGATGCACCATGGAGTCAGTCACTGTTCGTGGGATTCCACTGGTGCTTGGGGACCCATCATCAGTCGTGAGGGCCTGTCATGTGCCTTCAAAAGCTGACTTTTGTACAGGTCACCTGTCCCTCCCTGCCTCATTCTGGGGTGCTGGCATCAGCACTGGCTGAGGAGAAAAGCTAACGCCCCCCAACCCTGTTCCCACAGCACAACATCCCTTAGCAACACAGTGGGGCCTGCAGACGCAGGGGCAGAGGGCACCATTTCCTGCAGCACCTACTTGCTCATGAGAGCCAGACCCCAACAACTACTGGGACAGGCTGAGATCACAGCCTGGGCTAGAACAGCACAAGAATAGGGCCAGGTCTGTCCCTGGCAGGGGGATGCCTTGGAGACATGTGGGCTCTGGGCATGCCAGACTGCTGGGGGCCATGTGGGAGGACAAGGGCATTACCTGAACCAGTTGGTGAGGGTCATCATGACATAGAGCGAGGCGAGGACGAAGACGAAATGGAAGGTCGAGTAGCTGTAGACCACGTGCTCTTGCTCATTGTGGATGATCCTCTGCCCTGCTGCAGGGCTCACCTCCTGCTCACATGCCCACTCTGCGGCCAATGAGAGAACATGATTCCATACAGCCCCGCACCCACTAACCTCCTGCTCACAAACCAACTCTGTGTCCAGTGAGAGCACGCAATTACCTATGACCCTTCCCCAAGCTCTCCTCTCTCAATAAAAATACATGCTGGTACAGCCCTCACACTTGCTCCAGGGGGGTTGCTAGGCTGCAGCAGCCTGGACTAACAGGGCCCTTAACTACAGCTCAGGGGATTTTGACAGTGATGGAGGTTCCTCGTCTGCTTGGCACCATGTCACTATTTAGTAAGGGGTTAGATTAGGTTGTGTGGGGGACACAGGTCTGGCCACCAGCTGATGGGAAATGCTGCTGCTGCTACACATACTGTGTGTGGGACCAGGCCATAATACATTTGGGCCTGTGATGCTTACATGCTTGGGGTAAGAATGCTTGTTGTGCAACAGAAACCACCCATGCCGGACACACTTCCCCAGCTGAGATCCCCCCCCCCACTTTTGTGGGCAGAATACGCCTAGATCACACCCCATTCTGTACCCTTACCTCCCAGCTCTTCCCCTGGCATGTCAGAACAACAGAAGCAACAGGACGGTTTCTGTGAAGAAAAATAGAAGGTTTGCAGCAGCTGGAAAAGAGACAGTTATCTGAGCCCTGTGACTGGGCTGAAGCCATGTTGCTGTGGGGCTGGCATCACCATCAGAAGTGGACGGAACTTTCCCAGGACTGGGCTGCGCTGCCTGGGACAGAACTGCTAGGTGGCAGAGCCAGACAGGTTCAGCTCCCAAAAGACATGACTTTTCTAATAGTGGATCATGCAATGAAACTGGAAGGCCCCGGCCTGCCTAGGCACTGCCTGCTTTCCCCTGCTGCCTGTCACCTACTTCTGCTGAGACTGCCACCCTGGGCCCAGGGCTGTCTCTCACTATTCTAAGTTTACCCTGGAGCTGGGGGAGACCATGATTGAGTAGGATGCTAAAAGTGTGTGTGTCACACTGCATGGTACAAACAGCTGCAGGGTGCTGGCGGTGCCTAGAGTTTCATCCAGGATTGTCCTGGGGTGGCCAGCCAAACCTGCCAGCCCCGTTGCATGGCTATATGCTATTTTTAGCACACCTGGCCCTGGTCTACACTACAGGTGCTTTTTGGTGGCAGTTGAAGGGAAATGCGTAAGTTAAAATAACTGGCATATCTCCCTTCGACTGCCTAACACCTACTCGCTCTGGTGTCGTCAGCGGACCGACTTGATGGAAAATGCCCTCCCTCCCATTGAGTCACCACTATGCTACTTGAAGGGGTGCTCTTCAAGGATCAAATCGCTCAGTACACTGGGAAGAGCAATCTGACAGTGGCAAATTTGCCATGGTCAGTGAAGACTTGCTCCATCAGATGCAGCCTAATTATGGCTCCTCAAGTTAGGCATCAGCCCCAACTCGGGTGCAGAAAGACCCTATGGCTCAACAGGGCCTCTTGATGCTACTCATAGTAGGGACAACAAACATTATCTTTCTGTCAACAAATGACCCACATGCATCCTACAAAAAAGTGTCTTTCTGTTGACAAAGTATCCCCACCCAGCCTACAAAGAAAACAAAAGCTATGGTGCAGGTGGATGCGGGCTGCAGGCAAAAAGGAGGAGTTGGGGGGATTGGGACCTCAAAGGAGATGGAGCATGTAGATGGGGAGATGGGGCAGGGAGAAGATGATAGAAGAGGTAAGGGAGGGTGCAAACATAAGATGGGTGTGGAAATGAGAGAGGGCTGAGGCCTGGGGACCAGGACCTCAGGCAGGCACAGGTGGATTTCCTACTCACTGTGAACTCATAGCTGTAGACTTTGATCATCCATAAGGGCCCAAACATCTCAGCAAGGTAGGAGGCCTCATTACTGCAGCAGAACAGAGATGTAAAATCCATGACTCAGCAGCAATCCTCATGTATGGTCTACTCACCCCTCAGAGATGTGTGACCTCCATTTACCACCACAGAGGCTGGGCTGCCACCAAGGACCCTCCACCCCACCTAGCAGTGGAGGTTGCTCTGGTGCTCTTTGCCCTTCTGCACTGGGCAGGGAGTTGAGTGTGAACTGATTATTACATTTCCACCTTTCTAGGTCGTCAGCTTGAATGCTTTGCACCCTATATTCTATTTCACAGCTTTCCCTATTAATGGATTCCAAGGCCAGAAGGGACCTCTATGATCAGCTAGTAATGACTCCTCCCTGGGCTTTGTACTGGAACCAGGGCTGTTCAGCATAGTCATAAATAATCTGGAAAACGGGCAGACAGGGAGGTGACCAAGTCTGCAAAACTATTCAAGTTAGTTGAGTCCAAAGTGGAAGAAGACTTAAAGGGGATCTCGCAACACTGGATGACTGGGCAACAAAAGGCCAGATTACATTCAATAATGATAAATGCAAAGTAATGCACATTGGAATACGGAGCCCCATGTAAAAGGACAGGGTCGAAATAGGCTTTTACCACTCAAGAAAGAGACCTCGGAGTCTGTAGTGGTTTCCCTGCTCTGGAGTTGAAGGAGTTAAAAGCCCAGTGGGGGTATGGCCAATGGGAGAAGAGGGCTGCAGGGCCAATCAATACCCTGGAGTCTGCATAAAGACAAGGCTGTAAGCCCCTTCCTGTTCTGATCAGTTTTCCCAGACCTGACAAGATGAAGGTTGTATTACCAGTAGGCCTGTAAGACCTAGGACACTAGATGGTTCTATGGGGCACTGCCAGTGTGCTAGAGCATAGTCTCTGTAAGTATCTGCGGAACAGTGAATGGCCCTGGGAAACCTGGTGAGGCACAGGTTGGATGGGTGTGAGGGGGTTGAGGTTATGCTCTATGGAGTGTGTAGGGTCCCTGGGCTGGAGAAGTGGGTGGGCGTGGGTCCCATATGCCTCCTCTAGACTGCCAATGGGTGGAGAAACTGCAGGTGAGCAGTGAATGGACAGGGGCAGCCACTGATACAAGTGGGCTGGCTGGAATAGGCCTATACCCTGGAAGGAGAGCTGAAGGGGTATGTATGGCTACATTCTGTATTCTTGGATGTATACATTTACTTTTAGCAGTATCAAACTGCATGTTAGTTTGCACTCAGCTTATCCAGCAGGCTGGGTTGCTCTAACCCAGTGACCTTTCCTTTTCATTTTTTATTACTCCCCAATTTTTGGGTCTCCTGCAAAACTTACTACAATTGGTGGAAAGTCTTTTTCCAGCTCATTAATGAAAAGGTTAATTAGCATAGCATCTAGTACTGATCCCTGGAGCACAGCACTAGAAATACCACCACTCAGTAGTGACCTATGCAGAACTATCAGTTAATCAGTTCTTAATCCATTTCAGGTGTGCCACCCTGATTTGGTATTGTTTTTAATCAGAAACTCTTGCAAAAGCCTGTTACATCAGCACAATTGTCTTCACCAACCCAAATTTGTAATAAAAAAATAAACCAACCATGAGACTAGTGAGACTTATTTTTCCATAACCCTCTCCAGGCATGGTCAGTGGACTGCACTTCCCCTTAGGTGGAACACAGGATGGATTGCCAACATTGTATTTAAAAATAAGGGACAACTTTCTTAGTGCTCCTGCCTGCTCCTAAAGGTCTCATTGTCATGAATAACAAAGATACTAAGCAGAGCTCAGCTACATTCACCAGGGGTGTTTCTGGCTGATTGTTGCAACCCCCAGCAACTACTGAATGTGTTAGACAGAGACAATGAACTAAGGGATGCCCTTTTGGAACTTATTATGAGGAGTATCTATATTAGTCTAGCTCAGCAAAAAAGCAAGGAGTCCTGTGGCACTGAAAGACTAACAAACTTATTACGTGAGCTTTCGTGGGAGAAAAATCCCACTTCATCAGATGCTTTGAAGATGTGGGAACTTACAGAATGGGAGGAAAATTAATGCAGGGAGCTGTAGAAGGACTTTTAGCAACCCTGTGCTTGCCAGCATATGACGTACATCCCTGCACAAATCCCACTAGTGCCAAAGCAAAGAGTGGAGGTGGAGGGGGGCTGACAAAACAGCTATTCACTGGCTGTTTGTCCCACCGTGTAGTGGGGCCAAGCAGTGGGAGCCCCCATGTCTAGCTCCTGTCTAGAGATGCAGCAGCTCAACAGTGAAAATTTCCAGAGGGGAAGGGCTGGAATGGTTAGCACATCACAAAAACTAATTGTCCCTGTTCACACATTCTCTCCCTCTAATCAACTGGTGTGAATGGGCCCCATATGCCCTAACTGAACTGACTTTGATAACACTTGCCCTCTTCCATCCTGGCATGTGTGCATTTATGTATCTCAATTGTAGTTTCCATTTCATGCATCTGATGAAATGGGTTGGAGCCCACAAAAGCTTATGCTCAAAGAAATCTGTTAGTCTTTAAAGTGTGACAGGACTCTCATTGTTTTTGCAGCTCAACTGTGCAACACTACCTAACCCCCCTGTCATATAACTCCTTCGAGCATAAGCCCATTGCTCAGCCACCTCTCTGCTTCCACCCAGGACTGAACCAAATCAGGTCCGTTAGTTGGGGGAGAGGGAGAGTGATGAAGCCTGAGGTAGCCCTACACTACAAGGTTGTAGTTTCAACAACAGGAGAAGAGGTGACTCACTCAATCTATAACAGTGTTTCCCTACCAGTGCACCATGGCACACAGGTGTGCTGTCAGGCAGGTGTGCCACAGAATTTTTTGGAAAAACTTCTGAGAGTTCTGGATTAACTCATGAATATTTATGAGTTCATTTGGAGACACTCTAGTGGCATGCCTCAAAATAATAAAAGGTATCAAGGTGTGCCACAGCAGAGAAAAGGTTGGGAACCACTGGTCTATAAAGACCCATCCCAGGAGGAGAGTTTGGGGACAGAAAGGCTGAATCTAGAGTAAAGAAAAGGCACACAGTTTTCACTGAGAGGAAAATTAACCACTGGATTGGGATGCTGGTAGATCTCCTGCCATGTGGAATCTTTAAATCCAGCTGGGAGTGACTCTCCAAGATCTGCATAGTTCAGCAGGCAGTGATGGACTGGGTGCAGGGATCACTGAGAAGGGTCTCTGGCTTGCGCCATGCAGCACACATACTGGATGATCACAGGGAACCCTTCAGGCCTTGGACTGTATGACATTTCAGATATTGAAGTTGAAAGTGAGCCCCAGGTTCTGTGGGAGCCTGTCCCCACCCGCTCCTGACCTCCCTTGGGTGGTCCTGGCATCTGCAGCTGACCAAAGCAGTAGAGGAGCATACACACCATGCCAGGAGAACACAGGCGTACATGATAGTAGCTCCCAGAATAGCAACTGAGGTGTCTTCTGTCTGCAGCCCATCCTTGCTGACACTAGGGAAGCAGATGGTGAGGTTCTGCCCTTGGTAGAGCACTGCAGAGTGGGGAGAAACAGATAGTGAGGGACCGCAGGCCTGGTGCCTTGGCCGGCTTCTGCATTACTTTTCCAAGGCAGGTGCCTGGGGCTGCACTGACCTCTCTCTGGTGGCCGGCTGGACAGAGCTGAGAAGGTCAGGTACATCACATAGCAGCTGATGATTGATGCCTGCAGGAGACTTGAGCGGGGCTGTTCTGCAAGAAGAAGGGAAAGTCAGCTCTTTGCCAGACTGTCCCAGCAGGAAAGAGCTGATCTTCATGGGTGCAGCCCTTCTGCCCCCAAAACTGCCCCTTCCATCAGAACTCCAGAACCTGCTGCTCAGCTACCCACGCAGGGCCAAGGCAGATTGGGAGAGGCTTTGTACATCACACATGTAGCTTTACACACACAGTCACTTGTGCACACACATGCACATGGTGTCTCTCACACTCACACACACTGTTGCTTGCAATAATGGTACCCCTTGGAGTTAGGTAGGGAAGTGTGACCTAGCAGTTCAGGCCACAACCCATGCCTGGCAGGGGTTGTGAAGAAGGGATTACCAGGGTCCACCAGTGAGCTAGATTTCCCTTCTCTAACTATCTGTGGGGTGGGGCCTCCCTTCCCTCAGGGAGGGCCTTCTGGGGCAGGGACACTTGGCCTGCCTCAGTGCTGTTTTGTGCTGCTGTAGGTTTGTGCCCAAATGAGTCACCCACTTCTCTTCTTTCTAAAGACTCCACCAGAAGCAACATTTGCTGCAGGTGTGGGGGGTAGGGCTGGCTGGGGCTACATTAATTCCTGACCCACTTGGTGCTGTGTGTGTGGTTTGTACGCGCTCTCTCACACCTTTCCAATTATGCTGGGTCTTAGTAGCCAAAAACATATCAGAGGATCAGACAGGGAACATGTATCTAAAGTGGCTTTACTCAGAAGAAAACTAAAACCATCACAAAACAGTTTGGTCTAAACACTAATGGTTTAATTCAGGTGTCTCAAACTCAAATCACCATGAGGGCCAAATGAGGATTAGTACATTAGCCCGAGGGCTGCACCACTGAAACCCTTCCATACAATGACATTGCAAATATCAGCAATGATCGTGTCATTGCGGGCCACAGGAAATAGCTTTAGGGGCTACATGCAGCCTGTGGGCTGTGTGTTTGAGACCCCGGTCTAATTTTATATTATTATGGCAACCAGTGAGCTGGCAATTCAATACACAATGTTCCCCCTCAAGGTAGAGCCAGGGACCAGGGGTCATTAGATTGCTGCCCCATCCCCAGAGGAGAAGTCAGATTTCTTGGCACAGTGTGGATTTGCAACATGTAGGTGTGGAGGGCCAGATACCAGAGTATAGGGCAGGGCTTGTGTCCTTCATGGTGTTTAGCTGTTTTAATGGGGCGTGTTCGGTGATGAGCTTGAATGGCTTTCCAGACGATAATATCAGAGCAAATCTTGCCAGCCGGCCGTCATTCAGACAGAGGAGGCCTGTTCACGTGGGAACAGCCTACAGCTGAAACAGCAAAGGGTGTTCCTCCCCCTATATTTCCTGAGACCAAGCAGCATCTAGTCCCACATCCAAAGATCTGTCTGCATGGAGAATTCCCTGGTTAAATCCAAACAATGGGATTGGTTCTATCCATAGTTCTTTCCACTTTTAAAGGCCTTTTCAGAGGACTCGGCCCTGTGTACTTTCTTGGGCCTGTCTCTTGTGATGAGATCTGTGGGGGCAGAGGGGCTGTGACTGTCAATACTTCAGTACAAACCAGGCAGTAGTAGTCAGCAAGTCCCAGACAATTCCTGCCCAGTTTCTTGGTGGGAGGGTGTGGTATTTCCTTGGGGGTTTGGACTTTATCCAGAAGAGGCAAGACATGGCCTTTCCCACAATGTATGCCAGATAGGTGGTTTCTTCTCTCCTTGTTGTGTATTTGGTAGGGTTTGCTATTAGTCCAGCCTGCCACAAAGACCAGAGCACAGCCACAGGTTCAGCTGTAGATGACATAATCATCTAAGTAGGTGGCAGCATATGGAGTTATGGGGCTGTAAAAACTGACCCATATGACAATGGATCATCAGAGATACCACATCAAGTCCGAAGGGCACAGTTTGAAACTGGTAGAAGCCGAATGACGTGGTGAAAGTAGTTTTCTCTTGTTAGTCTGGTGTGGGTGGGATCTGCCAATACCCTTTGTTAAATCCAGTGTGGTGAAATACTGCTGTGCCTTGCCCAATCAGTCTAGTAGTTAGCTTATCTAGGGCAGGCATCACCTTTGGAGATCATATTGACCTTCCTGAAGCTTATGCAAAATCAGACAGCACCATCTGGCTTTCGGACTAGAACAGGGTTTCTCCACTCACTGTAGGAGTCCTATATGACCCCAAGTTCTAATGTGGCCTGGACTTCCTGCTTCCAGCCTCACTCACCTTCTGGAAAAGTTGGTCGGTGGTTGTCCCAGACAAGCTCTCCAGGCTCAGTCTGAAGGTGGTGGTGCATGAGGAGGGCCCTTCCTGGTTGGGAGGACAACACCACTGAGAAGGCTTTCAGGAGGCTCTGCAGCTGGGTCCTTTGTTTAGGGCAAAGTTATTCCCCCCACCTGTACAGTATCTGGGGAAGGACATGAAGTGCTTGGGACCAGTTCTGGTTCAAGGGGGTATGGGGTGACGAATAGGCTTTCTCATTTCTCTTTGCCTTCTCTAGGTTGATGTGATAGATCTAGGGGAGCTTCCATTTGCTGGGCTGTCTAACTTCCTCAGTGACTGGGCCAGTTTGGTGCACAGTGTCATAGGGCCTCTGCCACTTGGCCAGCAGTTTAGGTTTGGCACTTGAGAGCAGGAGAATCTAATCTTCTGGCCTAAAGATGTGTACCCACAACCCCTTGTTAGAAGTGTGTTCCAGAGTCTATTGGGCTGGATGGAGGTTTACTTTGGCCAAAGCTCACACTGTTGCAAGTCTAAACATATACTGGAGGACAGTCTTTCCCATATTTCCTGGATGTTGGCTGGATTCCAAGATCTCAAAGGGGAAGAACCCAGTAGAGGATTGCAGGACTTCTTGAATAGAAAACAGAAGGGATAGGAAAATAAGTTGATCCCAAAAAAGCAGGTCTTCCAAAATAAACATTTTTAGCATCTACTCCAGGATTTGGTTGAAGCGTTCAGACAGGCTGTCCATCTGTGGATGATAAACTGAGATGAGATGGGTCTTTATTTTCAGATCACAGACTTGTTTCATCAAGTGGTCTATGAAAATCTCCTTGGGACCAGACTTTCAGTAGGCCTGGGGCACTAGTCTTTCCTCCACAGGTAAACAGCTGCAGGATAGTAAGTGCTTTATCAGTTATCTCCAAGAGCTGCTGGTGTCCAGGTGCACTTTCTTCAGGGGACTGACAAGGTCTATCTCAGTTCATTTGAAGGGGACATCAGTGATGGGGAGAGGGACAAGGAGACTTTCACGCCTCCTTTTGGCCCAACTAGCTGGCACTGAAGGCAGGAGTTGCAAAAAATTTTTAACTCCTTGTTGTACTCCAGGCAAGAAGTAATGGCCTAGGATCTGAGCCAGAGTTTTCTCTTGTCCTGGGTAGCCTGTGGAGGGGATGGCATCGGTCAGTCACTGGACTTCTTCTTGACGTGGCCAAGAGATGAGGAGTTGTGATTAAATTTCTCTGTCTGATGATCTTTATCCAGCAGATTTGGTCACGCCTCCTGGAGCTGAACATGGGGCTACTTCACTGTTAATGGTGGGGAGCTGTTCATGTGCACAGTCTGATGCTGTCCAGATTTAGGGTATCATTTATGGTACTATTTCATATTAACAATCCATAACTACAGTAATCCATAGGAGCTATGCCATGTGTGGTACCAATAGAAAGGTTAGGATTTATTGGGAACGATTGTAATGTTTGTGTGTAGGTGTCATATCTGTATTATAAGTTTAGATTTTGTTTGTTATATCTGTATTTCAACTTATGTGATTCTGGGAAATGCCCCAGACAAGATGTCTGCAGCCTCTGTCTCCCTAATGGCCCATTAAGGAAACCACAGGCATAATGGGCCCAGGGAGAAACCTGCTCATTGAGTCACCCAAACTGGCCATGTGACACAACTCCATTTTCGTTCTAAAAAATTCCACACAGCACGGGGAAGGCCAGAAGTGATAAAAGCAGCTGTCCCCAACTCCATTTTTTCTCAGTTTTCAGTCTACTCTACACCTACCTCTGGACCTATTCATCTGCAACTGTGAACTGTGAGACAAAGGACTGACACACACCCATATACTGGGTGTGCATTACAGCAGGGGTCTCAACCTCAAATCATCACAAGGGCCACATGAGGACTAGCACAGGGCTGCATGAGGACTAGCATGTTAGCCTGTTACCGATTGCAAATATCAGTAACGATAGTGTCACTGCGGGCCACAGGAAATAGCTTTAGAAGGCGCATGGCTTGAGGAATGGTGACCACCCAGTTTATAGCGTGGAATCAGGGACAGAACACCATTGCTAGCCATGACTGGAGAGGCCTCATGCGGAGACAAGCTGTATTTATTACGCATGTGGAGGCTGCCACATGACCGAACAGTTGGAGGCAGTGTCTTGCAGTTGCAGTGGGGGATTGGTTCATGTCATGTTCATGAAGTGATGGTGGACATGGAGCAAAACCTGGACAGGGGCAGGGAAGCTCTTGCCCTTGCTGAATCTAGAAGAGCCCCTGTGAATTCTATCTGTCTTTTTGGGGTGAGCTTTGACTTCTCTAAGTTCAGGAGGAGGTCCAGCTTCCTGCATAGGTTCTGTGTCTTCCTGATGCTGCTGCTCTGGACCTGGTGCTTAGATCTCCCCTCTTATCAGCCAATTGTCCAGGTAGGGAAAAATGCGGACCCCCTGTTTCCTTAGGTGGGCTGCTACTACTGCAAAGCACTTTGTGAAAATCCTTGGAGCCAGAGAAAGGCCAAAGGGCAGTGACGCAAATTGGAAGTGGTCTCTGTTCGCCATGAACTGGAGGAATTTCCTGTGTCTCTGCCTTACTGAAATGTGAAAATAAGCATCCTTTAGACCAAGGGCCATGCAGTCCCTTGGCTCTAGTGGGGAAATGATCTGAGACAGTGAAATCCATTTGAAACTATTTTTCTTAAATGCTTGTTCAGGGCCCTGAGGTCCAGGATGGACTGTAAGCCCCCGTTTGATTTGGGAACCAGAAAGTAATGGGAGCAGAAGTCCTTCCCCCTTTCCTCTGGTTGTACACTCTCAAGAGCCCCTGGGTCTAGCATTTTCTGGCATTCCTGCCCAAGCAGTTTCTCATGGAAGGGGTCTCTGTCTTTGAGTGGAGGGGGCTGTTTTCCGTCCTGAGATCTGGACTTTAATTGGAAGGAGCATCTCTGGAAACTATCTCCAAGACCCAACGGTCTGAGGTTATTGTGGCCCATTGGTGTTTGAAGCGGGTCAGATGGTTTTTGAAAGGCAGGTTTGGGGTCCGAATCTTTTTTGGGCCCGTGGGCAAGGAGTCAGAATCTCTGACTTTGTGTGTGCTGATGCATGTTACTGCTGCCCTGCTATTGAGGTTTGAGTGCCTCCCTGAGCTCTGGGGCCCCTAGCTCCGCTGCTCCTGTCCCTGTCCCCATTTCTATAGGGGCGGTGGGACTGTTGGAAAGGGTGATTTCTGGCACCTTGCTGCAGCTGCTACTGGTGTTGTTGCTGGGACTGTTACTGCTGCTGCTGTTGTCCCTGAAAGGACCGCCTGGCTGTTTGTGGGGTATACATGCTCAAAGATTGGAGCATAGCACGCGAGTCTTTTATGCCATGTAACCCCGTGTTGGTTGACTTGGCAAACAGTAGTGGACCCTCAAATGGGAGATCTTCGATCGATAGTTGCATCTGAGGTGAGAGACCCAACCCATGGAGCCATGCAGCCCTACACATGGCAATTCCGGAGGCTATGCCGTGGCCTGTCAGGAATGCATTGTGGGCTGCTAGCAGTCCCTCCTTGACTAGGCTGGTGTAGTCCCCCACGTGGTTGGTGGGGATGAGGTCCTTGAAATTCTCTATACACCTCCACAAATTAAAAACACACCTCCCCATGAGGACCTGGTGGTTTGCAATCTGGAGTTGGATGGTGGCGGTGGAATCAGCCTTGCAGCCAAAAAGGTCTAGTTTCTTGGCCTCTTTGCTTTTTGGGATGGCTGCTGGTTGTTCCTGCCTTTCCCTCTGATTAACTGCATCAACCATTAAGGAGCCTGGGGTTGGATGGCTGAATAGGAAGGTGAACTTGTCTGCAGGGACGTGATATTTTCTCTCTACCATCTTCGATACTGCAGAGATCGATGACAGGGTTTCCCATCTGGCATGAGCTATTTTGTAGACTCCTTAGTGGAGGGGAACTGCTACCCTTGCCGGTGGTGTCACATCACCCATGTCAAACGGGGTCAAAATCTTCCTTGACCACCTTGATCTTTAGGTCAAGGTTCGCTGCCATCCATCTAAGCAGATCCTGGTGCAAGCGGGTGTCATCTCTGAGGGAGAAAGACCTCTGGTACGCAGCCTTGTCAGAGGATGATGAGGACAGGATCCTAGAGGAGCTGTGGTGGGAGCCTGGTTGGGTGGCTCCAGGGTCTGACTCTTCATCAGAGTCCAGCATCCCACGGGATTCCCTAGGAGTGGTAGGTCTCGATGAGCCCCGCGATCATCAGTCTCTTTTTGAGGAGTCCTCTGAACCCCAGTAGGACCACTGTGAGTTCCAGTCCTTAAAAGGCTCCAGTGCCGAGCCCTGCACCTGAGTTGAATGTCTGTGGGACCAGTGATGGCCACAGTCCTCTTGAAGACTGGTGCGTGGGGATCGTCCTCTCTTCCCCGTCTGCACCGGAGAAGCCATGTGTGGTGCTGAGTGAGACGGTGTCGAGCCTCTGTCCTCGGAGCTCCTGCATTGCAGGGATGATGGAGAATGCTTTCATCTGCGTTTTCCCACTGTTTTTTCTGGCGCCAAAGATGGTGCCGGGGGGAGGGGGGGGACAGAGAGCATTGGTGCCAACGCCAGGCATCAGTCTCCAGCGGGCATGACCAGGATCTGGATCTCAAGAAGCCCTGTGTAGCAGAAAGAGAGCGTTCCTGCAACGAGGTGTGTGTGTGGGGAACCCCATGTATGTCCCATTGTCTCCCTGCTCAGACCCCAATGATGATCTGGGAGAGGGCTCTCTTGGTGAGGCAGCATGAGGAGAAGACTGAGGCATCTGCGGCAGCATGGGCCTGTGACAGTTAAGCTCTTGTCTTTCCAGGCTTGGTAACAGGGATCAGTGCCACGTGGGGGTGTCCCTCTGGTGTCGGCTGCCCAGGGTGGTTCAGGCTTGTCCCCAGTGCCTGGCCAGGGTTTGGTAGGAGCCATTAGCTTCCCTCTGGACTCTTGAGGTCCAGGGGTAGGGGCCAGAAGGTGCAGGAGCGTGGAGACTGCCTCAAATGCCTCCGGCATAGAGGGGAGCATTATCAGCTCTGGGCCCTGGGTACTCGACTGTGTTGGTGCCAGGAATCGGGAAACTCACCAGTGCCACGGTCCCTCTTTGCGTCATGCAACCCCCGCCGATTCACAGCCCGAGTGGGTTTCTTCAATTTTAACAACGAACAGTGCCGGGGAGGTGCCAGTGCCAAGTGGGCCCAGACTGCTGTGACTGCAGCAGTCAAGGTCTGGGTGCTCGGTGCCAAAGCAGGCCTTAAAGCTTCTTCGAGGGCCATGGAGCACATCCAGTGTTCTTGCTCCTTCTGAGTTCTTGGTCAGAACGATCTGCAGATCTTTCACTTGTCGGTTCTGTGTTCTTCCCCCAGACATTTCAGGCATTGCTTATGTGGGTCATTCACGTGGAAGGCCTTCCCCCACAGCTGGCATATGGCGTTGAAGCCTGGCATGGAGGTATCAGTGCTGGTGTGCATAGCAGAACCATAGTTCTGGTTACCCAAGGTTTCTTTGCTGCTTTTAGAGCTCAGAGGAAGGATTGTAATGAAGAGATTCTTCAGGAAGGTTTCCAGGATGAAGAAGGTTGTTTTAAAGGTTACAGGACAGGCTGAAAGCAAGACCAGGCAGTTCCAGGTCCGTCTTGAGTGCGGGGAAAGAAGGAACTGAAGGGGGGCTAGCGTCAGGGCCACCTATATACTGCGCATGCGTGCAGGTCAGCGGGGGCATTGGCCACTGACCCTGCAGGGGTAGGGTAGGGCAAAAAGTTTCCAGAGATCCATGCACTGTAGCACGTATACACCTAGTACTGAATGGATGTGAGCAGCGCTGAAAGAAGAATGGAGAATTACATGACAAAGGTAATGCAAATTAGATTTCCAAGCTCAGGTAGAAGGCAGGAAATCACTGCAGCAGAGGAGGAAGGGAGCTGAGTGAGTTTTTGGAAACAAAGATAGACACTTCGAACAGCTCCAGGTTTTTTGCCAGAGATACTCCATCCCGAAACATCTACAAGGACTGTGCCCTGCACAAGGTAGGCAGAGATGGCTGCAAACCATCACAGCCAGACTTGAGTGGTGAGATGAGCAGGCTTCTAGTAGTGTTATAGGGTAGCATGTGTTTTATATCTTTTATTTACTCGTGGTTGCTTCTGACCACTTTATTAAATAATTGTGCATTGATTTGCTGTATATGCACTTAAAATCATATCCTAATGAATAAACTAGTATTTGTTTTATCTAAAGCTGTGTGGGCTTTAGACGGTGAGAATGAGGGAGGCTGGGCACAATCCATTTCAAAGTTAAATGGACGGACATGAGTGTGGTGATTGGAGAAGGGTCCCTGTCCTCGTAAGATGGAAGTTCCCCACTCTGGCATCTGGGGCTCCGGGTGCTCACTTGGAGACCATCCTATAGGTGCCTAGTGGGTAACACCCACTGCCTGGGACCAATTATATGCAAGAGGCTGGTGTGGACTGACTCAAGATTTAGTAGTCACCTGGCACACCAGGGTAAGCCAGGGTTCGGGAGTGGGAATCAGGGAGTCACAATGGCACACTGGACCAGAACCGGGGAGCAGCCTGTTACAGCAGACCTCTGGGGATGTCTTCTTCCAGGTGGTTGGCCCCCTTGTTCTTTCTAGCCTTCAGACTAGGAAATCTCTTGGGGCCCCCAGACTTCCTATTTGGGTTGAGGCTGGTGGGCCTCAGCCTTCTCCCAGATTCCCAGCCCCAGACTCGAGGGCTAGATGGACCTCTGTTAGCCTGGGGCTTTGGGGGGCACCTTGTCTATTTTCTGAATTCCTGGCTGGGTTCTCCCTTATGTCGAGGGGTCCTGCTGGCATCAGACAATGGCTTGAGTGTGGGAGAGCTGTCTCTGGGCCTCTATCAATCTCATAGTATCAGTAAATTGTTCAGGTTGATGTCTGAGGACACAGACCCAACTCTATTTTGGAAGGATCTGGGTGAACTGTTCCACCAGGATGAGTTTGGCCACCACTATTCTGGTTTGTGTTTTAGGCTTTAGCCACTCCCAACACAGGTCTCTCAGTTTGAGTGATGACCTGGGGTCCCTGTTAAGGTACCTCCCCCTGGGAACTTCTCATGGAAGGTCTCCTCTATGTCAAGGTAATCTGATATGGTTTCTCTGATCAGGGAGTAGTCCTGGGCAGATTCTGCATCCAGTCCTTGATGGATGGTCTGTGCCAGCCCTGTCAGATAGGGGGTTAGCAGGATGGTCACAGAGCCATTGGCAGCTGTCACTATTCAATCAAATGTTGTCAGGAAACCCTCAGGGTCATCCTCAAGGCCCATCTTTGTGAGCTTCATGGGTTCAGATGGGCAGAGCCATAATGCCAGTTTTTGCCGGCCAGGGCGCATTACGATCAGAACACGGCACTTGGAGCTGGCACCGCAAAAGCTGCCCTTTAATAGAGAGGCTCTGTTGAGCCACTCCGTGCCACCCAGGGCTTTGCTCCGTTGGCCCTGCTGTAGTTATGCCTCTGCAGACGGAGGCCATGGGTTTGGGCCCTGGATGCCTGATGGAGACATTCCAGGGGCAGCTGTGCCAGGCCTGCCTCTGTTGTGTTCTGCAGGGCTGGAGCTGTGGGCTGTGGTCTGCTCTCTCTCAGCTCTGTTGCTCAAAGGAACTGTTTCGATTTTAAATGCTCTACCAGATGGAGCATTTGCTGCAGGTGTGGGGACTGGGGCTAGCTGGGGCACACAATAATCCCTTAACTCCTTCCTGTCCAGGGTGATTAGTACACTCCATCAGACTTGTACTCACACACATGACCTTGGCTTCACTCACCCCCAGCATTTCTTGCACACACACATGGCTTTCTGCATTACTGCTTGCACACACACCCTGGTGGTCACACATATACACATGAATATAGTTTCACACATGCACATATGGCATCACTTGCACACACTGTTTCTCTCACACACAAGCATTGCTCACACATTATCTCAGAAAGCGTGTGATGCGATAGTTACAGCACTATGGCTGAGAGTTCTGTTTCAGTTCCAACTCCAGGCCCTAGAGCTACCACCTCCTCCTTGGAAAGTGCAGTGAACAGTCCACCCACACCACCGCGCAGCCCAGAGGGAGGTAGGAAAATCCAGGCCCTGATTATAGCTGTTTGTCCTGAAAGTTATTGGAAAGAAAAGAAGCATCCAGCCTCCAGCCAGCACCATTCCCTCCCCCAGCATCCCCAGCAGGGCAGCCTATCTCTATAGGGGAGGACCTGTGCCCTCAAGGTACTCACTGAGCCGGACGCAGGGTGTGATGGAAATGAACGACATGAACCCGCAGAGGCTGAGGTTGAGAGTGAGCAGGACCTTGTTGAGCAGACACCCTGCAGGATGAGTGTAGTACTTGTACATGAAAGAGAAGGCAATGGAGGCAATGGTGTAGAAGCCCAATGTGGCCAGCAGCACTGCTACGTACCAGCGCTTGTCCTGGGATGCACCCATCAGCCTGCAGGGAGAGTGGAACAGGCTGAGTGAGGGGCTAGTGTAAGTTTTTAGTAGCAAGGGGAAGGTGCTGTCTGTAGGCAAAGGCCAGCAAGCTTGGTATACGCAGCATCTCTCTGTGGTGCAGACTCCCACAAGCAGTGGGAGAAACCACAGCTGCAATGGAGCTAGAAAATGGCACCAGGAAGACTCCCTCCTGACACAGCCCCAGGACACCCCACCCTGTGCAGGGGGTGCGGACTCACCAGTTCTTGTTCCAGGTATGGGCAAAGGCAGTGATCAGCACCAGCTGGATGAGGATGAAGGCAAATCCACCACAGATGCCCACATAGTGCCAGGCTATTGGCAGGTGAAGCAGCGAGAGAGGGAGCAGCGTCAGACACACCTAGCCATGGCCATGGCCCATGCCATCCCTGCTCAGCATACAGCACAGGTGGTCACCACGGCATGGCCAGCCTCCACTGCACTGAGCTTCATCCCACATGCAGAGATCATCCCCATGGCCAAGAGAAGGCGCCTGCAGAACTGAGTGAGGATGTAAACAGGAGGGCGGGGGGACTAGCTCACAGGGACAAGATTGAGACAAGAGACACACAAGACACCTGCCTGGCCATAAGGGCAAGAGCCTGGGCTCTGCAGAACCAATGACAGGAACTGGCTGGAGGCCAGGGGTCCTTGCCAGGTCTTTCGTGCCTCTAATTGCTAAATGAAGGGATGTGCGCTCAAGTGGCTGATGTGCAGGAAATGGGGCCTGCACTGAGCCCTCCCCTTGAGGCCTCCAGTGCCAAGCCAGGCCCTGCTTGTGGGTGGAGGGCAGGGACCATCAGTGTTACACAGAGTGTTAGCCTCTATGGCTCCAATCCACCCCCAGAGCAAGGACTAGCTGGCTTGGGGGTGAGGAATGGGCCTTTCCCCTCTGTGGGGTGCTGGCTCTGACCCAGCCCCAGAAAAGCAATAACTGAAGGCGGCTACTCTCCCAGCTGTGCTGCTGGGCCTGTCCCAGAGCCCCAGCCAGCTCTGAGGTGGTGTTGATTGTATGTCCGTGGGTTGATACCTTTGATGAAGTGGTCATCAGGGATGAAGAAGGCAGCTGCACAAAGGCCAACCAGAATCAGAAGTTTCAGGAACCAGAACCTGCAATAAAGATGGGAGGTTAGGGAGCCCAGCTCCTGCCCCCACCCAGAGGCCCTTACCATTGAACCAACTGAAGCAGTGCGCACAGAGCCAGGCCTGTGGGCCTGGCGTCTCTTACCCATTGTGCAGCAGGGCACGGAAGTCACGGCTGGATTTCACATTGATCAGGAAGAGGGCCTGTGTCAGGTAGAAGCAGGCAGTGCCAAAGCAGACCCTGTAGACTGCTGAGTAGCCCACCAGGATGTCACAGTCTATGCCCCGAGGGAGGTGCTCACACAGCAGAGCATAGAAAGGCACCTGCCAAGGGAGAACGACAAGAACAGATCAACCAGTGCAGAGACAGCCCAGTGCAGGCCGCACCAGTCACCCTTGAGCTCAATGTAGCAGGGCAGCACAGGCCAGGTGATACCCCTTGGGATCTGGGCAGAGCAGGAGTGCAGGAGGGGCCAGCATCCAGTTGCTAACTCACATTCTCCTTGACAGCATCGGAGATGGTGTGGGAGAGCATGAGGCAGCACACCATGGAAGCCAGGAGGTGGAAGAGTGTGTAGAGGATGCGGCTTCCTGTGGACACCTTAATGCTGGGACAGCAGGAGCAGCAGAAGCTGCAGGGGGCTGGGCCACAGCAGCAGCAGATCTGGAGAAGAAAAGGCAGTGGGTGAGGAGAGAGTGTTAGCTGTGGGTTCTGGGTCAGGTGAGAGAAGGGCCTGGAGCTCTGAGAGAGGTGGTGGGGATGGGGACACCACTGTGCTGGCTGCAGTGATGGTGCAGTGCAGCTATAGTGAGAGCTGAGCAAGTGCTGAGTCTGGACAGCAGTGTGTGGACACTTGCTTGCCAGCCTCAACAGACCAAGCTGGTACACGCCCTGCCCCACAGGATGGTAATCCCAGAGCTCCAAAGCCACAGGCGGAGCCAGGTGTGGGAGCAGCATGGAAAGGGAAGCTGGAGCAAGAGAGCTCACCTGAGAGAAGAGTGCGTTCCTGAGATGACTGCAGGGATGGTTGTGCCTCAGCACTTGCCTGAGGGACATGGTCGGCTGTGTCTGGCTCCGGCCACAGCAAGGGGGCCCTGCTTTTCCAAGCATGGCAAGGGGGCAGGCTCAGGGATGTCCCATTGTGAGGCCAGGACCAGGGCCAGCAGGAAAGGCTGTCCTAGCTCAGACGGGGCCTTCCCCTTCCTGTTCTGGCCCAGGAGAGGCCCAAGAGGGTATGCCCAGGTCTCTGCCTCCCTGGTCTTCCCTGGATAGGTCCCTCTTGAATGCCCAATGCCCAGGAGCTGAGCTGAGCTGCTGCCTCAATGGGATTAGCAGCGGATTGGGAGGCTCAGTCTCTGGCCACCCTGAGCCATCTGTTCTTGCAGACAAGCTGGGGCAGTTGGAAACTACCTTCCCCAGCAGCTGAACCCCTACAAGGGGTCATGGCAGCAAACCCGCTCTCCCTTGGTGCACAGTGCGTCTCACCAGCTCCCCACAGCAGAGGCGGCTTTAGGGGTAGGCAAAGCAGATGGTTGCCTAGGGCCCCTGAGCAATAAGGGGCCCTGTCCTCAATTTGGTGGGCAGAAATTAAAAGACAGAAATTGTTCCCATATAGCAGGGCCAGTAGTGCTGGAAACCTCAGCACTTTTCAGTCTTGGCTCATCAAGACAAACTATCATTAGGATCTGTGCTTTGTCTGAATTGCAGATTTCATCATTATCTGCCCATCACCTTCACACTGACATGCTAAAAAAAGCAGGAGCAAGCACAATAGGAGGAACTTTTCCAGTGGTCTTGTCTTTTAATTCCTCAGTGTGACCAATTATTCTGCTATATTTTAATCCCAATTGTGAAATTTTGCCTTTTCCTTTTATTTTTTACCTGTTCTTCTTTTGCCTTTGTGACTATTTTTCCTTCAACTCTTGTTAGCTTAAATTACCAGGTAGGTCCATATAGGCTGCTATATATAAATACAGTGCTGGCCTCAAGCAATCATTACAGCTGTGTGTGATTTCTGTGCTGCATGTCTTTCTTTTGGTAGGTAATTTTTTAGCTTCATTTGTACTTACTATTTAATATTTTTGAGGGGGCCAGGGTCTTATAAATTTGTGTACTTCTGAGAATTTCATTGAAATTTGGTGTTTTTCATTTATAGCTACAGACTAGAAACCTTCTTTTCATTTATTTTTATTTATTATAATTATTTGTATTAAACTTCTAAGGCACATAAACCAAAGCCTATATGAAAAATTTGTAAGATTTGACTGCCAAATTTTTAAATGTGGTATTTTAGTTATTTTTGAGCCATCATTAATTTTATGACTTTATTTGTTAATTAATGCACATATTTAAAAAAAATTTTTAAATGTTCATTTTAAATTTGTAGTTCAGCATTAGCTCATTTATATTAAGTGAAAGATGATTGACTTACAAGCTTCATGATGCAAAGATCTTTAAAAATGTCATATCCAAGAATACTTCATAAATTCCAGAGAGATAGTCATGTTAGTCTGGTTCAGCAAAACAAACAAGGAATCCTGGAGGGGGGGACTGGGGCCATGGGGAGGGCGGCAGTGGAGGCCTATAGAAGGCCCTTTAGGGGGCCCCACAATGGGCCTTTACCTAAGGTCCCCAACTGCCTAAGGCTGCCTCTGCTCCACAGTCCCCCCTGGGCTAGTTCAAATACAGCATGTGGGGTGGACTCCTGGGGCTTGGCAAGGGAGCTGGCCCAGGCAATGTGCCTAGGGGAGGTGAAGGGTGAGACTACGTCACACAGTACCTACAATGCAGTTGGGCCAGGTAGAGGCGCATCACCCATTAGCTCCGTAGCTGGAGCTTAGATGCACCTGATAGTTGTTGGTGTGCAAGGCCTTAGTCCCTGCTGGGGTGTCACTGGAGCTGTGCTTATGGGGCTTGAGCCCCGAGTTCCAGCACCTGACCCTGGGTCTGCTGCTGGGCCACCTGCGGAGGCAGCAGTGCACGAGCCCTGAGTCCCAGCGCCCGAGCCCCGGCTCTTTTCCGGGGCCAGCAGCACTCGTGCTGCCTGCCCCATCCAGACTGTGCCCCCACCCCTCTTCCCTGGGCTGCCTAGACCCCGAGGCATAGCAGCAGCTGCTGGGACACGGGGCACAGTGAACTCCTAGTCCCAGTACAGCCAGCTCTCCCAGTTGGTCAGAGCAGCAAACTGGATTCCTGAGCTGTGGCCAGGAGGTGGAGGACATGGGGCTCGACAGGCTTTTCTGCTTGTCTGTTTGCAGAAGCTTCACCAAGAGGCCTGTGGAGAGCAGGATCCACCCTTCCAGATGCCAGGGCAGGCCCTATATGGATACCTCATGTGAAGAAATTTTCTTATGTTTGTTTTAAACCTACTGCCTATTGAGTGACTCCTGGTTCTTCTGTTTTATGAAAGGGTAAATAACACTTCCCTAGTCACTTTCTCCACATCAATCATTATTTTATAGACCTCTGTCAAACCCCCCTTTACTAGCTCTTTTCTAAACCGAACGGTCCCAGTTTTTTAACCTCTCCTTATATGGAAGCTGTTCCATATCCATAATCATTTTTGTTACCTTTGCTTTACTTTTACAATTCTAATAGACCCATTTGAGATGGGATGACCAGAACTACCAGTGGTATTCAAGAAGTGGACAGACCACAGACTTATATGGTAGCATTATGATATTTTCTGTCTTATTATCTATCCCTTTCCTAATGGTTCCTAATACTCTGCCCCCTTTTTTTTGGTCCACCCCTATACTCTGAGCAGATGTTTTCAGAGAACTATCCCCAATAACTCCAGGATCTCTTTCATGAAGGGGAACAGCTAATTTAGACCCCATCATTTTGTAAGAGTAGTTGGAATTATGCTTTCCAATCTACATTACTTTGCAGTTATAAACACTGGATTTTACCAATCATTTTGGCGTTCAGGCACCCAGTTTTGTGAAATCCTTTTTAATGCTTTGCAGTGAGCTTTGGACTTAACTACTATTTGAGTCATTTTATATTGTCTGCAAACTTTGCCACCTCACTGTTCATCCATTTGTTAGATCATTTACGTACATGTTGAAAAGCATTGGTCCCCCATACAGATCTGTGGGAGACCCCACTATTTCTCTCTTTCCCTTGTGAAAACTGACCATTTATTCCTACCCATTGTTTCTATCTTTTAACCAGTTATTGATCCAACAGAGGACTTTCCTCTTATCCTATGACTATGATACCAGACGTATCAATTGGGAAGACAAAAAAAAAAAAAGCAAATACAGCACAGTACTGTGCTAAATGTAAACTACTAAAACCATAAAGGGTAAGTTTGAAAAAAAAAAAAAAAGAAGATTGGACAAGGTAAGGAAACTGTTTCTGTGCTTGTTTCATTTAAATTAAGATGGTTAAAAGCAGCATTTTTAATTCTGCATAGTAAAGTCCAAAAGCTGTAATGTTGATGTTCAGCTGTAAATTTTTGAAAGAACATAACATTTTATTCAGAGTTACAACTTCCATTCCCAAGGTATTTATAACTCTGAGATTCTGCTGTACATCCACTAGTTACCCTTGTCCACATTTGCTGATCCCACCAAAGAATTCTAGTAGATTGGCAAGGCATGATTTACCTTCACAAAAACCAAAACTGTGTTCATCCGTGTGTCGGATAATTCTGTTCTTTACTTCAGTTTCAACCAATTTGCCTGATATGAGTCACTTGGCTGTAACTAGGGTAACCTTTATGTCTCTGGGCTGACCTAAGGACTCTCTGATGCCCTGGACTGTGGCTGGCTGATTATTAGATCCTGCTCTGTTTTGAGAAGACTTCCTAATGTCACTGCTGATACTTGCTAAGAACACTGACCCCTGAAACGGTCAATCTCTCTAAACAGGTGTCAGCCTGAGTTGGTGTTGGTGGGCAGAGCTCATGGTGAGAAGCAAAAGTGCTGGAGCTCAGAGTCTTGGTCTTTGAGGTGGGGAAGCTGTGGCCTCCCCCTGTGGAAAGGAGTGCCCCCATAGGTGTCTGGCACATGGAGGGTTCCTCAAGACACTGTCTAGCCATTGCAGCACCCCAACGTCCATGGCAAGCAGTGTCTTTCAATGGGACCATTTAGCAGCTATCTACTAGTGTCAGTGGAGAGCAGCTACACTGAGCACAGGGGCCAAGTTCTCCCTTCCTCTTTGGAGATGAGCTATTGAGAGCACCCTGTGTGCCAAAGACTGTCATCCCACTCATGTCTCAGGCTGCGCTTCCAGCAACAACGGCCAGCCTGTGACAGCAGCAGTGCCAGCTAAAGCTGTGGAGCAGCAATATAGGACGGATCTGACCCAAAGCCCACCAAAGACAATATTGCCCATTTGCCTCTTCCCTCCCATCGACCACTTGCCCTTCTGTGGCCTCCGGTGCCTCGTGTCAGTGACTTCCCCTCTCAGCCTGCTCCCTCTTCCCATAACATATTTGTTGATTCTTTGCATACTCCACTCCTTTGCCCGCTCTCCCATTAGAGGCCCCCAGCTCTTCCTCATCCTCTGTGTCCTCCACTGCCACTTTTACAGAGCAGAACATCTCTGGCAGTTGTCCTTTGATCATGCTGACTTCCTGCACTGCAATGTCAATTCTCCCCTCCTTCAATGCTGCTATCATTCTAGCCAAGCACCTCTGCTTCTCTGCTCCAGTTGCCACCTGTGCAGTCCTCCCCCCATTTACCACTTTTGACTCTTTTCTCAGACCTCCCTCCATCACAACTTCACTCCCTACACAGCATCTTACTGACTTTTTCCCCAGCCCAAACTGCCAAAATTTGATATGACTAGTCTGCTCCCCCCCCTCCACTTTCTCTGTCACTGACACGGAAGTTTTTCATCCTCTGGTGTCACCCTCTAACCCCTCAACCTACTCTAGGAGCCCCACCCAGCTCATGAACTCCCTTCCCTGCAGCTGTTGCCCTTAACTGCAAGGTGGGATAGGACTCTGAAGTCAGCAGTCAAGTCTCCACCAGTGGTAGTAACCAACCATGTGGCTTGGGGCTGGACAGCTGCATGGGGAGGATTAAGAATAACCCACCAGACAGCATTAAGCCATGCTCACTGAAAGGAGTCAACAACAATGACATGTATGTGATGGACAGGGAAAAATGCAGCATGATTCATTAGTTTTACAGCTTGGAAACACAGTCAGTGCCAATGGTCAATTCCACGGGCAGAGGGGCAAGATCTGGGAAGGCAAGTGGAGCCTCTTCAAGGCTGACAAATATTTTGAAAAAAGGAGAACCCAAGAAACAAGATAAAGTTACGCACCATCACTGTAAGACACAGAGACCCACAGATCCTTCACAATCATTGTGAGACCTTTACCATCATTGCAAGACCCACAGATCCTGCACAGTCATTGTGAGACCCCTGTCATTTTGTGAGACCCACAGAGACCGCCATGGTAATTGCGAGACCTAAACTTTGTGAGACCCACAAAGACCCCCACCATCTTGCAAGACCCAAAGACAATTGCACCATCATTGTGAGACCCACAGCAACCTCCAGACTGTAACATGCTTCTGAAACTTGGCAAATGCTAGAAGCTCCATCAGGGGCCATAACCCCTTCCACCAGAGTGGTTTCTGGAGACACTGGGTGTCTGCTGGTGGGATAAAGAACGTGCTGCTGCTATGTTACACTGTAGAGCAGTGGTTTTCAAACTTAGGGTCAGGATCCAGTACTGGGTCACAGACCTTTAGGTACTGGGTTGTGAAACCTCCTGCTGTTGCCACCAAAAAACTAGAGAATGCATTGCTCAAAGATGTAAGTGTTGAGTAATGGGCGTATATGATCATTTTCAACTAGGTCCTGAGAAAAAAAGTTTGACGACCACTGCTGTAGAGCAACAGTTAACAAAAGAAGGCTGGAGTGGCTTGGGCATGCTGCACAGATGTCAGAGAAACCTAACCACAGTGAAGCCAGTGACTTGATTCCACTTGCTGGGGGCTGCAAAAGATGAAGAGAAAAAGTGACATGTAACAAAGCCATTGAGAAAGAGGTCCCTGTCATGGAAGCAGACTGCAATAGAGCAAGACACATGGCTGAGAGATGAGGTGAAAATGCTTGTCACAAGGCACAGGAGCACCTGATCTGATCTGAAATGGGAGGGGGGCTTCCCTGCATCAGGAGCAGCCTCATCTGGGCTCATGTCCAGCAGTCAGCATGACCTTTCCAACCTGGTTACTCAGAGCACCCCCACCAAAGCATTGCTCCTATGTTCCACATACACATGCACGCACACACACAACCTGCTGCCTGGTCATGCCATCGGGCACACTGTCCCTCACTTGCAGCCCCAGAGCAGACTGCCCCACACCTCTGCACAGCCAAGCCACCTGAGGAGCAGAGCACAATTGGCTTAGGTCTGTCCTGGGATGGGAGAAAATCCAGATACTGTGGAGAGCACACTGTGATCTGCCCAAGAGTCAGCACTGAGCCATGCCCCAGCATGGGGATAGTGGGTGCTCTGCTGCTGAGGGTGCTGAATTCTGCATAAGTCATGGAGGCCCTGGCCCAGCCCAGCGGTACTTATCACATGGTTTCCAGGGCAGAATTCAGCTGGGCGAGTCCTAAAGACTGATTTGGTTTCCAACTTAATTATTCTTGATAGAAGGGCAAGAGTCATGGTGGCAGTGTTCCTGTGCGGGTGTTCAACAGTTGCCAGGTGGCAGCCCAGAAGTGGTGCAGTTAGTGAGGACAGCGATCCCCAGGGACATGCTCTGTAAAGGCCAGCCACAGTTACTAGGGGCTCCTGGAAATGCTCCGGCTTACCTGTGACTTACACCAGCTGGGAACCATCTCTCCTGCAGGCCTGAAGCCACAAGTGGAGATGCTGGCTGTGCTGGTCCAGCTTCCTGGTCATCAGTTGTGGGGTCAGCAGGCCTGAGCGTCCTAGCAGCACATCCCTGTTGAACAGGTGGAGACTGGCAAATGTCTCAAACAACTACCTGCTTCTGAAAACTTTATCCAAAGTGCAAGCCAGTTAGGTGGCAGCTTGGGATTAGCTCAGGCTTGGTAGACCCGCCCCCATCCATGATCTCTTCTCTGGATGACTCTTGCCTTTCCATCAAGAGTGATTAAGTTGGGAACCAAATGAGTCTTTTTAACCCTCTTACCCAGCAGAAATAGAGAGCTTAGCAATCCCTGGAAAGAAGTCTGCTCCTGCCACGCACAGCCAGCCCCCAGCTGCTGGCACATGCGAGACAGGGACAGCAGGAGGCACTTTGTCACCTACAGAAAATCCCAGAGCCAGAGTGCAATGAAAGCAAAGAAATGCACAAGATGTTCAGTGCAGATGGTGAGATCAGAGTTCCTTTTGGTCTCCCTCTGCATCTGTGCCTCTTGGAGCCCTGTGGAGCAGGGATGCAGACACTGCTGTCTGAGAGTCATGGCTGGAGGGTCCTCTGTTGGCACTGGAGAAATGATCATCATCATTAAGTTCAGTTCCCTGAGTCAAGGACCAACAGTGGTGAGCACAGTCAGCAGCCATCAATTCAGCCCATTATAATCACCATCTTGGTGGCAACAGCTCTCTGTTCCCTGCCCCTCTGACCAGCCAGGGAACTGGACAACAGCAGTGCCCATGAAGTTCCATGGTGATAAATGCAATGTCAAGCACACTGGAGGGAAAAGCTTAATGGTATCAGCTCAAGAAAGGTGCCTGGGATCTGAGGACCTGGCTTGCTGAAACCTCTGCTCAGTGCGTTGCTGCAGTGAACTGTGCTGGCCACACACCCATGCTCACAGCTCCAAAGAGAAGTCAGCACCTAGCAGGCATGGTGGGCTGTGGGACCAGGCTGGTGCGCACCTGGTCACCACCTTCCATGGGTATCTTTTGACTCTTGAAAATCACAAGCTGGGAATCACAGCCAAGTGGCTCCAGCATAAATCACTTCATCCCAACTTGGATGCCTGTCTTGAAACTCTAGCGACACCCATCTCATGATGCTTAAGACACCTGTCTTCGACACTCAGCTCATGATTCTCACATTACCCAGCACACAACATTCTTAAGCGCTGTCTCATAATGCCCATCTCACGACTGTCAGAATGCCCAGCTCATGACACCCGTCTCATGGCTCTCACAATGCTCATCTCGTGACTCACAATGCCCCTATCATGAAGCCTGGCTCACTGTTCTCAAGACAGCTGGCTCACGACGCCTATCTCACAAGTCTCATGATGCTTGGCTCATGACTCTCACAACAGCCGGCTCATGAGTCACTGTGCCCAGCTCCTGACTCTCACAATGCCCGGCTCACAACAGCCGGCTCATGAGTCTCACGACACCTGGCTCCTGACCCTTACGGCAACCTTCTCACGTGTCTCATGATATGTATCTCATGATCCTCATGATGCCATGCCCCAGTCATAATGGACCATCTCATGAGTCTAACTATGCCCAGCTTACAGTGCCCAACTTACAACTCTCACGGTGTACAGGTCATGACTCTCATTACGCCCAGCTCATGCCACCCATCTCATGCCACCGAGCTCACAGCACCCACCTCACAACACTCACAATGCCAATCTCAAGACTCCGTCTCACAATGCCCAACTCATGACTCTCATGGTGCCCAGCTCATGCCACCTGTCTCACGACACCCAGTTCACAATGCTAGCAACACCCAACTCACAATGCACACATCATGACTCTCAATGCCTCTCTCATGATGCCCATTTCACGCATCTCATATTGCCCAGTTCACATCACTCATCTCAAGACACCCAGCTTGTGAATCTCACAATGCCTAGCTCACAAGTCTCACAAGGTCCCTGCTGTGACATCTGGCTCACTACTCTCATGACGCCCAGCTCTTGACTTTCACAACACCTGTCTCACGATGCCCAGCTTACAATTCTCACAATGCCCAGTTCATGACCCTCATGATGCCAGGCTCATAACTCTCACGATGTCTGACTCATAACACCCATCTCATGAGGCTCACGCTGCCTGGCTCATGACTCTCATGACACCCATCTCATGACCCTCATGCTGCCGCTGTCATAACGCCCATCTCACAAGTCTCATGATGCCTGGTTCATGAGTCTCACATTGCCTGGCTTGTGACGCCTGACTCGCAACTTTCATGATATCGCCGTCATAATGCTCATCTCAGGAGTCTCACGACACCCGGCTCACAAGTCTCACAACCAAGGGTTAAAGTATAATTTGGGGGGGGCCTGGAATGCTCTCATGCAGGTGGGCCCCCTGGACCCCAGTACCCGCCCCCCAGTGTGAGCCTGGCTGCCCCCGCACTTACCAGCGGCAGTGCAGCTGGGGAGGTGGGAGTGGCAGGCCAGAGGTCAGGACGGCGGCGTGCCTCTGGAGGAGGCAGCAGGCCCTGGGATGGAGCGGGGCATGGAAGGGGAGGGTTTCGGGGCAGGGCTGGAGCCCCCCAGCAACACCCTTGCCCCTGCCTGCCAGAACAGGCAGAACACTGCTCCAGCACCTGCTATTTTTAGGGGCCCAGCATTTGAGCCCCTGAAAATAGAACATGGAACTGGAACGCTGCATTCCGGGGCCTGCTATTTTTAAATGGTGGGTCCTGGAATGCAGCGTTCCAGCATCATTTTCTATTTTTAGAGGCCCCAGAATGCTGAGCCCCTAAACTAGCAGGCTCTGGGGTGTTCCATCTTACTTTAGCCCCTGCTCACGACGCCTGGCTCGTGACACCTGACTCACAACTCTCACGATGCCTGGTTCACAGCTTTCATGATATCCTCGTCATGATGCCCATCTCATGAGTCTCACCATGCCCCGCTGACGCGTCTCCTGGCGGTTTCATCGCAAGACGTCCCCTTTCGCTAATGAGTCACCCTCCCTTTGTGGGGACTGTAAGAAAAATTATATGTAATCTCTTCTGTAGGACAGTGAGAAAGGTGCTAAGTGTAGGCCTCGTTGGAGCCGTGGGTTGCTATGGTAGTGGGGTCGTTTCTCTGGCAAGTCATGTATCTAAGTTTCTTTAACAAGCGGCCTAGAGTTGATAGTTAAAGTGTGTTATCTCCCCTTTCTCATGCTTTTTCTCCTGACCATCTGAACAAGGAATGTAAGCTAAACTGTCCGTCTTTGTTCTAACTAAAAAGGGAGTATTACCTCCTATCTCCTGCTCACCCTTCTTGGCACCACAGCCTCACAAGAATGTAAGGTCAGCATCTCTAGGCAGAAATTAATGAGTTTGCAGGTACTGCGGCTGCCCAGGATAATGCAAATGATGTCAACAGTAAACAGAGGCGGGGATAATTATATGCATTCTTTAATCATTAATATGT
This sequence comes from Podocnemis expansa, assembly GCA_007922195.1. Taxonomy (NCBI): domain Eukaryota; kingdom Metazoa; phylum Chordata; order Testudines; family Podocnemididae; genus Podocnemis; species Podocnemis expansa. Next base: position 22,829,022 of record ML682019.1, on the reverse strand, counting down.
ATTTAATAATGTTAATGTAACCATATAAGGGTCTCTAAAACATTGTCAATCATGTAAGCATTATCATAGTATTATCATACTGTACTGGATAAAAGTGTTGTGATGCTGCCCCTCGGGGCTCTCTCTTGCACTCGAGTTGTTGGGGGGGCCTGCTCAGAGGGGCTAGCACTTCTTTGCTGTCCTCTGATGCAGTTCCTTTTGTTATTCAGCTGAATAATAAATCCTGAACCACACCTCGTTCTCTGCTCATTGGAGTCTCGGCTGGGAACGGGTCTGCTTCATTGGGGAGGCTCTGGTGTGCCTCTTTCTGAACTTGAGGGCCAGAGTTAGATTTTTCCCCCACAGGACCCAGGGCTGCTGGGCGCTGCAGACCCAGTCAGTGCCCTGAGGCTGGCGACTCACCCCCTATCAAGGGCCGACACTGAGGTTTCTGGCCCCCCGGGGCTCGTGCTGCTGAGCTGAGGTAGGCGATACCCACCTCTGAGTTTGTGTAGGTCCTACACAAAGTGCGCCGGGGTCACGACCTCTTGGCCCCGCCCCGCGCGGCACGCTACTCCCCTCCCGCCGGAGGGGGCGCCCGGCCTCTCTGTCCTACCAGGCGCGTCTCTCTGGTTCCGCCGGCCGCTCTGGTTCCACTGCCCCCTGCTCGCTGGTGGCGGCCGCGTCTCGTGACCGGAAGCGGAAGCCGGGCGGCGTGGGCGCGATGGCGACGGAGGGGGACGTGGAGCTGGAGCTGGAGACGGAGCCGAACGGGGCCGGGGGCGGCGCGGATGGGGCCGGGGGGCGGCCGGCCGAGAAGCCCCGGAAACACGACAGCGGCGCGGCGGACCTGGAGCGGGTGACGGACTATGCGGAGGAGAAGGAGATTCAGAGCTCGAACCTGGAGACGGTGCGCGGCGGGGCGGGCGGCCCGAGGCCCCGGGGATGGGGTCGCCTCGCTCGCTCCCGAAACTGCCTCGGGGGGGGGGGGGAGCGTGTGAGGTCCTGGGAACGGGCTCTCCTCGCTCACTAAGTGTTGGGGGGGGGGGAGTGAGTCAGGTCCTGGGAACGGGCTCTCCTCGCTCACTAACTGTTGGGGGGTCTTGGGAATGGGCACTCCTCACTCAGTCCAGAAGCTGCCCATAGAGGAACCCACAGGGTGCCCCGCTACCAAGCAGCAGATCCAAGAGTCCAGTTCCAGAGGTGGCAGTGGGTGCGTTTGGGGAGGTGTTGGAGGCTGATCAACTTGGTGGACAGCACATGAAGACAGGCCTGTGCTGACTCTTCCCCTTGTCCACGGAGGTAATCTTTTCTGCTTCTGTCTAGGCCATGTCAGTGATTGGAGATCGAAGGTCCAGAGAGCAGAAGGCAAAACAAGAGAGGTGAGTACTTTCTGCTCCTCTTATCCCTTTCCAGTTGGGAGTGTTGAGAAGCAGCCCCAAGCCTTACTCTGGGCACCAGTGCAACCACAGAATAAGCAGCAACCTTAATTATTGCTGATTCAAATAGCTGAACCTTAGACACTTTGCAACTATGTAAAGGCGGGGCTTTTAGTTTCTAGGCCCTTCAAATCTGTCATTCCATGCAGAATCTTCCTCTGAAGGTCTTGAGGACAAGGGTAGCTTTCTGGTTAGAGTTAAACTTCCTGCTTGTCCAAGTCCAGCCTCAGCACTGGTAGCTTTCTGCTTCAGAAAGAAGTTGCTGCAGTCTCTCTGGTCAGACTTTACAACTGTGGCTGTGGTGGTCTGGCTAAGGGGTGTGTAGCCTGTGGATTGGTGCTTTATGTGCCACTTCCTTTCATTACAGAGAGAAAGAATTGGCAAAAGTTACAATCAAGAAAGAAGATTTGGAGCTAATTGTGAGTATGGAAGGAAGTTGTCATTAAAAGTTAGACTAAAGCAGGACAATCCCAAATTTTGGCCAGGTCATTCAGTGTCTGGTCAAACTGGAGACAAGGGGTGTAATAAATCATTTATTAGTTTTTGCTGTATTGCATGGTAGTTGGCCAGGAACAAGAGCTAACTCTGCAGCTGCTGTGTAACTCGTATTGAAGGCCTCAGTAATATTGGAGCCTTAAGTGAACCCATACTTTTTCTGCTGTGATGTCTGCTAGTGCTTACTGTTGTGCAGGGCCTCATCTCTGCTCCCTTCCCTGCAGATGAATGAGATGGAGATCTCCCGAGCGGCAGCAGAGCGCAGTCTGCGGGAGCACATGGGGAATGTGGTAGAGGCTCTGATCACCCTCACCAACTAAGCACATTCCCACTGGACCAGTTTGTACTTGGAGATGGGAAGAAGGGAGGAAGACTTTTTGGGACTTTATTCAATGTCTTTGTACTGGTCTCCATGCCATCTTTATACCCTTCCTGATAACTGATTGACTGAGAGTGATATTGGGCAGGTGCTTCGTGTATTAACTTATTGGAATAAAGTTGCCTGTGCTCTGTGGACACCCTTCTTACAAGGTGGCTCAGAACAGGCTATGACTAGCGTGGAAGAGCATGTTGCTACCTCTTTTGGAAAGTCTGATCCATGGTGTTCTCCTTGGGGCTGGCAGCCTGCTCTGTGGTGTTAGCAATGGGGGAGACTGGCCCTGACCTGAACCGCTCACCAGGGTGATGAGAACAGAGCTGAATGAAATGCTCACATCAGTTCTCTTCAGAGAAGTATGGCTAAGCTCTCAAAAGGGAGAGATGAGGTACCATTCCCATGTCTGCTGGGCCCACAGGCTGCATGCCAGCAAAACTGTTCTTAGATATGTACTTTATTCTCTTCCTCCTCCCTATAGTCCACCCACCCCTGTGTTTCTCTCAAGCCTCATCAGACTTGAGATCCAGCTGCTATGGCATTTCTCACTCTGCATCTGAGCGCTACTATCTTCATTCTTTCCTAAACTAAGCCCAGCAGTGTCACCACAGTGTCTTTCCTTCTTTGTCAGCACCTAAAATCAGACAGGCTTAGGGCAGAGACCTTGTCAAGGGTCTGCATTTACACAGCACTAGGAACCCCAGGGTGCTCTGCACATAATACACAAGTTAGGATTTCAGGAGACAGCGTGCCTTGGGTCTAGAAGTACACGGAGGTGACACCAGTGCAGAATCCTCCCAACAAGGGGAGCAGAAGCAGGGCTGGGATTCTCAGGTCTAGGAGGTAAGGAAGGCAAGACTTGCTCTTAAGTTACCACCTTGCCCAAAGCCAGAGTTCCAGCTACCTTATAGTAGAATGTTTAGCAAGTACAAATGTGCCCAACACCTGCCCCTCCTGAAAGCCAAGGCCTGAATTCCGTTATGTAAAAACCCCAGCACAGAAAAAAAGGAGAGTGCCTTGGTTCCTGAACTATCCAGTGTGAGCCACCAAGGGGAAGGATATACCCCTCTTCCAAACTCCAGAGAGGGACAACAATGCTAACCTTGTGAGAAAACAGGAGCTTTTATTCAAATCTGGGCCTAGCAGAGCCCTGCACCTTACTGGACAGGTAGGGAAGCAGTGAGCTAGGTGCAAGGAGCTGCAGAGCCCCTGAGAGGTGTTCTAGAGAAGAAAGGGAACGCCCTTTAGAACAGAAGCTGGGGAGAGACTTAGGGGAAGAGCACAGGAGCCCACTGTTGATATAAAAGAAACTGGAGTTTGCTGCCCTTAACAGGGGGCATCTGGGAAGCTCAAGTGTCTTGGGGCTAGTGGGAGTAAAAGCAATTTAGACCTGGATCTGGCTAGCTTAGCTCCCAGATGGACTGTTTCCTTCAGTTCCAATCAAAAGCCAGGTGGAAAGTTTGTGCAGCTCTTTTCAGGGGCATGTCTCCACCCAGGCTAGTGAGAGCCCAGCACGCAGCTCGACAGACAGGAAGTAGAAGGGACCAGCTTTATGCCCCAATGCACTGGCAAAGTTAGGACATACAGCAGACAATGTCTTTCTGCCCTGCTGTCGGCAGTACAACGCTGTCCTAAGCGCTCCCTTAGGTAGCTTTCCGCTTCTTAGCCGATGGTCGCTCAAAGACATCCCGCACCCCAGCTGCCTTTTGCTTGAAGAACTTGGTGTTCTGAGCACTTTCCTGGCCCCAGGCAGAGTCAAAGGATGTCGTGTCCTGATCCACCAGGTGTGTGTATTTTGTCCGCCCAGACCGCCCAAAGTTTTTGACCTACAAAAAAATGTGAATGGCAAATCCCCTTAAACAGGACCTGCAGTGCTGTCCCCTTTAGCCCCCCAGGCCCAGTTGCCCCTGCCCCTCCAGGTCAGGCCTGCATATTACCCCAGGGCACAGCTGCCCCCTGCGCCTGGCTCATTGAGAACCACCCCTATAAGCCCTGTTCCAGCACACACACCTGCATGACTTTGGGCAGGATGGTCTTGTTGAAGTGATCCTCCAGTGTTGGGGCGCTGAAGTCTCTCTTGTACACTTCCTCATCTTCATCCTGGGGAGGAGAAGGACATGCAGCAGACTCTGCACAAGGAGGGAGGGAAAGGTCTCCACACAGGATGGTGACACCACTCTAGGTTCCCTGCTTGTGCCAGAGTCACAGAAGTTGGACACAAAGCCCAAGTCTCAGTGTGTCCATTTGCGAGGGTGGAACAAGAGTATTCTCAACAATCCATTTTTCAGGGCTTGATTCAGACCAGTGGCAAAATGTACCAAGCACAGATATTCCTATCTTATTTGTTTCTTACAGCATTTAGGCACTTTCCAAAGACAAACACCAGGAGAACAGACACTATTTAGGTAAGTTAGAGAAGTGGTTTTCTAACCTTTGTTCTCGGGACCCAAGTGAAAAAAATAATTTATGCCCACAACTCAACAATTATGGCTTTGGGCAATGCATTCCAGTCTTTTGGTGGCAGTAACAGGGTACAGTGTGACCTAGTACTTAAGACTCTGTGACCCAGTACTTGGTTCCAACTGATGGTTTGAAAATCACTGGGTTAGAGGGAAGGGTGACAGTGTAAGTGGAGCATCCCGTGCTACACGTGACAAGTCAGATAGATTCACTGAAGGCCACAGAACATAAGCAGAGCTGCAAAGGGTCTCACCAGTCACAGATTCCAATGTGAAATGATCTACCTTCAACTGCCACACCAGACAGCCTGTTGTCTCTTTGTTCTCCATTTAGATACTTAGACTGATTCAGTCACCCCATAATCTTCTCTTTATTAAGCTAAACAGACTGAACTCTGTGAATCTATCACGAAGGCATGTTTCTAACCCCTTAGTTTTTCTCTGTACCCTGTCTAATTTACCTCCCTCTTTCTTGAATGCAGGGGCTTTGTGGATAAACTCAGGAAGCAGTGTGTGCAGAGAGCAGAAGCAGGACAGATGAGGCTGGCTCTAGAGACATGTCAGAAGTGGCAAACAGGCCACTTGAGTGCTATTGACAGTTGTGACATGCTTCCATAGGTGGTAGGGGAAGGGTTCCAGTGATGGGATTCTAAGGAAGCCCTGTAGGTAGATCAGGCAAGGAAAAGCATTCTGGCACCAGCGTAAGGGGTCAGCGTGGGAAGACTGTTACTGCAGTGAGATGGGGAGGGATGAGAAGGCATCAATGAGTGTTTTAGTTGTGAAGAGAGAAACTAAAAAGGATAGATTCTAGAAATGTTATGGAGGAAAAAAAAAAGCACAAAATCTGGATGTGTGGGATAGAAAGGAGATATAAATCAGCCCAGGTTATGGGCCTGAATGCCCAGAAAAATAGTCAGTGTGACAGTGACAGAAAGGGAGGAGTAGAGAGGGTTTATAAAATGGCAATGAGGAGTCCAAGTGGATCTGTCTGTCATTACCACACAGCTGCTAGTTGATGGCAAGTGAATATCAACTTCATTGGCAGGATGCTTCCTAGTATTCAGCCTGCATCTTTCTCTGTACAATGTAGTCTCTTCTTCAGTCAAACCCTGTTCTCAGCCACCTGCATCCTGCTCTCCTGACACCACACAACTTTCAATGGCTGTGCTGACCCTGTGCAGCTTTAGCCCTTGCAGGCTTTCCTCTAACCAGCCCATAGAGCATCCAGGACTGACCACACTGAACTCTAGGGTGGCTGCAGCAGAGCCAGAGAAGGCTGCACCCCCTAGAGCCACTCACCATGAAGAAGGCCCCCCGGTGATAGTACTTCTGCAGGAATTTATATTTGCCTTTCACTGCCTTGTTGGTGATGACCTTGCCGTTGGCCCGGAGCTCGGCACGGCGCTCCTCCTCTGTCAGGTTCCGCATGCGCTCTATCTCAGCCTTCTCTTTCTCCATCCTGTGCACGACGCACCAAGCCAGTTAGTCTACTACACATGCTAACCAGCCCCTCTGCCCTGCTCACGGGACTGAAGCTTGTCTGACTCCTGTCCCCACAGAGCTCTGCTCTTCGGGTCACAGGCTGCAGCTTCAGGAAGCAATTCAACTGACTGCACTCCAGGTGCCCTTGCAAATACCCTGTTCCTCCAGGAGCAAAGATGGGTGCCATCTGGCTCTGCCTTAGGCTGCAGTGCCTGGACAGAGCAGGAAATGGGGAGAGGAGCAAGCCCCCGGTGACCACTGGTCAAGCTGGGTCAGGGACTAGACATATTCAACCCCCAGCCTAGGCTGCAGCAGCTCTTACGCCTCTCGTTCCTCACGGTCCCGTTTGATGCGCTTCAGCTCACGCACTTTCCAGGCCTCGTACTCCTCCTCGTCATTCTCGTCATCTGTGTCGAGCGCTTCAAGCGCAGCCAGTGAGCGCTTGTTCTCCTCCAGCTCCTTCTTAGTCTCCTCCTCCACGATCTGCACAGAGGACCAAGCTGAGAACTGGGCCTGCTGGAGCAGGCCAACCCTCTCCTTCCAACAGACCCCACAGTTACCTTGAGTGTGTATTTCCGCCTTTCCTCTGCCAGCCGCTTTGCCTCCTGCTCCAACTCCTTCTGTTTCATTGCCTCTGCCTCTCGTTCCTGGACTGTAATTCGGTCTTTCCTGCAACAAAGGGACAGTCACAGGCTTCTTTCCCCTCCTACTTCCACCGGGACGGACTGCTCCTGACCCATTTCTCCCCAGCACTGTATGGACAGCTGCTGGCTATTTTACTGTCTCTGGAATTAGCATTTGCCCCTAGGATATTCACCTGTGTGATGCTAATCCTGGCAGAACTGCCACAGCAACTTCCTGAGTGGCCTCACACATCCCCAGATCTGTTGTGGGGACAGGACCATGTGCCATGGCACTCTGCACCCTATTGCCACTGTATAGTACCTATCCAAAGTGACAGCTGGAGTTGCTGAGAAAATCTTAGCCCATCCAGCTAGTGTGTATGGCAGGGTCAGATGTTGCTTTTAGCTCTGTCAGATGCAACATGGCAAGCTACCTGGAATCTCTTGCTCCAAGACACTCCAGTACATACACAAACGCTGCATAACTGTGACAAGCCGGCATCTGCCCAACAAATTTACCAAGACATGCTGTTATTCTGCCAAGTCTGCACTTGCACCCATTGCCTTCCCCAGCGCCACTTCTCTCTGCATAGGCGGATCCAAAGCCTTTCCTAGGCTGGCGCTCTGGTGTCCTTCCCCTCCCCCATGACAGCAAGGGATGCCACCTACTTGCGGATGAAGACAGGTTTGAGCCGTGGCTCTGTTTCATCCTCACTGTCTGTGTACTCCTCATACTCGGACTCGGATTCAGACTCCTCCCCAGACCTGCCTTCATCCTCCACTTCCATCACCTCCATCTCTTCATTCTTCCTCTCCTGGGCTCGTTGGCGCATCATCCCACGACGACGCTCGATCTCCTAATGTGGGCGCACACCAAAAAGGGAGTCAGCAGAACCACAGACTCACTCCTAGCTTTCCTGCGAGGGGGAGGTGAGATCCCTTGGTATCGCTCTGCTGTCAGCTTTGCACTGAACTATCTCGAGTAATTTTGTATCACCTAAAAGTTTTGCTTTTCACTGTTCTTTCCTTTCTCCAGACTGGTAATGAATATGCTGCACTACTCTGATCCTAGCACAGATCCTTCAGAGACCCATTTATTCCCACTAAGCTAGGAAAGGCCCTTCGTCTCACCCCATGTAACCTAAAGAACAAGTCAAGGCCATCTGGAGACTGACCCTTAACCTCTGTCAAATCTGTGCAGGTATTAGACTGTCCCACCTGTCCATGCGTTCACCCACACTCTAGCAGCACAGCAGAGGGATCCTGGGGAACTGGTGCTTGCAGCATATTTCCCAGACACCACACATACCTCATCATCAATCTCTTCTTCCTCCTCCTCACTGGTATCCTCCCGTTCCATGCGCCAGGCTTCTCCCTCCACCTCTGAGTCACTTTCTCCAACCACTTCTGGCTCCACAATTTTGCGGTGCCGTGCCAATCTACGCACAGAACCCGAAGTGAACATTTCATAGCAATTCAGCTACCATAAAGCTGTCTCTGTGGTCAACAGCCATCTCGAAGCCCAGGGGATCTTCACGCTGAAGTCCAAAACAAACACCCGAGGCATCCAAGAATTCCCAAGACAATGCAATCCCACAATGACCCTGGCCTGACCCCACCATTATAGCTTGAATAATCACAGTGAAGAGACATTTTAGCATACCGAACAGAATATGCGTGTGTTAATCTCAGATACTTAGGTAACTAACAACCCATGTGGCTAGGACTGCCAATGTCCTAGTCTAGTCAGACCACAACAATCCTAGATTTTATGTACATGATGCCTTAGAGGCTAAGCACCTGGGCTGCTGGCCAGGCTACAGCAGCAGTTTGGACAAACAAGCAACATTCCTTCTCAGAAAGCTGCTCTCTTTGAAATGCCTTTTAAGATCCAGTAGCTGACTGCTCAGGAAAACACACCTTCCACTGGGATCTTGCTTTTTCATTAGCAATTACCAAGATCAAGGTAGTTTGAATGATTACCATGGGGCAACCCTAGAAATGATCCAGCTACTGCTAATAGATAGGAATTGCTGAACTGAGTTGAATTAAACAGACTTATCATCAGTTTACCTCAGTTAGATGAGGTAGCATACCACACCCCCCATTCTCCATACAATGTTGTTTTTATAGATTTTGCTTTCCTCCCCATGTTGTGCCTTTAAGGAGCTAGGTGGACTATTTTTGGACAGGTTCAGAACTTACCGACTAACTGCACTAGCTTACATCTAAAGAATTATTTGCAACAATGCAAAGCGCTTTTGTCCAAAACATACTCTCAATTTAAAATATGGGGATTGTAAAAGGGATGCTCCAAAAAATCATACACCTGAAAAATGCATCCTTACAACTGACTCAAGCCCAGTCTAAAGTTACTGTAACGAAAAGCTAAGGGAAAGCGTTCTCTTTAAGAACAGCCATGCTGGGTCAGGTGAATGGTCCATCTAGCCCAGTATCTTGTGTTCCAACATTGCCAGATTCTTCAGAGTGAATGAAGAGAACATGTAATCATCATGTGATCCCTCCCAGGCTTTCGCAAACAGGAGGCCTTGCCTATCCTGGTTAACATGAATTGATCCATGAACTTTTCTAGTTGTTTTTGAACCCTATTATAGTCTTGGCCTTCCTAATATCTTATCACAAAGACTTCTAACGTCAGCTGTGGATTGTGTGAAGAAATACTTCCTTTTGTTTGTTTTAAGTTTCCTGCCTATTCATTTCACTAGGTGAATTCTTGCATTATTCTCATGTTATGAGGTGTAAATAACACTTCCTTGTTTATTGTTTGCATACCAGTCATGGTTTTATAGACCTCTATCAAATCCCCTCAATCATCTTTTTTCCAAACTGAAAAGTCCCAGTCTTACACATGGAATCTTTTCCATTCCCCTACTAATTTTAGTTGCCCTTTTCCATATCTCTTCTGAGATGGCATGACCAGGTCTGCATGGAATATTCATGTTGTGACACTATCATGGATTTATAAAGTGGCAAAATGATATCTTCTATCTTCTCTCTCCCTTTTCTAATGCTTCCCAACACTTTCAGCTTTTTGGACTGCTGCTGGTGGCGCTGTCCCTCTCCCTTTTTTTGTTGACATTTTCAGTTTGATACCTGGTGCCTAGGGCAGCACCTTGGCAAAATCAGCTCCAAGGCTGGGTCTTTCATTAAGAGAAATGTTCCTGAAGACGTTTATCACAAAGGTGCCTAGCAGGCCTTGTGGTCAGGGTCTCCCCACTGCAGGTGGGCCTGATGCTAGTTGCTTTAGGTGCGTCTCTGATTAGGGCAGCGCGGGTGATCATGGCAGGTGCTCACCTCTCTTCCACGTCCTCATTAATGCGGTTCTGCAAACGCCGCAGACGAGGGTCACTGGCGGAGTCCTCCTCCTGCTCCTCGGGCTCCATCTCCTGCTCCTTCGCCTTCTTGATGAACTGGAACTCCTCATCCTCCTCGTCCGAGGACTCCATGGGCGCGTAGTCCGGCCGCTTGCCCGACACGTAGCGCTTCACCTTCACTTTCTCCATGGAGATCTCGCCTGCGGGGAGGGGGGAAAGGTTACCTCGGCCCCACAGCGACCCGCCCCGAGCCGAGCCAGAGCTGCCCAGCGTGGGCCCAGGCCCTCACCCCTCACCCCGGCCCCCCACCTTTCTCATTGCGGACGGGCACGGCCCCCGCCGTGGACTGGATCGGCGGCTGCTTCATCAGGGCGCTGGGCACCGACATGGCGGCGGCTGCTTCCCAGAGACGGGACCCCCCGACAGCGAGAACAGACGGCGACAGCCCCGACCCTGGCTGCGCACCCGGAATCGGAAACGCTCGGACTTTGCGTCACCGGCAAGACCCGGAACCGGAAGCTAACCCTGTTGTCCCGCCCCCCTCCCCACTGGACGGAAGTGCGTCAGAACGGGGCGGGGAAGACATAGAGTTTCCGGAAGCTGGCAGAGCAGCTAGGCCGGTGGCGGCTCAGCGCTGGGTGGGGGATTGTGGGAAGGTAGCGGGGAGAGACGAGCTGCCTCTGTGCGCCTCCGGGGAGCGGGGCCGGCTAGGCCCTGCGGGTGGGAGGCTCGGGCCCGCGATCTGGTGCCAGGCCGGAGCATGAGCGGCCCCGAGAAGAGCCGGCGCCGGCGGACTTTGGGGCAGCGCCATGAGATGCCGCAGTAAGGTGGGTGTGAAATGGGTGAGCACCCGCGGCCGGGCGCTGAGCTCCTCTGAGGTAACGGCGCTAAATCTGGCCCGGGGCGGCGTTAATCACCTCCCCCGTGCCAGGCCTGGCTCCAGCCCGCGCCCCCTGACCGCTACAGACGGGTGAGTCCACCCGAGGGGGTGCGAAATGCGGCCCCTCGCCCTTCCCCTGCCCCCTGGGCCGCCCCACTCCTGACAGGCAGCAGAGCTCTTCCTCCTTCGGGGGTCGGACCCTGGCTGGATTTAGGGGCCCGTTTATGATCCTATTTCATGTTAACATTTTCATAGTTGTCATAATCCATAGGAGCCGCGCTGCTTTGGCTTCCAGTAGAAAGGTTGGACTCTGCCAGGAATGCTTCTGTGGTTTACGTGCAGGTGTTGTATCTGTATTAGAAGTTATGACTGTCTTTATTATAATATGAGTCTTGGAAGTTCTCCAGGCAGGATGTCTACAGCTATCGTCTCTTTAATGGCCCATTAGGGGACACAGGCCCGGGGGGCCAGGGAGAAACCTGCTGAGCCTCTAAGGTGGGGGTTGGCAACCTTTGCTGGCCCCTGTGCCAGTCCTTTCTCCCCACCCTCAGCTGGTGCCAGCTCCCCCTCCACTGAAAAAATACAGCAGCTGCCTGAAAATTCAGCAGCGGTAATGGTTGGCGTGGGAGCACTTCGGAGCGTGCCACAGAAAGTTGTCCAGAGTGGCTCATCTTGGTAGGGTGCTTGGGGGCAGGGTTCCCCAGACATGCCATGAAAAGAGGTGGCTCTTTTCTGGGGTTCCCAGGCATGCTGCAGAAAGAAGCTGCCTGGAGTCGCTCCTTTGGGGAACATCATGCTGCAGAGAGGAGCCACTCCAGGCATATTTTTTCTGCCTCACACGGAGGCATAGGCATGGAGGGACCTACCTACACCCAAAGGAAGCCACCCAAAGTGGCTTTCAGTGGCAGGAGTGGCAATTTCTGTGGTACTGCAGAGGGTGTTGCGTGCCACTCTGTATGGGCTTGGGTGCCACTGTTGGAGCACGTGCAGGGGGTTGTCTGTCCCTGCTCTAAGACTTGCCCATGTGACTCCACTCCATTTTGATTTGTAAAAACTCCACACAGCTTGGGGAAGGTCAGAGGTGATAAAAGCAGCTGCACCCAACTCCCATTTTTTCTCAGTCTTCAGCTAACATCTACCTCTGGATCTGTTCATATGCAACTGAACAAAGGACTGAGGCCCACCCAGATGCTGGGCGTCCGCCAGAGGAGCTGAACAAGCCTCTGAAATTTTAACTCCAAATTCTTCTAAGGACTTGCTTTACATGGATTCTTAATCATTTGTATGTATGTGATTCACTTTGCCCTTTAACATTTCTCATAGACTTTGTTTTCCTTTTCTCTTAAAATGTATTAAACCTTTAGTTTTAGTCACTAAAGGATTGGCTGGTGGTATGGTATTTTGGATAAGATCCAAATCTGTTTTATTCTGTGTAATGTGGCTGGCCCTTTGGGTCAGGAGAAACCTTTCAAAGTAAAGAGCTTGGAGTTTTAATCAACTTGTCTCTCTACTAAACCCCTTGGCTGTTTGGGAACCAGGGGCCTGAAATGCATTAAAGTGGCTGTTTGTACTTTGTGGTGCTTCTCGATAACTGGTGTGGGGAGTCAGGAGCATGGTTTCTGACTGTTGGGAAATCTGGCTTTGGTGTCCCCTGTCAGTGTTCAGGGGCTGGCTCTCATTTTTGCAGCTTTCCCTGATCTCTGCATATTCAGGTAGTTATCCCAGGAGCCCCAATTCACAAGGGATATAGCAGTTGTGCAGACCCCTGATTGGAGACCTCCATGGCAAATGCCTGAATGGTTTAGTAAACTGGGGTAGTGGGCACAGGAAGCTCTGGCTGATGAGCCTTCCCTGAAATGCCAGTCAGGGGAGTGATTGTGACAGATGCTGTGCCATCACAGTTCCGCTCCTGGTGACCTTGATACAGCTCAGGATTTCCCAGCAAGTGGCTGGGGTGTTAGCCACCACGGTGCGGTGGCACGTCACAGAAATACTTGCCTGGTAACCACTGTGGTACTGCCATGCATCATTGTAGGAGCACATGCTCAGCTTGGTGGCTTTCTGTAGAAAGCTGGTGCTGTGACTGAGACAGAACAGCAGTCAAGAGAAGGTGGGGCAATTCCTGGAGCCCTTATACAGCTGCAGCAGGGTCACCATGGTCCCATTTGGCCCCACCCCGCCCTGGCAGGCAAGGCTTATTTCTGTGGAACTCGATTTCAGGTTGCGTCACAGCCACTGACCCCATTTCTGCCATTCTCTCCTACCTTCTTGGAAGAAAGGAAGAGGTTTTTTCTTCCAGGAAACCCAGCCCCCCAGGGCAGCAGGGCCTAAGCAGCAAGCTGGTGAGCCTTATTGCAAGAGTTCACAGATGGGGACCTCAGGACCTGGGAAAGCTGTGAGATGTTTACCCATTATTAGCTTTCCCCAGTGCAAATTGTCTCTTGTGGGTCCACTCTGTACTTGGCAGGATGTTCAAATGGCTCAGGGAGTCAGAGCATTATCTAATGGCTGGAAGCTGAAGCCAGATTCAAAAGAGAGATTAGGTGTACATTTACCAGTGAGATGGGAAAAACTGCTAGGGGCAGGGGCCTTGTCTCCATTGGGTGGGGTCACCTGTCCAGACTGGCATGTTCTGGAAGATGCATTAACCAACCCCAAGTTATCGGGCAAGGTGTGCAGGAGCTGACACTCCTGGCCTGTGCTGTGCAGGGCAGACTAGGTCATCTCTTCCCTTGTGTGCGGTGAGCCTAGAGGACTGCCATGAGGTCTGGACCAGACAAGTCCAGGGGAGTGGAGCGGCTGCAGCAAGCTCTCCTGTGAACACAACAAACCAGGACTGCAGAAGCCCAGAAACCAGCCTTGTTCCTGCCTGCGGGGGCCCATCAGAGTTGCTCACTTGCTGGCTGTTCATGGTCCCAGCCACTCTGAGCTAATGAGTTTTACCAGCCTGAATGGAGACGAATGGCTTTGTGATCATCAGCAACACTGGCAGGCTCAAGCAGAGAATGCGCTAGCCAGGAGGTTCCATAAAGCCTGGGGAATGCCAAGTGACTACCACAGTGCTGTGAACTTCCCCCAGCAGTGCCCACCTGGGCCCTCAGTGCTGCGGATTTCCTCCCCAGGGATGCCTGATCAGTCTGTAGGTTCCTAAATCATCGGGTCAGGAGAGACCATTCTGAGTGTCCAGTCTGACCTGTATAACCCAGGCCAGAGATTTTTCCCCAAATTCCAAGAGCAGAGCTTTAGAAAAAATCCCATCTTGATTTGAAAATTGTTGGTGCTGGAGGCTCCACCCAACCCTTGGTAGATTGTTCCCCTGGCTAGTTACCTTCACTGTTTAGAATCTCACTCCTTCTTTCCAGGCTGAATTTGTCTAGCTTCAGGTTCCTGATGTTGGCCATGGTACAACGGTGTTGTTAGCAGGGCAGGCTGTGGGCTCTGCATGCCAACAGCTGCAGAGGAGGGTGAAGATAGACAAATCTTCACCCCCATACTGTGTCTGGTTGGGTCATCTTACACCATGAGCTCTTCAGGGGAGAGAGGCAGCATCTTTGTGTGCATAGCCAGGCGTATTGGGCCTGATCTGGGCTGGGACCTCTGGCTGCATCTGTAGTGCGCAGGTGGGTGTTTGTTGGAATGGTGTCTGCTGACAAGCTGGGATCCTCCAGGCAGATGCAGGTCTCTAACTGGGCCTGTGAGCACCCTCCTCAATAGCTGGAAGCAGGAAGCGGCTGAAAGCCAGGACTGGACCTTAGAATGGGAGAGGAGAAGTACCTCCAGTGCAGACTGGGTTTGTACAGGGCTTTGAGACCCACCGGGAAAGGGGCCACGGTTCTGAGCAGTCACTGAGCGCTCAAGCTCGGGGGTGTCAGTGGGGGGGCAGACCTGCATGTGTAGGGAGAGGACCAGTACATCTGCTCTGTAGTGCGTGCAAGGGCCTGGACAGCTAGAACCCAGGGCTGTAGGTGATGGGTGCTGCCACGCTGCTCTGTCAGCACTAGATATCTTGGGGCACTGGGCACCACCAGAAGTACCACCTCAGACTCCAAGGTTAGAAGGGATCAATAGGATCATCTGGTCTGACCTCCTGCATAGTGCAGGCCACAAAACCTCACCGTCCCACTCCTACAATGAACCTCAAACCCATAACTGAGCTATTAAAGTCCTCAAATCATGATTTAAAGACTTTAATACAGAAAATCAACCAGCAAGTGAGCCATACCCAATGCTACAGAGGAAGACAAAAAAACCCCAGTGCCCAAGCCAATCTGCCCTGAGAGAAAATTCCCTCCCGACCCCAAATATGGCGATCAGTTAAACCCTGAGCATGAGGCCAAGTCCACAACAGCCAGGCAAGAAGAACTCTGTAATAACTCAGAAACCACTCCATCTAATGCCCCTTCCCACGTCCCTATCATACCCATCACCAGTAGTAAAAGACAGACAATGGCCAAGCTACACTGTCCATCACATCATTCCCTCCATAATCTTATCAAGCTCAGTTTTGAAGGCACCTAAGGTTTTTGCCCCCACCACTTCCCTTGGTAGACTGTTCCAGAACTTTACTCCTCTGATGGTTAGGAATCTGCGTCTAATTTCAAGCCTAAATTTTCTGAAGGACAGCTTGTATCCATTTTTTTCTTGTGTCCACATCGGTGCTGTATTCAAATAATTCCTCCCCCTCCCTTGTATTTATCCCTCTAATGTATTCATAAAGAGCAATCTTATCTCCTCTCAGCCTTCTTTTGGTCAGACTAAACAAACCAAGCTCTTTAAGTTGTCTCTCATAGGGAAGATTTTCCATTCCACGAATCATCCTTGTAGCCCTTCTTTGCACCTGTTCCAGTTTGACTTCATCTTTCTTAAACATGGGTGACCAGAACTGTACTGAATACTACAAGTGAGGTCACACCAGCACCTTGTATAACAGTACTAACACCTCCCTATCTCTACTGGAAATACCCCTTCCTGCCCCATGGTGTCTGATTGGTCCAGTTGTGGTATTTCAGCACAGAAGGAGTTCCAGGAAACTGGCTGTATAACTTGACATGGCCATCCTGCATGTGACAGTGTGTGGAGGTGAGGGACACTTGCCCATGTTTGTGAAGCAGAGGTGTCAAAATCATTGGGAGGAGGGGTGGGTGTTCTGTACCTCTTGTCAGGCCCATGAGACCAAAGGTCCAGGCCAGCCTTCATGAACTAAGTAGATGTTCAGTCATCATTAATTCAGCTTTGTTTAGTTTGTTTAGTGGGAGAATCCACTCCCCTGTGGGGCAGTGTGCCTATCCTCAGGTCCAAATGTCTGTGTAAGGCCAGCCCTCTCCAGGTCAGGAGTCCCTGCCCCTTGGAGAAGTGACCCCAGGGCACCAGAAGCAGCTGCTGGGAAGAATTGCTCCATTTGAACCTGCAGTTCACACTGGTATTCCCGGCACTGCCAGCGGGACTAGCCATGTCTCAGGAGCCAAGGGCATCAGGTGGGTAAATAGCATGCTAATGGTGTGCACACCCTGGGCAGCACTGACATCAGGACTCTGTTAGCTTCTTTCCCCTGCATGACCTGGGGAAGGGGGTGAAGCTGCAACACCACTCACCTCTAAGTGAGGATGCAGAGCAAAGGGCAACACATCTGAGTGCACTATGGCACTGTATGTGGGAATGGGCAGCCCCATTGCATGGCATGGCCCCAGCACTCAGCAGAGCTACGACTAAGTTTAATACACAGGTTTTCAGCATTTGTGGTCTTGGGAAGCCTCAGTATCCCCCACAGAAAGCCCGTCAAAACCAGTGCTGGGCACCAGTCACTCTGTTCCTGCTCCTACAGATGTTGGCCAAGGACTAGGTGAAGAGGATGTTTGCAGTCACTATTGCCTAGGTGTCTGCAGGATGCCCTCTCTGTGTGACATGCTGCAATCCACAGGGATACCGTGACCAGCAGCCCAGCATGAGATGCAGGAGGTGTGGCGAGGAATTCTTGGCTGAGGCGCGTGTCTCTGGAACTCTGCACCACCAGAGAATTCACAAGGCTGTAGTCAATGACTGACAGAATGGCCCGGAGCTGCCAGTCATGGAGAGGAAGAGGGGAAAGTCAGAACCATGCAACCAGGAGTACAGGGTAGGAGACTGCTGTCTTTGTGGTTTTCTATCAGGGTGATGAGTACCTTGCTGGTGGAGAGGCCAGATCCCACGCTGGTAGTTTTATCAGACCAGGGGTGTTCACCTTTCCCAGCTGGGCCCTGTTTGGCAATGGCCCAGCATGACAGCATCACCTTCATCACAAGGAAGCCTGGATTTGTGAGGTGAGTCCAAATATTCGGCCTCCAAGCCCACAAACCTGACTTCATTTGACATAGACAAAACTCCCTAAACCTGCCCTGTCAGCCAGTTTCCAGTCACAAAGCTGATTAATTTAGTTATTCTCAGTGTCATCAAGGACCAAAGTGACTGGTTCCTGTTTGATTGCTTGTTGGTTTTAATCGCTCCTCTGACATCTCAGCCATTTCCTTTGCCTTGTAAGCCCATGCGTGAGCAGAATGTATTCTGTTACACGGAAGTCCCTATCCTGGAGCTCGGGGTAAAGAGAACACATTCAGCCAGGGGCCAGATGCTTTACATTTTGCTTTGGATTCTAGATCCAAAGGCTAGAAGGAACTGTTGTGACCATCTAATCTGACCACCCCATCACGCAGGCCCCCAGTAATTTCCAGTGTGGATCTGTTACCAAAACAGTCAGCCTTGGTTTAAAAATTGTTTGTGGTGGAGGATCCCACACAGCTCCTGACTAACTCTTTCCCATGCTTGGTTACTGTCCCAGTTAAAAGCAGATGTCTTATTTCCAGTTGCAATCCATCTAGCTTAATTTTCCAGCTGCTGAATCAGGTCAGACCTTTCTCTGCTGGAGGGAAAAGCTTGTTATCAAATGTTTGTGGGTACTGTATAGATGTAGCCATTGGACAAACAGGACAGTCTCTGTGCAAAAGAATAAATGGGCATGAATCTGACATCAGAAATCACGACATTTTAAAACCAGTGGGTCAGCATTTCAATCTTCGTGATCACTCCATTAATGAGTTGTTAATTGCAGTGCTCAGGCAGATGAATACCAGATCAACACTTCAAAGAGAAGCTGCTGAGATTGAATTTATTTGCAAATTCGTTTGCATGGCTTCAGGACTTAATAGGGATGTTGGATTTTTCTACCATTATAATAGGTGATTTGACCTCATCTTCCTATGTACACTGTTCCCCAGTGTTTGAATCTTTACAGCTGTTTTGATTTGCTGTTGAAGTGTGACCTGTTCCCTTGACTTACACTTCCCTGCTTTATTTCCTCCCATTCTGTAAGTTCCCCCACCCTCAAAGCATCTGATGAAATGGCATTTTTCTCCCATGGAAGCTCATGCAATAAATACATTTGTTAGTCTTTAAGTGCCACAGGACTCCTTATTTTACTGAACTAGACTAACTCGGTTGCCCCTTTGGAACATGTTAAAAGTAGACTGTTTGTCATTGTAAGAGAGGTTTTTGAAGCCTCTCCCCATCTCTGAACACTCTTCACTAACTTAGCAACATCTTTCCTGACCTGTAAACCCCACAGCTGCACAGTTTGAAGCAGAGCCATTGGGAGACCTGTCACATAGCCAGTGTTTAAACCACATTCCTGTGTGTATTGTTCTACCAAGTCTGCCTGTCATGTCAACACTGTTCTGTAGCACCACATCTATCATTTCATCAGAAGAGACTCAGTTAGCTTTGCAGACCCTGGGCCCCAAGGCAGAGCAGCCAGTGGTGCCCCTATGGCTCTGGTATCAGTGGGCTTCTGCTGGAGGTTTTTACTCATTATGAGCTGTGCAGGTTCCTGGGCCGCTGTGGGGGCCATGTGCGCTACTCAGCTTCCTGGGCCCCTTAAACTCTCCAGGGAGATTCCTGACTCTTTAAAAGACTAGCAAATTTATTTCTCCCATGAGCTTTCCTTGGCAACTTTGCTAGCTATAGATTTATTCTGTTCTTTTGCTTCCTTCATCAGTTTTCTCCAGTTCCTAGCTTCTGATTTGAATCTTTCATAGCTGCCTTCATTTCCCTTCAAAACAAGATCCACTTTGTAACCCTCACAGCCTCCCTCCTCACTTGTGGCATGTGGGGCATCTATTTAAGTGTTCTTAAACAATTCAAATTATTCACATTTGTCTGACTGAATTCTTCCTGTCAGCTGATCTGGCTCTTAATTTTTTCAGCTTTGTGAAACTGTCTCTTTTAAAGCAACAAATGTATGTATTACTGGTCTGGACTTTATGGTGTTTGCACCTTACAAATGTGAGCAAGTCATGCTCAGTTATACCTAACTTACCATTAAATGTTATGCTCAGTTCCTTTTTAGTCATCAAGGTAATAAAGTCTTATATACAATTCCCCCTCACTGGCTGCAACACTGTTTTGAGTTAGGAAATTGTCATCTATAATAGAAATTTCAAGGGTGTTTTGGCACTGGCCTCATGAGACCCTCAGTATATGTCACTCAAAATTGAAGTCCCCCATAATCATGCAGCTTTTTTCCCTACACATCATAAATAGGTGTGTAAAGAGCTGGTCACCCTGTCCCCCATGTGATTTGGTGGTCTGTTGCTGAAGTTAGCTGATAGCCACATCTCCTGCTTTCTGTCAGAATGTTGATCTGTAAGCATCCCAGATCATTTTTCTTTCAAGTTATCGGTGACTCAGAAATGGGTTTGGCTTCTGCCCTACTCTCCTACATGGACTCAGCACACAATCATGTTACAAAATGCAGATGTGCTTGTGCTGTAAATAAATCCTTGTTCTCAGCCTTTCCATCTGATGCATCTTTTGCCTGGGAGGGTGAAACCCCACCACTCAGTTTCACTTCATTGCAGTCACTTTCTAGTTAATTTCTTTCTGGCTCTCCTCCAGGCCCCAGGAAGCTCAGGGCTACAGCACTTGAGTTGCAAACACCACAGGAAAGGTTCAAATTTTAAACACACTGTTCCCATTAGTGCTAGACTGCTGGTGGCAGGTTTGAAAGACACTTTTCTTTATCCCCAGATGTGGCAGTTGGGCACTAGCTGGACAGTACCTCTGCCCGAGGAGTGAATAAGCACCTGTGGTTAGTATTAGGGTCACACATTTCTGTGGGTCAGTGTTTTTTAGTTCCAGAGGGATAGCTGTGTTAACAAAAACAGGTGCCCCAAGACTTTTGTTGATCTCTAGTTGTTCCCCTTTGTCTTCTTCATCAAGCTGGGAGTGTTTGTCCAGAGACATGTCATCTCATCAACAAAGGTAGCAAGTTACTGCAGCTACCAAAGTGCATGAGGTGATATTATGGGCCAGCTCTTGTGGGAGAGGGAGAAGCTTTCAAAGCACGCAGAGCTCATTTGCTTGTCTGGGAAAGGAACTCAGTGTCACAGCTAAACGCATGGCAGAGCAGATTGGTTTCACAAAAGTAACTAACGCAAATTTTTAAGAGACTATCCAAGGTGAGGCCAATTTTGAGTTCAGCTGCAGGTCTCCACTGAAGGCCCTGGGTTCGACCCCTTCAGTGAGGTGTGTGCTGGGGCTGTCCAGCCACAGCCTTCCAGGGGAGACCCTTACAGCAAGCTGGGCCCTAGCTCCTGTGGAGGAGCAGTTCATCACCGGGGTGGTGTTTCAGGGGGTGACACTCCTCCCATGCTGCAGGGGGAAGAGAGGAAGGGGTCCAGGTGCTGGGGTAACCCCAGTACTAGGGGAGAAGAGCCCAAGTGGGGGGTGAGCCCACGGTGGGACCAGGGCTGCTGAACCAAGCTAAGCTTTGTATGGGATGGAAAGCAAGCCAGGGTGTGCAGAAGCACCCCATGTCTCAACACCTCTGATGGGGGAAGCAGGGGCTGGGTGGGGGTGACCCTGTGTCGGGGGGAGCAGAGACCAAGTGCAGGGTGACTCCAGGGATGGAGGAGCAGGTGCCCGAGGGTGACTCCAGCAAGCGGGGAGCAGGAGCTGGGGGCTGACCCCAAGATGAGGGGAGGAGGGTTACCCCGAGATGAGCAGGGGCTGGGGGTGGCCCCACGAGGGGGAATCGAGGCCGGAGGGGGACCCCAGTGATGGGGGCGAGCAGGGGCGGGGGGTGACCCCGCGGTGGGGAGCCGGGCCGGTCCCGAGACCCCCGTGGCCCGGCGCTGGGCCGAGGAGGGGGCCCCCCCCAGGCCCGAAGCCCCCGCTGCGGCTGTGACGGCATCCGGCGGCGCCCGCTGGGCCGGGCCGGGGCGGCGCGGCTGACGGCTGGGCTGGGCTGGGCTGGGCTCGGCTCGTCTCCAAGCGGCGGCCCGGGCTGGCGGCCCCCCCCGCCCGCGCCTGCTGGGCCGGGCTCCGCTCCGGGGCGGGGGCTCGGGGCTTGCCCGCGAGGTGACGCTGCTCCGCCGCTGCCGCCCATAAAGGGCCGCGGCCCCAGCAGAGCCGAGCCGAGCCGAGCGCCAAGGTAAGGCCGGGCCGGGCCGGGCCGGGCGCGGATCTGAGCGGGGAGCGGGCCGGGCCGCCGGTCCCGTGCCCGGGGCGAGGGTCGGGGGCGCTGCGGGTGGCCCCGGGAGGGACGGAGAGAAGGGGCCGGGCGCTGGGACCGGGCCCGCCGGGGGGCGCGGAGGACACCGGGCGGCCCGGCCCGGCCCGGGCGAGGGGCTCCGCGTTTGACAGCTCCCGGGCTGCCGGCCTCCCTGAGAGCCCCCGGGGCCCGGCCCGCCCTGCCCCAGCGGGGCCGGCTGCGCTCTGGCCCTGGTTCGTGAGCCGGGGCTGCGCTTCGCCTCGGTCCACGAGCCTCTCGCCCCCCCCCGACGGCACCTTCTCCGTGAGCCGCTCGCTGCCCCCTGCCTGGCGCGGCGCTGGGCGGGCGGGGTGGCAGAGGCCTGAGGATTTGGGTGGGAAGGGGGTGCTGGTCGGGGAGCAGCTCCAGCTCGTGGGCCGCGACAGGATGGGCCTGGAGCGTGAGTCAGAGGCTGGGGAGGGTGGCTGTGGCTGTGGCTGTGGCTGGTCTTGCGTGTGGGGCTGAGCCTGCCACGGCTGTGTCCTGCAGCCGGCGAGCAGCTGGGCAAAGGGCAGCTGGAACAGCTGGGAAGGTGAGATGGCAGCTGGAGCAGAACGGGCTCTCCCATGGGTGGCAGCGTGCACCCGCCTCTTGGATGGGAGCGTGGTGGTTTCTTGGGGGGCAGGTGTGTTCTGGGGTCCGGTTTGGCTGACAGCCCTGCTTGCTCGGCTAGGGCTGGGGTAAGCTTAGCTAGTGGTCCCAGCAGGCCCCTTTGGAGGCTGGCCCTGTTGTGCAGTGGGGAGCTCCTGCTTTGGTGACCCCTGAGAGACACTGGCTTTAGCCAAGTGCCATGTAGTGCATTGCCCGACTTGCCCTCTAGGCTGGATCTCAGCACAGCTTGTCTTCCCTGTAGCAGGCTGGGAGCTGAACGCTTTGGTCTGTGTGCCCTGAGAAGATAGGGACGTAGCACACTCAGGCTGTTCATGGAGCCAACCACCCAGGCTGCGTCCCCCAGTTATCCACCAGACTGGACTGAAGCTGCCCCTGAGAGTGCAGCTGCCAAAGCAAAGTCAGTGGAGCTTTGTTGGGTGACCCTAAAGCACCTTCAAACCTGCCACTCCCCACTCCCCAGAGCTGAGTGAGGATCTGGCTGGGCAGGTGGGGCAGGCAGGCTTCTGTGGGGGGTGCTGGCCGGCAGGGCCTCTTGGGGGCTGAGCACACTGAACATGCTACGAGCTATGTTATCAGTTGCTCTGAAATGATGGCGCTGGAAGTGGTCATTCTTTTCCCACATGCACCAGCGAGCTTCCAACTGAGCCTGTTGGGAAGGGCAGTTCTGTGGGTCAGGACCCCCGCGCTTCAGAAACATCAGTCTGAGGGGGCTGGGAAGGAGGCAAACAAACCAATGGCTGTAAGTTGCTCTTGGCAGTGGAGAGCAGCCGAACCATCCCTGCTCAGGCACCCAGTGGGGTAAGCTGCTGACACCAGTGGTGTTGACAGGCATAACTCTTGCTGTAGGTGGGCAGCTGGGTAATGGATGGGGGCTGGCTGCCCCAGCCAGAGCTTTCACAGGTCAAGAGGAAGTGGTTTCTGTTGGGCCACGTAGTCCTGCTGGCCACGTCTCTGCCTTAAATTGCATCATTACCTAGTGTCAGTGAGTTCCACAGGCTATCATTAAGTGCCAGAGTTTAGCAGGCAGGAGTCAAGATAGGAGGAGGCATTGCAGTGGGTCGAGACCACACCCAGTTCTAAGTGGGTGCACTGCCTAAGTGTCAGGCAGTGGCATAGCCTTAGCTATGAACCCTCTTCCCCTTCCTGCCCCCCCATTGGTGCTGCCAGTGCAGAGCAGCTGTGGGGAGGAGATGCTGGAGTCAGTGGGTGAGCTGCTTGGGTGACTCCAGGAGAACCTCTTCTCCGTGCTAGTGCACAGCTGCTCTCTGGAAGCTGAGATATTGCTGTTTTCTACCTGCCCCCCCCCATGGTGCCCTGGGCGTCCAGTCACCCCCAGGGGATAGGGCTGCAAATTCTGGGCAGGGGCACACACTACAGCAGGGTCTCAAACATGCAGCTTATGGGCCAGATGCGGCCCCTAAAGCTGTCTCCTGTGGCCTGGAATGACACTATTGTTACCAATATTTGCAATATTGTTGTATGAAAAGTTTCAGTGGTTAGGCCCTTGAGCTAACGTACTAGTCCTCATGTGGCCCTTGTGAGGATTTGAGTTTGAGACCCCTGCACTACAGGGTGTGTGTTGTCCTAATAGAACTCTGGGCCTAGTGTAAGGCATCAAATCCCTCCAGTTACCTGGATTCGGGCACCCACTGAGCATCGGGGACTAGGGCCCCTGGAGGAGATGGGGCTAGAGCAAGCCTTGCTCTGGCCAGCCCTATGGCAGGGGCACCTGCGGGCAGGCCCTGGAATGCCTCAGTGTGGGTCCTCCCCAGTCAGCCCTGTCCCCTGCTCAGAATGGCGATTGCAAAGGGAGCAGGTGCTTTGGGCCCCTCCTTTCCCAGGGGGAGCAGGGACTTCCCCAAGGCCTGCACCCTGGGGAAGTGGGGGAGCAGCACCTCCCTGCCCCCTTGTTTTTCCATAGCCAGGGTGTATCTTAGCCTGTGGGTGAGCCAGGCTAACAGCCCTCTGCTGAGGGAGGTGCAGGGGTGTGTGCTGTTAGCCACCACTGAGGCATGTGGGACTGTTCTCTACCCCTCTCCCCCCCCGGTACCTTCCTTCAGGACTGCTGTTTGCTCCCTCTCCCAAGCCTGGGTGTAGCCTCTTTGTCAGAATCTATCCTTTCTTCTAGAAAATTAGCTGGCTCTAGGAGCTGGTACCGGCTGGGGCAGGGATTTCCCTAACACTCCCCCTGTCCCTCCCCAAATTTTCCAACACCACCCCCCCAGTTGTCAGCTACTAACAGTGTTATACCAAATTAATGAGCACCTCCCTAAACCGCCCCCTAGACCCCCTCCATTTAAAGTCCTGGGATAATACTCGGCCAGGGCCCATAGTGCCTGGGTCTCATGCCACTGGTAGGCACAGCCCTTTGTTCCTTGCTGGGACCAGAGCAAGGGCCTCTCCTGCCCGCTGGGGAAGGGGCTCGCAGTGACTCAGGAAAACCAGGGCACAGGAGCTGAGTGCAAAGCATCTGTGTCTTGCAGCTGGGCTCAGTCCCTCTGCATGCCCACTGCCTGGGGAGCTGGGAATGGGTGTTTCTGCTAACAGCTGGCCTGTGCTTGCCCGGGACCAGTGGACACTTCGCACTTGCTGGAAACATATTAGCCCGCCTGGTGCAGTTCCTTTGCCAAGGCTGTTTCCTAAATGCCTGGGCCCTGTGGAGCTTTCCTTGCTGGCCACTATCTCCACTGCAATAATCTTCCACATCATTGGAGTTAGGGGCTGTCAGTGGTCCTTGCACCTGTCAGCTGAGTTTAGGGTTCCTTGCATTTCCCTATTCCCCCTGCCCTGCTGTCAGGGGCTGCATCCCCCTTTCAGTGCCCACACGTTGGTACTTCTCACTCATGGGGCTGAGGCGCGAGAGCACTATTCATTTCTGCCATCTGTGGGTGCTTTGCCCTCCAGATGATTACAGGAAGCTCAGTTTCCCATTTCCCTTTCCTGGCTTTTTTTTACTCAGCTCCCCAGGGCTCTGCCTGCTGGTGCCTAGGACAGCCCCTGCTGCTTAGAAGTTGCCAGCTCTGCCATTTTGCTGTTGTTGCACGACCAAGCAGTGTCATCAGCTGGGTCCCCATCCCCTCCTGCGTCAGGAGCTTTGTGGCTTTGAAGTGAACATGGCGAGGCCTGTGTTGTGGGGCTGGGCCTCTGTCACCTGGGTCTGGTGCTCTCTGTGGAGTGCTCACCTGCAGCTGGGTCTCTTTGGCCCTAGCCTGCTGGCTGTGGGAGCCTTGGGAGGAGGAGGGGGGGGGGGTCCTCTGGGCTGGTAAAGGCCTGTGTGGGTGGACAGGAGCAGAGACGTGGGGCTGCTTGTTTCTCTGACTGGGTGGGGTATAGTTGAGTGTCTCCCCCCTTCCTTCCCCCAGTAACTGTGGCTTGCCTGCTTGCCCATGCCAGGCAGCCTCTGCCTTCAGCTGGGACTGGCTGAGGTGCATGGTCTTTTTGCTTGGCCAGGGCAGAGGGAGCCAAGGCTTTCATGTTCTGTCCTCTCCCCTCCTTCTGCAAACACAGCCTGGCAGCTCCCGCCCCTGCCCCAGGTTGCTTCTGTCTCTTGTGAGCTGAGTGCATAAGCACACGTTGGCCAACAGCAGGGTAAACAGCACGTGCCTCTGGTGGTGGGAGACCAGATGACCCTGGAGCTCTGCTGCTCAGAGGGCTAAGGGCTGAGCAAGGTCCCTCTGCAGGGACCTTGGGGTGGGGGAGGTCCTACCGCCCTCCACCCCTCTGGGGCCGTGCTGCCCTCGGCTGGCTCTGTGTGCTTGGTGCTTTTCAGTCCTGGGGGTGCCCAGCTCTGTGGGGTTGTGAAGGCCATGTATCAGCCGTGACTTGTGCTGCTCTTCCTCCAGGGGTGCCTCTCTTCCTGCCTGTCCAGCCACCGGCTCCTTCTCTTGTCGCAGCTCAGCCTGCTGCTTGGACGTCGTCCCCATGATCCTCAGGCTGGAGAACGAGTGGCGGCGCACGCGGTTGCTCTGAGCAGGGAGCGGCCGTGGGCAGTGGTGTTCCTGACCCTCCTGCTCCCTGGCGAGAGACGCTCCGAGCTTCTGATGGAGCTGAGGCCCGACTTGCTGCTGCTGCTGTGGGCTCTGGTAGTGGCTGTCATGCTGCACGCACAGGAAGCACTAGGCCAGCGCATCTACACCAACACCTGGGCTGTGCTCGTCCCAGCCGGGCCGCTGGAGGCTGACAGGCTGGCCAGGAAGCATGGCTTTCTCAACCTTGGGCTGGTGAGTATCCCTGTCTCTGCTGTCTTGTGGCCTGCTCCATGCAGGCCCTGAGAGCCATGTTTGCCCAAGGGCTGCACAGGAGCAGCTCTCCTTGTGGGCCTGGCGTTTGTCTGCATGATGCCAGAGCAGGTCCCATGTCAGCACAGCACAGCTCTGCTGGCAGGCCTGCTGGGAGCTGCCTGTCTCCTGTCAGCCCCACATGGAGCTGACCAGCTTGTGTCTGTGGGGAAGAGCAGCAGCTTGGGGTGCCAGATAGACGCTCAGTTAAGGAGCCCTGTCTCACACTCAGCAGCCTGAGAAAGTGAGGCAGGGCTGTGGGGAGGCTGCGTTGGGGGAGCAGCATTTGGGGCGGTCTCCAAGGCTGAGTGACCCCCTCCAGTGGCTGAGCTTCTAGTAACCAGGGTGCTAAGCATTCCATGCGACTGTGATGGCGAAGTCTGTGAGCTGCTGCGCCAGATGTGTCCAGAGTGGGCAGCCAACAAGGGCTCCTGTGTCCTCTCCCTGGAGCACCCTCTATAAATGCCTGTGTCAGCATTGTCCCCTTTCCCTGCCATCAGCATGCAGGCAGGGGCTGAACAGTGGGCCGGCACCAGGTGGGGTCGTGTCTGATCCTCATTGGCTCTGCTCTTCCCCTTGGTTATCTTTGAGCTGAGAGCAGTGCTGGCTCTGGCCCAGATCCCTTGTTGATGATCAGTGCCTGCCCTTGTCTGGGGCCTCAGGCCCGGCTTCCATTCAGAGTGATAACT
The DNA here is from genome assembly GCA_007922195.1 of Podocnemis expansa. Classification (NCBI taxonomy): domain Eukaryota; kingdom Metazoa; phylum Chordata; order Testudines; family Podocnemididae; genus Podocnemis; species Podocnemis expansa. Next base: position 22,801,821 of record ML682019.1, on the reverse strand, counting down.
AGGGTGTTCACGGGCATTGCTCCAGAGATGCACCTGGAGGGGAGGTTCTGACCTGGCAGGGAGGTGAGGAAGGGCTCTGCCTGCTGGAGCCTGGACACGCTGGTGGGGCTAGGGCTGGCCTTTCCTTTCCTTGTCCTGCTGGCAAGCTGTGTCTTTGGGCTGGAATTCATAAGCCCCTTGCTCGTGAGTAGTGGTGGGAGTGGTGCTGCCAGGGCATTGGTGTCACGGCTTTATCTTGCTGCAGCATTGTGGGAAGGTGTGATGTGCTCTCTGGCTGTGCCCAGAGCAATGTGAGAAGCAGAGCATGAAGGGTTTCCAGGCATACACCTTTGGGGAGCTAACCCAGGGCCTTGTAGGGGGACTGAACCTCATGGTCCCCCAAATAGCCATTGCCTGGTAATAGCTGCTGGTGGCTGACCCCCTCAGGCCAGCTTGGGATAGTGGCTGCCCAGCCCCCCTGAGCCAGCCTGTGACACCCTGCCTTGCTCTCCAACTGCATTGTACCTTACTGACTGAGGCAGGCAAGGCTGTGGACTGCCTTTCTGCCTCTCCAAGTGAGCCCTGGTGAAGCACTACCTGCCAGGGGGTGCTTTGGGCTAGGACTGCATGCTGCCTGGCAGAGGGTGGGTGCTGGGGGGCACTGGTGAGGACAGGTCAGCTGGCAGTTGGGGCTCTGCATCCTGCTCTGGGAGGGCTGGCTGTGGATTTTCACAACAGTGGCTCAGGGCAGGGCTGGGCAATGGAGAGTGCTGTGGGTGCTGAGCTCTGTGGTTGCGTGTAGCAATGTCTGTGCTGGGGCCCTGCACATGAGGGGCAGATGGAGTGGGGCTTTCTTCTGTGGGGGGGGGTCTGCCCCTGGGAGCCCCTAGACCAGGGTTTGAGGTGGGGGCTAGGCACTGTGGGACACTGCACTGGACACAGATTGAGATGTCTGTATGGGCAGTTCCTCTGCTCCATGGCCAGTGATGATGGGCTGGGGAGGGCCGAGAGGAGCAGTGTGGGGCTGGGGGCTCCCATTGAATGCTGTTGGTCCAGGAGGTGCTAGGCCAGAGGAGGAGAATGGAGGTAGGGAAGCAGGAGACAAGCACCTGTCTCTGTCTCCTGTGGGAAGCAGGGGACCAAATGACCATCTAGGATAGGCTGCTGGGCCCCACTTGCTCCTTTCCTGCAAGCTCAGAACGAGAGGGCATTGGGCAGAAGGGAATCCAGATGCTCTGCAGCACCAGGCTCATCAGTGAGCCGTGCTGTACCAAGGCAGGTGCCTGACCTTGGTGTTCCCTGACTTGGGCTCAGATGGGGACTGTGCTGCTGAGGTTTCATCAGGGGATCCTGCCCCTGCCCCTCCTGCACTGTGTTGAGCCCAGCCTGTCCCTGGTGAAAACTCCACTGCTGCCAGCTGCTCTATAGTTTGCTGGGGCACATGGCCCAGAGAGCGACAGGCCTGGCCCAACCTCTGACCTGGGGGTGCAGTGCTGAGGCTGTTCTAGCACTAGGGAACCCTTCGTTGGCAGCAGGGTGCTGGGTTCTGCTGCTCGGGCTCTCGCTGAGCCAGGAAGGAAGGGGCGGGTGTGTGTGTGTGTGCGTGCGCGCGCGCGTGTGAAATCCCTCAGGAAGTTGCACAACTGGTGGTGGCAGGGATGGGATCTTGCTCTGAGCCATCCGGCTGGGGGCAGGGATAGGGAAAGGAATGGCTCTCATGCCTCCCTCATAATGAGGGGACACCCCCAAACCCCCTGGAGCTCAAGCTGGGGGTGCAGAGGGGCCTGTCCCATGTGCAGATCTTAGAATTGGAGTGAAAGAGGCAAACACCCCAGCCCCAGGCCAGTGCCTCTGGGTGCCAAGGTTCCCCTCTCTGCACTGGGAGCTGCTCCTTCATGGGAACACCAGTCGGAGGTGGGCTGGATGGAGCTCACCTCACTGCTCAGTGGGTTTCTGCAGAGTTAGGCCTGAGGGAGACGCTGCCTGCTCTGTGGCCAGGTGGTCCCTTGCCCCTGTGGGCAGGCTCTGGCCTTTCACAGGAGGTCCCTCTGCCTGCAGAGCAGCATGGGCTGGCTGTGGAAGCAGAGGGTATGCCCATCTTGTGCAGTGTGGTTCTCCCTTGTTCAGGCTGCATTTCCTGCCGTAGCCCTGTCTCCATCCTGGAGCAGGAGGCTGGCCCTGGGGCAGGTCCCAGCATGCACCGAGCTGTACAGAGCCCTCTGGCAGGCAGCAGCTTTGCTGGTCCCAAGCTGTGAGCTCAGGCTGGGCCCAGGGCAGGGGATTGAGCCCGCCTTTGGGTGCCTTGCCCCTGCAGCTGTGCATCAGTGCCCCACCCCCAGTGCGGCAGCTGGTAGCTGGCAGGATCAGAGCTGCGTGGGTTGGGAGGGATGAGGGGCCCCTCCCAGCCAGCCATGCTGGTGTCACTGGGCACTGCGGGGAGGCATGGTGTTTTTCTGGCTCAGCTAGTTCACTTAATGACCTAGGAGGGAGCGTGGGACAACATGACGCAGGCCTGGGCTAGGCGAGCCCCAGTCTCACCTGGATCACACTTGCCTGTGTGGCACCGGATGGGAGGAGGACTGTGATGGGCATGAGACTTGCAGGCTATGTTCCCTCTAAGGTGTGCGCATGTGTGTGCACAAAAAAATAAAGCGTGCACAAAAAAAAATTCAAGAGTGCTAGTATTTTTATGCTACTTTAAGAAGCTGGTTTCAAGTAACATGTTTCAGCTAAGGTTTTGTGATTTATAAAATCATTTACGTCAGCATATAAAAATAAAACTTAGATATTATTTGTATCATACACACTTGTTTCATCATGCTCACAAGTTTGACCACACTCATTGGAGTGCACACAAACTTGGACCCTGGTTCTGAAAATTTGCACAAAAGAAATTTTTTGTGCACACAGCCTACTAAAAATTAGAGGGAACATTGCTGCAGGGGGCAGGACCAGGGTGGCCTAGGGGAGGCACCTGTCTGAGCATATCGCCTGCTGCCCCCAGAGCTCTGTACTGCCGGATCAGCCAGGGGCCGCCTGGGTTCTGGCGGCAGCTGCCCTGTGAGGCTGGTAGTACGGGGTGTCCTTGCACTGCCAGGGGGCAGGAGGAGGTGGCTGGGGGCTGGAGAGGGCTGGCTGAGGGGTGTGTGGGGGGGTGAACTGTTCCTCTGGCGCCGTACCAGGCTCTGCTTTGCCAGCGTTGCACGTGTCATGGTGCCCATGGCTGGCCTGTGAGCCTGGGGATGGCGGTGTGTGGGCGGCAGAGTCAGGGGGACTGCAAAGTGACGGGTGGTGTTGAGGGGTCCAGCTCTCCCAGCATCTTCACCAGCCCAGGCCCCCCTCAATCCCCCCATGCCACAACATGGCCTCTGCCTCCTGTGCCCGCCGCACCCTACCCTGCCCCCACCGTGCATGGTTCCGCTGTTCTTATCTCGCCATCTCTGCTAGCAGCCAGGTGTCCATTACAGCCTGTTGCCATGGCAGCGAGTCTGGTGATCCCTGGGCGTGTTGCCTGGCTGTCCCCGGGCGGAGATGGGGGGAGCTGTTCTGTGCCCCCTCCCCCCCACTTTGCAAGGCTGGGGTGGTCCCAGTGAGGCCCGGGTGCTGGCCTGGCCACTGCACCCTGCACCGGAGGCTCCCCAGGGGGCAGGTTGGGCAGGCCAGGCCAGGCCAGCTGCCACGTGCCACCTGTGCACCAGCTGTACCCTGGGCTGGAGCCCTGCCCTGCCCTGCCTGGGAGCTCTGCGGCACGGGCAGTCGAAGCTGGGCACAGAGGCTCCTGCAGCTGGCTGGTTGGGGATTAGGCTTTGGTGACAGCTAACACTGCACTGGGTCCTGCAGCCTTAATCCTGTCTGGTGACCACGCAGAGCTGGGGAGCTGCTCTGGGGAACAATTGGGGCCCCTGTTCCTGCCCGAGGCTAGCATGAGGGGCAGGGGGATATGGTGCTCACTGGGCCAAGAGCGGATTAGGAAACCAAGTAGCTTTTCTCTCCGGTTCCCATGTCACGCGGAGCTGGTCATGGTCCATGCCCTGTGCCCATCCAGGTCCCTGGCCCCAGGGGGCCTGTCTGGCGTTCATCACCATGGCCCAGCTCCTGGTGTGCTGTGGGAGGCAGGTGGCCTTCACACTGTCACCATGCCACACAAGGGGATGGCAGGACCACAACAGACCGACTGCTTGACCCCAAGCTGCAGCATCCCAGTCTGGGGCTGTTCCCTCGGGGCTGGCAGGGCTGTACAGGGGGTGGGGCTGAGTCAGGGCTGTGTCCCCTCCCTGATCTGCTGGTGTGTAGCACTTGTGGCTGGGAGCCAGGCTGTGTGCAGCCACTTGGGCTGGGTGGGAGGGAGGCCAGCCTTGGCCTGGGCCCAGCACCTTCTTGAGGATTCACAGGTGTGGTGGGAGGGCCTTCATGGACCCTCTACTCTAGGAAGCCAAGGGGCCACAGTCGCCTGCACCCCAGCCTCGCTCCCCTGTTTGCTCAGCGCTGCCCCAGCACAGGGCATGGTCGGGGCACGTGGGGCTCTCCCCTGTAGATTCCCTTTTTGGCGTGGGCCCAGCAGCTCCCTGCCACCCCTCCTGGGAGCAAGCCAGGTGTGGCGGGGTGCAGCCGATCTGTGTTCAGGGCTGTGCAGGGCAAAGAATGGGGATGCTGGCACACCAGGTTCTGTGCCCGCTGCCTGCCTTGTCCCCATCAGCTGGCTGTGTGTGCTGCTTACAGTCCAGGAAGGGCAGTGTCTGCCTCCTTCAGCTACTGGCCTCACCTCACTGGAGAGCAACAGCAGTCAGCCCAGGGCTTGATGGGTGTCCTTCAAGTGACAGACCTGAAGCCTTAATGGCCTCTTCCCTGTGAGGGGGATGCAGCCAGGTGCAACCAGAGCATGGGCTGACTGCAGGGGAGGGAGCTGCAGGAAGGGGGCTGTAAGTATCAGGGCCCTGCTGGTGCAGCAGATCCCTGCAAATGCTGGCCAGGGCTTGGAGGGCACTTAGCTACTGGCGCCCACTCCCAAGTGCTTGCTGAGCAAGAGTTTACAGCCTGTGGGAGATGACTGGCTGCTGGCCTGTCCAGGGCTTCATCCTGGAGGGTCTCAGCAGTGTGCCTGGGGTGTGCTGCTGCAGTTGGACTTGCTTGAAGCTCCTTGAAAGCCTTGGGGAAGCAGCAGCCTGTGGTGAGGAGAACATGCCCTTGTGCTCTGCCCGGCCAACATAGCTCGTGGCACTGCTTCCAGGCTCCTGGCTGTGGCAGTCTTTAGAAGGACCTGGGTCTGTGGGGTAGACTGGTCTGTCAACTCCCTCCCTGGGCATGTACTGAGTAGGGAGAGTGGGCTGTGCCAGAGCCTGAAGAGGGGCTGCGCCAGGAGGCTCCTGCACTGAGGGCAGGGGTGAGGAGTAGTCAGTGTCTGGCCCCATGCCTTCGCCCTGCTCTGGGAAGGGCTCTCCCTGGTCCAGCAGGGAGTGGGAGTATGCTGCAGAGGCTACTAGAGAGCGCAGCCAGGCTAGGCTGCAGTTGTGCACATCGTATATAGTGACTGACATCAATGTTCCCTCTAATTACTTGTAGACTGTGCGTGCAAACAATTTTTTGTGTGTGCAAAAACATTTCTTTGTGAGCACCAATATTAGCACTATTGAATTTTTTTGTGCAAACTTTTTGTTGTGTGTGCAGGTTTCATGACCTGTGTGCACATGCACATGCGCACAGCTTAGAGGGAACAGTGACTGACATGCTGGGGGAGTCCAGGGCACAGGCATCCTGGACGTTTCAAAGTAGGTTGGGGTAGGAGGCATGGTCTGTTCCTTACCAGTCCCCTCCACTGTGTCCCAAAGCACTGGCTGTGGGGAAACAGGAGCAGCTCATGTGGAGTGCTGGGGTAAAGCTGGGTCTGGCCTGGCAGCAGAGGGGTCCTGCCATGTGCTGTGCTGGCAGCACACATGGGGTCTGGGGCAGATTTGTGCCCCTGGAGCAGGAGCCACAGTTGAGAGCTGGGTATGTGGGCAGGGCCAGGCAGTGGGGTGGCAGGGCTGTCTGGGCTCAGCACTGTTGTTTGACCGGGCTCAGCTGGTCACTGGGATTGAGGAGGAAGGAGGTCCTGTCCAGTCTCCCCATGCTGCATACTGGCTGGGACTTTCTGTGTGCATCCCAAACTGCTGCCACATCAGGGCTTAGGGCTGGGCACGGGGATACCTTGAGCCAGGGGCCATCCAGTGCCCTTTGCTGAGTGGGCTGCAGCTGGGGTGTGATGCCTAGACCCAGGAACTTGGCTCTGAGATGGGCTGGAGGAAGGGGCCCTCCTTCCCAGGGCTTGAATGGGGTGAAGCAGGCTCCCCAACAGGCCTGGGAGAAGGGGGGGCTGGGGAACGCTTAGCCCAGGCTGCAGCAGCCTGTGAGTGAGCAGGGCCTTTGGCTCTGCCAGGGGGTGCCAGGATCTCTTGGGTGAGCTGAGCGGTGAGCTGTCAGCTGCCTGATCCCAGCACACCAGGGGGGTGTGCATGTGGCCTGGGGCTGCTTGCCACAATGCCCAGGTATTGCTTGGCTCCCAAGGGAGCTGGTCTGCTCTGTGATGACAGGTTGACTGCCAGCAGGTGCTCTGGGATGGCGAGGCAGGACAGAGGTGGCTGGTGATGGTGGGAACAGTTGTCATGCCAACTCGCCACTTTATCCCCAGCACCCTTCTGAGGGGCACTGGGGGGGGGCAACAGGCTGGCTTATGGGCAGGGAATGGAGCATTAGGCCTACTCCTCTAGGGGCTCTGATCTGATGGTATCTGGCTGCCTCAGGATGGAGGTTTCCAGGTCTTCTATGCCTGGGGCACTATTTCCCATTGAGAGCTGGCCCCAGGGGGTGGGACTGGCCTGTCCCAAAGGGATTTCCCTGCATTTGGTTTACAGGTTATTTGATGGTTAAGAAGGGACGTAGCACTGAAGCTTTCCAGGAATTTGGGGGCGGGGCCAGCTGACTGCCCCTTAGTGAAGGGGGTGTGGGTGGTTGGATTGGAGATGCAGAGGTGCAAAGACAAACGAGGGAGGTGGGTGTAGGGCTGCTCCAGGTCCTCACCACTTAGCTGGAGTGTGAGACTGCCCTGGAAATGGGGCAGCTGCCCCTGCCTCAGCTCCCAGTGAGGCCAGACTCAGCAAGTGCCCTGGCATGGGGGATGCTAACCCCATAGACTGATGGCAGTTTGGATATATGGGGGCAGGATGCAGCTCTTATGCTGTGCCTGCAGCTGGCGTGGTGGATCAGGGACCCTGGGCAAGGGCTGGGCTCACTCCCTCTCTCTGCCTTGCAGATAATCGGTGACTATTACCACTTTCGGCACCGTGCAGTGGTGAAGCGCTCCCTCTCGCCCCACCGCTCTCGGCATAGTCGCTTGGCCAGGGAGCCACAGGTAGGTGGCATCTGCTGTCCTGACTCTGCCCTTGCCCTTGCCCTCACCCCTCCTGCTGGGCTGCTCTGGGATTGGAAGGGTAAATACTGGTTCCCTGAGCCAGCCGTGGGCTGCTCTGCCTGGCCAGGCAGAGGGCATCTCCCAGAACTGAGCATGAAGGGCAGGACAGGGCTGAGGAGGGGAGCAGGGCTGTGTACAGGTATGAGGTGGACTGTGGGCTGGGCCCCACAGGCCTGGGGAGATTAGGAGCTGGGATAGTAGGTGCTGTTGGTCAGGGGATAGTAGTGGACTTTGCCTTCAGGTGGGTGCTGCTTGCGGACTGGGGAGAGCAGCTTTAAGTCAGCAGGCCCACTAACCTGCCATCAGCTCTGCAGGACCATGTCATGGTCACTAGCTCTGTTCATTCATCCTGGTGAGTAGCGGGGCCATGCCTGGTGCCCATGGCTGTTGCTGTGGCAGAACTCTGGTCCGAGCAGGCTCCTGGGCCCAGGGCTGGCACGCTGGCTGGTGCTCCGGCGGTCCTGGTATTCCCAGCTGGGGCTGTCCATGGAGAATGGCTTTGGCTGGCACCAGGGGCATCACTGCCCCGGGGAAGCACCCAGGGCACTGCCCCCCACCCCCCAGCTGCAGGCCCTCCTGGCTGCAGGCTATGCTGCCCTGGCCACAGGCCACGTCCCGGCAGGGGATCCGTGTGCCCAGCACCAGTGATGCCTCTGCCTAGCACTCAGGCCCACGGCTGCGGGGGGCTGGAAACTGGTTCCTCTGCCAGCCTTCCCGGTGTCTCTGTGGGCCCCAGACTTGCGATGACTGCAGAGGAGCTGCCATAGTGTGGAAGGTGCTGGTCAGGGAGAGGCAAGCTGCACTACTTGGGGACCAGGAGGGCAGAGCTTGGCACCAGTCAGCCAGGGGTCCTGGAGGAGGATGCCCTGGGTGGATGGAGAGGGCCTGAGTAGAAGCCTGTGTCTGGCAAAGGAGCCCTTGTTCCAAGCCCTGTAAAGGGGTGCCAGCTATTCCTGGGCCTGCTGCCCATCAGGCTTGGCCCCAGGAGCTCCTGATCCTAGGGCTGTACAGGCTGGCCCAGCAGTCTGTCGACTGGACTGACAGCCTCAGGCTGGCTTCTGTGTGCTAGGCCCCCAAGCCTGATGGACTGAGCATGGTCCCCTGCCCACTCTGTACTGTGCCCTTGCCAGGTAACCACCTCCATCCTGCAACATGAGTCTTGTACAGCTTGCCACAGGGCCAGGCTGATCAGGGCAGTGCCAGCCATGTGTCCATAGCTACAGGGAGGGGCTGACTCCGTGCTCTGCAAGGGGGTCCTTCATCCTCCATTTCGCTCTCTAGGTGCACTGGCTGGAGCAGCAGGTGGCAAAGCGTAGGATGAAGAGAGATGCCTTCCCAGAGCCCACAGATCCCAAGTTCCCTCAGCAGTGGTACCTGGTGGGTGATGGCTGGACATGGCTGTGACTGTGATTGTGGTGGAGGAGCAGCTTTGATGTGTGGCAGTGGGGGAAGGAGGGGCTAAAAGGGGGTGCAATGGCTGGGCCCTAATCAGCTGTCTCACTCCCTGCCAGATCTCTCGGTGTTCTGTGCCTCATTTTACCCATCTGCAACATGGTAACATGGGACTGGCCAGAGTGTGGACCACCTAGGTTGGTGTCCCATTGCTGTCTTTGGCCAGGGCCAGCTGCCCTGGAGGATGGAGCCCTGGAGCTGGCAGTTCTGGAACATTTTTAAAATGGATAGCCATGTTAGTCTAGTCCAGTGCAAAAACAACAAGGAGTTGTGTGGCACTCGAAGACTAACAGATTTATTTTTTGCAAAAAATCGTTCTGGAACAGCCTGCCCCAGGATGCTTTTTTCCAGCCCATTACTTAAGTCAGTTCACCCCCAGAAATGGGTCCCTCCTAAGCCTACTTGTCCTGACCCCAGAGGTTCTCGCTAGCCATAGGAAGAGTGGCTGGGGCTGCGGGTCAGGACAGGCTAGCTGGGAACCCTTCTTTCTGTCCACTTCTCCTTTGGAGCCAAGTGGCTGCATGTGTGAGGACTGGCTGCTCTTGGAAAGGGGGCTTTGACCCTCCATCTGTTGAGCTAAACCTGGGAGAGTGCCACCCGTGGGCCAACAGGGTGTCTGAGGTGACACTAGCCAGCAGCCTTTTCCATCAGCGCAGGTGTGAGTCCTGCACACAGCAGGGGTGTCCTTCGGGCAGCGCTGAGATGTCATGGCTATGATGTCATCCCGACTGGCCAAGCCAGGGCTCCCCTGAGGCAGCTACTGTAGGAACCACCCTGGTTTCCTGTCTCCCTCCCTGCCCCATTGGGCTCAGTGCTGGCTGAGCTCCTGTGTCTCTCCAAAGCCTGGCCCTCTTCTCAGCTCTGGCATATCTGTCTGTGGCCATCATCCCGGCAGAGCCCGCTAAGTTCACATGTTCCATCTGCCGGAGCTCCCTGTTGTTAGGTGCCCACGGTTCAGCCTTCAGGTCCTAGGGTCTTTTTCAGCTTCTCCAGTGATATGATCGATTTGAGCTGTTCGTTAGTAGCCATCCCTTCCAGACCAGGCATTTGGGTGATGTGTGTACTGTATGTCTGCTGGTCTGCCCCACGTTGTACTTCTAAACACGCTACCAAAAACTGCCATTGTCTCATTCCCCATGCACCTGGGAGCTGTCTGTCTGTAGCGTTGGGGGGTGGGCCCAGGTGTCCTATGAGCTCCCCACACTCACCCCAACTCCACTGAGAGCCAGACCAAGTCAGCTGATTTCATCCCCCTGCAGTAGATGGCACCCTGTTCAGACTAGTCTGCTGACAGCCCTGGGGGGAGCTGCTGCATGACCCTCACTGGAGGGTGCAGCCTGTGGCATTTCAGGGCGTGATCGGTGGGTTTCTGGGCTCCTTCCTCTAGTACAATGTGAACCAGCAGGACCTGAATGTGCGGGGAGCCTGGGAGCAGGGCTACACTGGCAGGGGTATTGTCGTCTCCATCCTGGATGATGGCATCGAGAAGAACCACCCAGACCTAGAGGACAACTATGTGAGTAGGGGCCAGTGGTGTGCATTGTAATGCCCCTGGTGTTCTGGGCGCAGGATGCTGAGACTGGACCAGCACAGCCCCAGGGCTGTCAGAGGCTTCTGGCCCATGGCCCTGCAGCTGAGCAGGACGTGGCTACCTAGACTTCTCTGCCCTGGCTGCTGAAGGAATGAAGCCTGCCGCTTCCTGTGCTGATGACAGGGGTTGGGTCATGGCTCACTGTGAAGCACAACACAGTCATGGCAGCGTGGGTAGTTAGGCTCTGCTCAACTGAGGGTGGCTTCTGTATTCTAGGACCCTGGTGCCAGCTTTGATGTGAACGACCAGGACCCAGACCCACAGCCTCGCTACACACAGATGAACGACAACAGGTGAGTGGGGCCCGGAGTCACCCATAAAAGGATGTGGCAGGCTGGGGAGGGCCTGACAGCTCTGGGAGCATTCCTACTTGAGCCTGCTTGGTGCTGGAGATGGGGTGGAGGTCAGAAAGGTGCAGGGACCCAGTCACTTGGGGGTTCCATGTCCTGAGCATCCACAGCTGGGCGGGGCATGTGCAGGGAGTGCTTCATGCAGCCTGGGAGCAGCCCCATCCCACATGCCTTGGCAGAGCTGTACCTCCTGCCTGCAAGAGGAAACCTTCCCTCCCCAGGTATGCACAGTCCCATTCATTGTAGGCTGGATCTGAGGCAGGCTTCTCCCATTCCCTTCCTTTGATCCCTGGGCACAGGGAAATGGAGATGGCAGTCTGGCTGGGCAGTCCCAGCTCTGGTGTTTGGCACTGCACTGTGTGACCACGGGGTCCAGACCTCACTTCTGACGATGCTGTTGCTGTTCCCTCGTGCAGACATGGCACCCGTTGTGCCGGGGAAGTGGCTGCAGTGGCAAACAACGGGATATGTGGCGTGGGAGTGGCGTATAATGCCAGGATTGGAGGTGGGTATGTGCCTGACTCTGGCCACTTGCTGATAGCCTTGGTCCAGCTCACATCAGGCTGGTCTGGACACCCTGCATCGCATCTAGCGTTGTCTGTAGGTCCAAGCCCCAGACAAGAGCTTGCAGGCCCTGTGTAGTGCTTCCATGCTGGCCGGCTGGGGGCAAGCGCTGGAAACGGCATGCTGGCCAGCTGGGGGCAAGCGCTGGAAATGGGGTGGCTGTGGGTCCTGCGGGGAGCCCCTCAAGCAAGCTGGCCCTCTGCCCTGAGCAGCCAGTGATGTCCCTGTGGCCCTAGGTGTGCGCATGCTGGACGGGGAAGTGACTGATGCTGTGGAGGCCCACTCTCTGGGCTTAAACCCCAACCACATCCACATCTACAGTGCCAGCTGGGGCCCTGAGGATGACGGGAAGACGGTGGATGGCCCAGCCCGGCTGGCAGAGGAGGCATTCTTCCGAGGGGTCAGTCAGGTGAGCAGGGGAAGCAGGTTGGTAGCAGGGGGGCTGTGTTGCCAGGGGGCAGGCCTGATGCTATCTCTTTTTTCAGGGCCGAGGGGGACTCGGCTCCATCTTTGTCTGGGCCTCTGGTAATGGGGGCCGTGAGCACGACAGCTGTAACTGTGACGGCTACACCAATAGCATCTATACGCTGTCCATCAGCAGCACCACGCAGAATGGCAATGTGCCCTGGTACAGTGAGGCCTGCTCGTCCACCCTCGCCACCACCTACAGCAGTGGCAACCAGAATGAGAAGCAGATTGTGAGTCCAGGCGGGATGGGTGTTGAGCACCAAGCCGGCATGTGGGGAGTGGCTGCCTGTGTTGGCAAGGAATGGCTGCGGCTTCCCAAGGCAGCTGTGGTCTGCTCTAATGCACAAGGAAGCTGCCTTACTTCTCCTGGTGCAACTGCTTTGCAGGGCACATCCCTGTCTCCAGAAGTGGCCCCTTGGGGATCTTGAATGGTCCAGGGTGCCATGGTCTCGGGAGCCGCTTCCAGGACATGCTCTGGCTGGTGTTGGGAGTCCACTTCCCCCACAGCTGAGTGTGAGGAGGCAGGCAGCAATCTATGTTCCCCAGGGCCCCCCAGTGTGATGGGTCAAGGAGACTTGAGCAGGAGTAGCACTGGGTTTGATGCCCTGGGTCTCTCCCTGCAGGTAACAACCGACCTGAGGCAGAAGTGCACTGAGTCACACACAGGAACCTCTGCCTCAGCTCCCCTGGCTGCTGGCATCATCGCGCTCACCCTGGAAGCCAAGTAAGGCCTAGCTGGGGCAGCAAGAAGGGGTAGGGCTGGGCTGGATTCCACCAGGCCCAGGTGAACAGGGAGTGTGCTGATCCCAGGCCTTCAGGGACCTTTGGGTTTGGCATCACTGGGAAGGGGAGCTGGGTCCTGGAAGGACCTGGCCAAGAAGGTTCCAGACCCACCTCTCTCTGCAGCAAGAACCTGACCTGGCGGGACATGCAGCACCTGGTTGTGCGGACCTCGAAGCCGGCACATCTCAACACCAATGACTGGGCCACCAACGGTGTGGGCCGCAAAGGTAACTGCAGCACCATGGGAAGAACTAGGGATGTGGTCAGCTGGCCTGGCCTTTGCTGCCCCACATGCAGTTTGGTCGAGAACCAAGGACGCTCCCCCTCTCCCCTGGGAGTGGGGCAGGTGGGGTTATGCAGCTTGCCAGGGCTGAGACTGTATTCAGGAAACATTCAAAATGGGGGGCAGCCCAGGGACCCTCACACCTTTCTGTCTTTGCAGTCAGCCATTCCTATGGCTATGGCCTGCTGGATGCGGGGGCGATGGTGACCCTGGCCAGGAACTGGACTACGGTGGGATCCCAACGGAAGTGCGTCATCGACATCCTCACTGAGCCAAAGTGAGCATTGGCCTATGCCAGGGACTCACCTGCACCCAGTCCTGGCCAGGCAGGGCCCTGGCATACTGGGGCTCAGGGAGCATGGCGAGTGTTCTGGGGACTCAGTCACACTGCTCCCTGCGTGGCTGGCAGGGAACTGCACCCTGTGAGCCCAGGGGGCAGAGACAGTGTGGGGCCTGTTGGACACCCTTAGCTGAGGGGAAGAGGCCTCAGCCAAGGCAGTGGGGCTCAGCCCCCTTCTTATGCCCAGTCCAGCTGGTGCTGTGCAGGCCTATTCATTTCCATGTGCCAGAGCTGCTGGGAAAGGGCCCTCCTCCATGTGGAGGGAATCAGGGGATCCCTGTTCTGTATGCAGCTGAGTGCTGAGCTCTGTGGCCTGCATGTAGCTTGCCAGCACCCCTCCCTCGGGCACTGTGGTTTGGGAGCAGCCGGCACGAGGCAGTGCTGGACAAGGGGCTTTTCAGGGCTGAGACAGACGTTCCTTTCACTGGTGTTCAACCGCCTCCCTGGTGCAATGCTTGCGCTCTGGCAGGGAGTGGGGCACCCCCAGGGGCTCTGGTCAGCAGCAGCAGCACCCTCTGGCTCCACATGCTGCCCTTTCCCTACTTGTTTCCTGGGACTAGCATCTTGGGAACCATGGGCACTCCCCTGCAGCACTGGTGCTAGCAGCTGCCTCCACTGTGCCACCCACGTGCCCGGTGCCCAGCGGTGTGTCTGTGTTCTGGCTTGCTGAATGTGGAACCTCCCTCAGTAGTGACCCAGGACCAGGAACACCAGCTGCCCCACCAGCTCTGGGCTCTTCTGGTGCCCCAGGGCTCTCAGCTGCTTGCTGGACCTTACTGGGTAGCTTTGGGGAGCAAGGAGGAAATGGGCACAGCAGCTACTGGATCTGAGGCCAGGGAGCAGGACAGTCTATGGGGATGCTGCTGGCTCAGTGCAGGTGAAGAAAGGAGCCATTCATGGATGGCACACACAGAGCAGCTATTCAGAGCCTGGGAGGGCACCCTCATCAGGCCAGCCACCCCACTCCTTCCAGAAAGAAGGCTTGGCTTAACAAGGTGCCCATGCTGGGGAGGTGGACATCTGCCTGTTATGCCCTAGGAAAAACCGGGAAATCCAGTCTTGCCCTGCCCATGTGCCAGATGCACAGTCTCTGCCAGACGCCTGGGTAGAGACCCCCAGTGTACTGTCAGAGCCGAGGCCAGGCCTCGGGCAGCATAAGTTCAGTGTACGTGCTCCTGCACAGAGCCCTTGCATGGGGGAAGGGTTTAAGAGTCAGCTGACCCAGGCCAGCTCTAGCTGTGCCAGGAGCCATTAGGCCCGCTTAGCGGTCCAGAGAGGCCCAGGCCACATCCAGCTCTTGAGGCCATTGCCATAACAAAACTAAAATGACAACACGGGAAAACAAAACAAGGTGTGGCAAGTGAACAAAAAGTACATATGTGCTTATTGCATGAGCTTTCATGGGAGAAAATCCCACTTTATCAGTTGCTTTTTGATGAAGTGGGATTTTTCTCCCAAGAAAGCTCATGCAATAAATAATTTGTTAATCTTTAAGTGCCACAGGACTCCTTGTTTGTTTGGTTTTTTTACTGAGCTAGACTAACATGGCTGGCCCTTTGGAGCTTAAAAAAAATTACTGTGGTTAAATTTGAGCCCCCTTTGAGCCTGAGGTCCAGGCCAAATGGCCCTGCTGGCCCCCCTCTAATTGACCCAAAGTTGTTCATTGCAGACGTACCCTAGCTCCTCCCCAGAGGTGGCTCTGTCTCTGAAGGTCAGGCCCAGTCTTGTCCTGTCCCTGGCTCCTGTGTGCTGTTCTGAGTGCCCATGGGGCCAGCAGCACCTGCCTCGTTCCCATCCTGCCCTCACTGACAGCTGGCTCTGTTGCAGGCGCTTATTCTCCTGCCCCCCAGGCTCAGCCCCCCCCCCCCAATGGCAGCTCTTTCCTGGGCTCCAGCTCCCTAGGCTGTCCTTACGCCAGTGCTGGCCCTGCAGCTGGGGAGCAGGCATGGCCTATTACTTGGGGCAAAGGTAGCCTGTCACTGCAGCCCTCCACACCCTGCTACAGGTGGTTGGGGCCTGGGGGTTGACTGGCATGGGGAGGGTGCTCAGGCCATGTCCCTCACCCCTGGCCTGCTATCTCTCTGGGGGGCTTTGGTAAAGCAGGGGTGGTATTTCCCTGGGGCTCTGGCATGGGTGCTGTGGGAGGGATCTGTGGGGGTCCTAGTCCCAGGCAAGGAACCTGCTGGCAGCAGAGTGCTGACTCCCCGTCTGTGCTCCACAGAGACATTGGAAAGCGACTGGAGGTCCGGAGGAAGGTGGATGCCTGCTGGGGGAAGGCTAGTTACGTCAGCAGACTGGAGCATGTCCAAGCCAAGCTGACGCTCTCCTACAACCGGCGTGGTGACCTGGCCATCCACCTCATCAGCCCCATGGGTACCCGCTCCACCCTCCTGGCTCCCAGGTAGGCCACGGCTACCACAGTCTGGGAGCTGCCCAGGCCTTTCTGGGCTTTGCAAGTTCTGCTTCCTGATTGCAGGCCTTACTCTGCTCTTGTCCTCCAGACCCCATGACTACTCAGGTGACGGCTTCAATGACTGGGCCTTCATGACCACACACTCGTGGGATGAGGACCCCTCTGGCGACTGGGTGCTGGAGATTGAAAACACTAGTGAAGCCAACAACTATGGTGCGTGAGCGTGGCTGCACGGGCCATGGTGTGTGCCCTTCCCCTGCTGCTGGCCAGCTCCCAGGCTGTTGCTGGCTGGGTATCGAACCTTGGATAGGTGCCCTGCACTGAGCAGGTAGATGGCCATCCTGGGAAGAGCAGAGCCGTTCCCTGGCCGCGATGCCTGTACTCCAGGTCCTCAGAATGGGTGGCAGCCCCCTCCCAGCTCCAGCACCATGGCAGGGGTGGGGAGAGAACAGGGATGGGGCACCTGCTGCTTGTGCTGGGCCAGTGCGGGGGCCCAGCTGGGGGCCTCACCACAGTGAGTGTCAGGGCACTGACCAGGAGGGGCTGTGATAGGAGCTGTGGCCAGCAGAGGGCACCCAAAGTCCACCTGTTCCGGAGTGGAGATTAGTATCCATGGCTGGGCAGGCCCTGGACAGTCCTCACCATCTGCCTTTGCCTACAGGCACCTTGACCAAGTTCACACTAGTTCTATATGGCACGGCAACCCAGCCGACCGGCCCCTCCAACGAGCTGGAGAGCAGCGGCTGCAAAACCCTTACATCCAGCCAGACCTGCGTTGGTGAGTGAGGAGCACAGGTACCCCGCTGCTGGGGAGCCAGCGCGGGTGAGTGCGAGGGGTGCTGGCTACCCCAGGGCAGCTGGTGCGGGTGGGCAGAGCTCTGTGCCCCGCAGTCCCCAGGCTGGCCCAGAGGTCTCAGGCTCTGCAGGGCAGGCGTTCCACTCTGTGGCTGGGTGGCCAGGGCCAGTGGAGCGCTTGGGGTGAAGCATTTGAATCAAGTGCTAACCCCCCCTCTCCCTGCAGTGTGTGAGGAGGGCTTCTACCTGCACCAGAAGAGTTGCCTGAAGCAATGTCCTCCCGGTTTTGCGCCCGGCCTGCAGAGCCCACCTGACGCCCTGGAGAACAGTGTGGAGCCCATCCCACCCCGCCTGTGTGTGCCCTGCCACACCTCCTGTGCCACCTGCACAGGACCTGCAGCTAATGAGTGCCTCACCTGCCCAGCCCACTCGCACTACAACAGCATGGACCTGACGTGCTCCCACCAGACGCACAGCAGCCGTGCTTCGCCTACCCTGGGCAAGGGCCTGGCAGAGGCACCACCCACGTCCAATCTGGCCGTGCTGGTGGCCAGCCTCAGCTGCGCCTTTATCGTCCTCATCTTCATCACCGTCTTCCTGGTGCTGCAGCTGCGCTCTGGCTTCAGCCTGCGGGGAGTCAAGGTGTACTCCCTGGACAGTGGCCTTGTCTCCTACAAGGGGCTGCCTGCAGACCTGTGGCAGGAGGAGATGCCCTCTGAGTCGGAAGGCGAGGAGTATGAGGCACACAGCGAGCGGACTGCCTTCATCAGAGACCAAAGTGCCCTTTGAGCCCTCTGGCCCCCCCCACCCTGCCCTGGCACTGCCTGGTGGGGTTGGTGGAGGGGCCCCAGACACTACTCCCAGCCTGCTTGGGCATGGGCTTCCCAGCTGCTGGCATTGGCCTGTGGGCCATGCTCTGCTCCTGGCAAGGGGCTGCTCCAGGGAGGCCCCCTGGCACTGGCCTGGCCCACCCTGCCCCCCCAAGGCCGGGTGCAGCCTCTTCTTCTGTCTCTTTGACTTGCCAAAGTGTTTTTAGCAGGACCCTCCATGGGCCTGGTGAGGGTCTTGTCTGCCAGCCCCGCCTGTATCCCTCACACCCACAGGCTGGGGCAGAGGCGGTCAGACCTGTCTCTCAGGGCTGGGGTGTTGGGCGGGGAATCCTGCCTCCTTGGACTCTCTGGACTGCTGGTGGCCACAGGCCAGTTCTGCTGTCTCCATGGGGGGCTCTTTCAAGCCTCAGTGTGTGGCTTCCCTCTCCAGCCTTGTCCCCACCTCAGCCTAGGGCATTGGACAAACCCTGCTCCTTCTGTGCCCACCCACCCATGGATTCTGCCAGGGCTGCTCCTGCTCTGGGGAGGGGCAGCTGTTCCTTTCTCCCCACAGCAATAATGGCCAGGCCACTGGCAAGAGGGTGAGCATGGGGTTCTGCCCCCAAAAAGGGCAAAGAGCATGGTCTCACCTGGCCCCATGCCTGATTTGTCATCCTTCCCTCAGGGCCTATCCCAGGGACTCCAGCCTTGCAGCAGCATACAGAGGATCGGAGTACTGCCTCCTGGGCTATGCCGACCCTGCTGTCAGCTGGCTGCCCTCAGCCAGCACAGTAAGGCTGGCTGGTCTTGGGCTCTGGACAGGGCAGCATCTGCCCTTCCTCCCCACCTGACGTGCCTTACCACCCCCACCCCCCTGTTTGGTGACAATCCATTTTGCTCCCCAGCTGGAGCCCCTCTATCCCCCCACAGCTCCCTACCTGATCACAAGTCATTTGCTCACAGTGAGGGAGGGGCACGGCAGGGGTGTGACGTCAGTGTAAAGGGCCATGTGCAGATGGCTGAGCCTCAGGCCCAGAGCTGCAGGTCCTGACTCCAGTGGCCACTGGCAGCTCTGTGTGTGCAGCTCCCTGCTCTGCCACTCAGCCAGTGCCATGGGGCAGACCCCCCCCCCCGCACCTGGTTTTCTATAAGAATGGTTTGGTGCACAGTCCTTTTCTCTGTAATTTAATCAGGCAGGCATTCCCTCCTGCCCTGGGTTTTAATTTAATGGTTGTGGATATAACGCTAGAGAGACTGACAGTTATTAAATGTTCAGAACTATGCAAACCAGCTGCCTGGTGCGTGTCCTCTGTCCCGACTAGGCATGCTCAGGCTGCACCCCCTGCCCCCAGTCCCCCCTCCCCATGCTACTTAGGGACCTGGGGATGGCTCACAAGTTAACTGCTGGACAGCTGGAGTCTGGATCCTACAGGCCAGGTGCCCACCTACACCCAGACCAGCTCTTGGCCACTCCTAGGGCAAGGCTTAGCTCGCTGGGGGTCCTGCCATGGATGTTTGGGTGCCATCACAGGACCAAGGATCTGGGTGCCCTCTCCCCTCCCACCTACCCTGGCTATGTCTATCCCAGCCAGGCCCTAGGGCTCCCAGGACTTCCCCTGCAGAGCATAGGGACCAAGCCAGGGGTGAATTAGAGGTCCAGGCCCAGCTGCTCCCAGCTCCTGGCTCTTTAGCATGGGCTGGGTACCTGGCTGGCCAGGAAATGCATAGCTGCAGGGTGGGTTTTAGGGGAGGAAGTTCCAAAGGGGCAGCCCTGATAGTTTAGTTCAGCGGGTGGGGTGGGGAAAGGAATCCTGTGGCACTTAGACTAACAGATTTATTTTTTTGCATTAAGTGCCACAAGACTCCCCCCCCCGCCCCCAGAGGAGGAACCCACTCTCTGAGAGCCAAGGGCTAGCTGGGAGTGGAGGCTGAGGCAGGCACTGAGGTGTCATGTGTCCATGCCAGGAAATTGCTGGTGCTTCTCAGAAAACCACTGAAATCAGGAACTAATCCAGTGTGAGCAACTGAGGGAAAGCAGGGGTCAGGGGAAGTGTCTGTGAAATCAGCTTCTGCCCCTGGCCACAGCACAGGCTCAGTCCACCCTGTAACTTTGCTGGGAGGAGTGCCAGCCTAGAACCAAGCACCTGAGCTGCAAAAAGCCCTCTCTCACAGCCCCCAGCAGCTGCCCATTCCCCAGCCAAGGCCAGCTGACCCCAGTTCACTCTCTCATCCCAGTGCGGTCTCACTGTACCTAGTGCTGTGGGGCTCCAGGACCAGGCTTTGAAACACTGGCAGGAGCTGAGTAAAGCACATGGCAGAACCCTGGCTACAGCTGAGCCAGACACAGCCAGAGATGAAGCTGGTGCCTGCAGTCTGGGTGGGGAGGGGCTGGCCTGCAGCTCAAGGTGACTCTAGCCAACTAGGCAGAGGGGAGACTGAGCCACTTTTCTGTGCATCGTCCCCACCTGCAGAGCAATTCTTCTAGTGGCCTGGGGCTGGGAGCAGGGCTGAGCAGAGGCCAGACCTGTGGGTGAGGCAGAGACAGCCCTGCCTGAGGGAGCCAATTACCCTTGGCACGGACACAGATCCTCCCCAGCAGGGCGCCTCTGTCTGCCATGGCCTGTGCCAGTCTAGGGGGTGAGGGGAGCCTGCTGGTTGAACTGCAAAGGGCTGCTCACCCCTCAGGCCAAGGGGCCCGTACATCACTCTCCCCTGAGGACATCTGGCTGAGCCCTGGGGCTTAGTGCTCTTCCCCCTGTCCCTCTCCTTGGGCCCCCAGAATAGTGCTGGCTGGTCACATTAGTACAGGAGCGTGGTCTGCTCTTGGCCTCGCTGGGTCATGTGGTTGGGCAGTGCCCTAGGCTGTGCCATTGTGTGAATGCCTCACTGTTCAATGCCACTGTGTCACTCATGCCCCCCTCACTACACTAAGCCCTTCTCAAATGCTCCATGTGGATGGCTTTAGGTGTGGCCCCAGGGCCAGGCGGTTTGTCAAGGTTTGTCTAACTTTGGGCTCCTTCCCATTTTTCACATGGACTGTGGATTCAGCCATGGTCCCTGGGTGCCTTTCCATGCTGTCAGGAGCTAGCATGGCATTTTTCCTTCCCAAAGGGGGTCCTTGACCCCTTTGGCTTGCCAGAGGTACAGGTGGTCTGAGTCCCTTTTGAGCCTCAGCAAGAGCCTCATAAGAGAGGCCGGCTGGGGGCTGGAGCACCTTCCAGACAGGAGGCGAGCTGCCTGTGCTTTAGTCTCTCTGTGAGGGCTGGTCTTTGTGCCTGTGTGAGGCCTGGAGCGCAGGAGCATCACTGCCCTGTGGAAAGACCTGGGGCACGGGCACAGGCCCTGCCTCTGGCCATGATTCTCCGTCTGGGCCTAATCCAGCTTCTAACCCCTGCCGCTGCCAGCCTGGCCCCCGCTCTCCAGCCAGGGCAGGGGACAGGTGAGGCAGGGGTTGCCCTGGACATTCAGGGCACTGGCACTGGGACACAGGGCATGTGCCGCATGTGCCAGGCACCAGCGACACCCCTGCTGGAGTAGCTGGACCCAAGCCCTTTGCTGCTTTTTTGTGAAGGGAGCCAGCTGATGGGCAATGTCCTACAGAGCCGATGACACTGTGTGTGTGTGTGAAGCAGTCAATGGCAGTGGCCAGGCTCTCTCAGCCCTAGCCCAAGAACGTTCATGGCCATGCTTTCTACAGCTACCCCACAACCAGTGACTGCAACAGGTACCCATTTCCTGCTCCTGCTTTCTACACATGCCTGTGCTTTACCTACCTCAATTTTTTTTTTGCTCAGCTGAGCACAGGGCTGTGTGGCCCCAAAATGGCCAGCAGGTTTGAAATTGTGACATAACCTCAAAAGTGCTGTTTTCAGTGTCTCTGCTACAACCTGCTGCTACCTGTGTCCACTACCCCTGGGTTCTCCCACTGTCCCTGGCGCAGTTCCACATTAAACACCTAGTGGCCAAGCCTTCTCCCCGTGAGCAGAAAGGCTGCCTGTAGTGCTCTGCGGTGAGGCTACGTGCCAGGTGATTTTCCACTGACACCTGTGTCTGGGGGCAGGATCTTCTCACAAAGAAGCTTTTACCTGTCCTGCCATTCCCTCTTGCACCCCACAGCCACCATTCCAATGGCTAGACCAGCAACCTGTTACCTACACACACAAGGGGACCCCCACCATTTCCCAGGCTGCAGGGTCTGGGGAAAACCACCTCCCCACACCCAATTCATGCTCTAGGGCTCAGGGTCACCCTGTCCCCGTCTGTAACCTGGGTATTTTAAGTATCTTTGAGTGGCTAAGTAAGTACATGGTTAAGCAAAGACCAGTGTAAATACAGGAGCCTTTTGTGACTCTGAAAATGCTTCTGTGCCCTCTGTTGCCCACAGAAATGGTTTCTATTGCTCACCCAACCTTTGCCATGGTTTTGCAATAAAGGCCAAGCCACAAATGAAGCAAGGCGTCCTGTGGCACTTCAAGACTAACAAATTTATTTATTGCATGCGCTTTCATGGGAGGAAAATATGACTTTGTCAGACATCTGAGCGGCTGTTTTAAGGACTAACAGATTTATTTATCGCATGGGCTTTCATGGCAGAAAATCCCACTTTGTCAGGTGCTTGAAGGTGGGGAACTTACAGATTGGGAGGAAAAAAAATAAATCCAATGAAGTGTGAGTGACAATCAGGTCAGACTATTCCAGCAAATCAAAGTAGTTGTTTAGATTCTGACAGTATGGAACACCATATTCAAAGGAAGGGAAGTAAAGAGAGGGCAAAATCACTTTTTGTAACAAAGTCAACTGATAGCTCTGTTCAAGCACAAAATAATGGTATTACATTTGCATATGAAGTTTAACACTGTAGTTTTCTTTGAAGCTTTGATTTGTAATTAACCTGTTTAAGTACAGCAATTAACATATCTTTCATGGAGTGAGAGGGGAGATTGAAATGTTTCCCTGTTAGGTTTTGAATGTTATTTCAGGTGGGTGGGTGCATGCGTGTGCACAGAGTCTGTCCTGTTTGTCCAACATACAAGATGCAGGGACATTGCTGGCACATCATGGCATAAATTACATTGGTGTATGAGTAGATGAATTAGCCTTTGATGGCAGAGATGGCTTGACTGGGTCCTGTGATGGTGTCTTTCATGCAGATATATGAGCAAAGTTGGCAATGAGGTTTGTTGCAGGTGTATGTGCCTGCTTTAATGTTTCTGTTTGGTCTGTAGTTACTGGTGAGAATCTGCTTAAGGTTGGGTAGAATATGTTTGTTATACAGCATTTATTTTCCTCCTATTCTGTAAGTTTCCCCCATCTTCAATGCATCTGACAAAGTGAGATTTTTCTCCCATGAAAGCTTATGTGATAAATAAATGTGTTAGTCTTAAGTGCCACAGGACTCCTTGCTTCTTTTGCTGGACTAGACTAACAAGGCTGCCCCTTTGCAGTTTGTTAAATCTGTATGTCAACTTATGTGACTCTGAAAAATGCCCCAGACAGGATGTCTGCAGTCATTGTTTGCTTAATGACCCCACAGGTACAGTGAGCCCAGGGAGAAACCTGTTGCGCCACCAGCCCATATGTCGCAACTCCATGTTGTTTTGTAAAAATTCCTCATACAGCGTGGTGAAGGTCAGAGATGGTAAAAGGAGCAGCAGCATTACCTCCATTTTGTCTTCAGTCATCTTTAGTTTGAGCTGTCAGTTGATACCCGCAACTAAAGGTGCGACCAAAGGACTGATACTCAGCCAGGTACTGGGTGCACCACAGAAGAACTACACAAGCCTGCAAACTGCAAATTTTACCATGGACTTAAGCAATGTATGTATGTGATTCACTTTTATCCTTTAATATTTCTCAGAGTTTGTTTCTTTCCTGTCTGATATAAACCTTTAGCTTTAGTTACTAAAGGATTGCCTGGCAGCATGGTATTTTGGGTAAGATCCGAACCTACATTGTTCTGTGCAATGTGGCTGGCCCTCTGGGCTCAGGAGAAACTTTCTGAAGAAAGTACTTGGAGTTTTTAGTAACTTATTTCTTTACTAGATGCCATGGCTATTTGGGAACCAGGGACTGAAATGCAGTAAAGGGGATGAGCATATTTTGTTCTTGCTTCTTGATAACCAGTGTGGGGGGGTGAGAGGCATTGGTTTGTGATTGATTTAGGAAGTCTGACTTCATTGTCACCCATAAGTGCTGAGAGAATTTGCTCTTATTCTGCAACTTGCCTTAGTTTTTTGCATTTCCATGTGGTTATCCCAGGAGCCCTGGGTCACACTCCCAGCCCCAAAGGACATGGGAAGAGTCAAGAAGAATTCAGGGTCCTGACACAGACAGGTCAGTGGGGAGAAGCCAGTTCTTCAGGTCAACCTGACTGATAGAGCATGTGGCCAATGAGGGAGCCGCCTCATAGCAGGGCACAGCTAAGGACAAAGCAGCCCCAGAGCCATCCAGGTGGCGGCAGAGGAGCCTGAGACACTGCCCAGAGACTGGGGCTGGGGCTTGCGTCCTGGCCATCAGTCGGGATTTGCTTCCTGTGGACTCTAAATCAGTGTTTCCCAACCAGTGTGCCCTGGCACACATGTGTGCCCTCATGCCTGAGCAGGTGTGCCACAGGATATTTTTAAAAATCACTCAGAGTTCTAGATTGGCTCATAAATATTCATGAACTCATTTGGAGACAATATGGTGGTGTGCCTCAAAATAATTAGAGGTAACAAGGTGTGCCACAGCAGAGACAAGGGTGGGAACCATTGCTCTAAATCATTTGTATGTATGTGATTCACTTTGGCCCTTTAACATCTCTCATTTGGTTTTTCTTTTGATATTAAACCTTTAGTTGTAGTTACTAAGGGATTGGCTGGCAGCATGGTATTTTGGGTAAGATCCAAGCCTCTGTTGTTCTATGTGGCTGGCCCTGTAGGGTCAGGAGAACCTATTTCTTAAAGAGATCCAGTGGCTAGGGGGGAACAAAGGAGCTGATGTGCAATAAAAGGGACTGTTTCTATTTTGTTATGCTTCATGATGACCAGTATGGGGAATCAGAAGCATGTTTTGTTGCTGACTGGGAGACTGGTTTAAGTACTACCACTCATTGGTGGTTTAGGGGTTTGGCCCCGGGTTTTGCAGCATGCCCTGATTTTTGTGCATTCAAGAGGTTATCCCAGGAGGCCTGGCTCACACCATCTGACAAGGAATCCAAGTGTCTGGAAGGAAAAGCATCAGCCACTTTCTAAGTTCATATGGCTAATGGGCAGGCCCTAATAGCAAATCATTTTAACACAGCCCCAGACTTACACACTTCAATAGCACTTGCTGCAAACCTAGACAGATTACGTTCAAACTATGAGCTCAGAAGGGCTGCTGGTTCAAAAGCCTCCCTGAGAGCTGCACAAGAAGCTGCAGATGCAGCCTCCAAATCCACGGACAGTGGTGGTGTGACCCAGGCCCCCAGGATACCCCTCTTAATGTGACAAAATCAGGGCAAGCTGCAAAACCGGGGACCAAACCCTCAAACCAGTGATGGGTGGTACTTAAACCAGTCTCCCAGTCAGCAACAAAACATGCTTCTGATTCCCCTCTCTGGTCATCACCAAGCATAACAAAATAGAAACAGCCCCCTTTAGGCACATCAGCTCCTCTGGTCCCCACCTAGCCACTGGGTCTCTTAAAGAAATAGGTTCTCCTGACCCCATGGACCTGGATCTTACCCAAAATACCATGCTGCCAGCCAATTCTTTAGTAACTACAAGTAAAGGTTTAATACAAAAAGAAAACAAACAAAATAAGAGCGATGTTAAAGGGTCAAAGTGAATCACATACATATAAATGATTTAAAGTCCATAGAAAGCAAGTTCTTGAAGATCCTATATAGTTTGCAGGTTAGTCCTATTCCTCTGGTATGCACCCAGCACCTGGGTGGGTCTCTGTCCTTTGTTCAGTCCCAGAAGAATAGTTCCAGAGGAGGGTGTTGGTTGCAGACAGACTGAAGACTAAACACAAAATGGAGATGAGTCCACAGCCTCTTATCACCTTCAGCTTACTCATGCTTTCAGAGTCGTTGCCAAATCAAAATGCAGTTGTCACTTGGTCAGCTTGGGTGACTGGCCAAACAGTTTTCTCCTTGGGCCCACTTCAGCTGAGAGTTCCTAATGGGCAATTAGGATGACAATAGTTTTGCAGGCACATCCAGCCTGGGATTGATTGGAGTCAAATAACTTAGAGTACAAATAAAAACAAATAGATTTCTACTTTCTAATACAGGTATAATACCTACATATAAACCATATCATCACTCTTAGCAGATTACAGCTTTTCTATTGACACCAAACATGGTATATCACATATAGATTAATGCAAATATGAAATATTAATATGAAAATAACCATAAACAGTCCCCTAGACCCAGACAGCATCACACACCCATCGACCTAAGGGTAAGAGGGGGATTCTTACCCTTTCCATGCTGTGTATGGGTGTCACCTTAAGACATGGTGGCTACTGACTCAGCTAGTCTGTGAGAGTGGTTGCAGGATTGAGGAGCTCTGCTTCTCATTCTTATGCAGGTAATGGGGGGAGGGGAAAGGGGAAAGGGTGCCTAGATAAAAGGACCCGTAAGTTCCCAATCATGGGGCTGGGTGACGCCAAAGTAAATTCCATTGACCAGCAGATGGGGTCATTGGGGATGCAGTCCTTGCGTGGGTGACCACAGGATCATGACTGGTAGCCTGGGTTTGGTACCCGCATGGAAGAACCACTTAGCTATCTAAGTGATGGGGATTGGATACGGTGAGATAACAGCCGAGCTAAGCCAGCTCTAGGGGAATGGCAGGAGGTCTGGATGAGGGGAGTGTGCTGATGGCAGGAGGCCAGATCACTAGCAGCTTGAGAATGGAACATGCTCAGAGGGGAATCTTAGGGGTATCTAGTTAAGAGGAATATAAAAACCCTGGGAAAGAGTGAGGGGGTGATGTCACACAAGCACCCAGAGCCAAGGCTACAGGTCTGGGACCTGCCCCTGAGAGGCAAGGATTGAAGTAGAAAAACTGTAGCTTGCAGGGATAAGGATGCCTAGAGTAAGTCATACTGCCTGTAATGTGGGAAAAACAAAGATACTTGCAGCAAAGGATGGCGCTCCTCACACCATAGTTGTGGGTGAAGCCCAATGTGGGGCCTTTTCCACTGATTTCTGAGGGGTTACTAGGTGGGGATGGGTGAGAACCCCAGGTGCGGGTGGGCCCTTTAGTGAGGGCCATGGCCACCTAGAGAGAAGTGTCTGGTGGGGAAGGGGACCTTGGATCCCTGGGGTCTCTTCTAGTCTCTTGTGCAGCAGGAAGGGCCTTGCTTAGCGCGTTTAGCACTCTCTATGTTGGTGCAGGGTAGGGGGGTGACTGGGTATTCATGATGGAAGCAAGCCCAGAAATTGGAGGGCTGATCTGGGGTTCACTCGTGCCACTTAACAGGTGGTGTGTTTTCTCAGCAAACAGTGACTGTCCCTCGAAGGGGAGGTCCTGAATAGCTTGTGTGAATATTCTGAGGCAGACCTGCCTTCTGTAACCATGCCATGCATCTTGTAACAACGGACGAAGCTAGCCCCCGGCTCACCATATCTAAAGCATCCAATGCTGCCAAGAGTGCATCCCAGAATGCTAACATGCCCTTGTACATAAGGGAGTCGTAGTCCTCCTTATGCTCCTGGGGGAGGAGATTGTGGATTTTCCTCAGGGACTCCCAGCTATCCAAAGTGTACCTCCCCACCAGCACCTGATGGTTTGTGATCTGGACCTGGAAGGCAGAGGTCAAATAAATCTTCCAGCCCATGAGGTCCAGGCCTCTCAGCTCCCTGGATCTCAGCACGCTATCTGGGGAGGGTTGGCCCCCATGCCCTAAGATGGTTTCCACCACCCAGGAACTTGGTGCTGGATGGTGAACTAAAAAGGGGAAGTCCTCTGGTGGGACCTGGTACTTATGACCTGCTATATCACAAACTGGAGGGATAGAGGCGGGGGTTTGCCAGCAAGTTGTGGTGAGGTCATGCACGCTAGGGTGCAACGACACCACTATCACATCTGGGCAAGAGGTCAGTCCAGGTTCAAAAAGGGGATCCTGGTCTTCCCTGTTGGGCTCAACCTCTAAACCCGTATGTGCTGTAATGCGGCAGAGAAGGTTGAAGTGAGCCATAGTGTCCTCCCTGTACAACCACGGTCTGGGGTTTAGAGCCCTATCTGTATTTGCAAGCCGAGTACGAATGGTCCTGGATTCCTTGGTACCACAGGAAGTGGTTTGTATGAGAGCTTCCCTTGGTATGGACCACTCATGAGACCAGTACTGGTACATGCGCGGTGCCGGTGATGCCCTACATTGTTGTCTCTCTCTTAGTGAGGGAAGTGACCTCCTCGAGGCTTGGGGAGAGTGAAATTCCTCGGCGCCAAGATTACGGGCTTTCCTCAGTACCAGTCTGAGGAGTGGCCGAGGCGGTTGGTGCCAATGATGTTGGGCTACGATGCCCGGGAGAGGGGGAGCACATTTTATGGTACTTTAATGAAGGGCCCTGGTTGGTCCCAAAAGACCTTTTAGAAGGAGCTTCTTCCCTCTGTGGTACTGGAGAGCTTAGTGCTGCATCAGGGGATGGTGATCAGTGCCGCCTTTCAGGGGAGGGCCATTTCCCCAAGAAGAAGGCTGGCTTTCCTCAGGGTTTTGGCAGTGGCAGCACTGGGATGGGCAGTAGAAGGAGGGCCTTTGCAGTCTCAAAGGTCTCTGGCGTGGTTGGCACCAGGAGATTTTTATGTCCTTGCTCTCCCAAGGAGGCTGGGCCAGGAGAGCTGGAGCAGTCCTGGCTCCTCAGCGCCAAGGTGGATGTGCCGCCTGACTTCCTACGTTTCTATGAGGAGTGGTGCCAAGAAGGGCCTGGTGCCAACTTAATGTGCAGCACTGGCTCCGTGGTTGACCCCGAGGTACTGGGGATAGGCTCCTGTACTTGCTTCGAGACCAATGCACAGCGCCTCTGCTCTCCGTCCTTCAAAGTCTTAGGTTTAAAGGGCTGATAGATGGAGCACTGGGATGCCTGGTGGGACTCACCGAAGCGTCTTAGGCAGTTCTCATGGGGATCATCCCTTGGGAAGGCCTTGCCACAACTCACGCAAGGCTTGAAACCTGGCACGGCAGATGGATGTTGGGAGCAGTGTTTTGGCTCTGGTGGCGAGAACTCTGTAGATGCGCCTGGATGATGATCACAAACAAGTTCTCAAGTGAAAATGGACAACTCATAAACAGCCAGGCACCTGCAGCAGACTGCAAGAGGTAGGCTATTCCGTAACTGTCGCTGAGGGTGGAAAAAGGAACTGAGGAGGATCAGGGGCAGGGCTGTATATATAACCACAAGAGTGGCCAGAGGGGGTGTTGGTCACCAACGCTGCTCTGACAGGCTAGGGCTGAAAGTTTCTGATCAATCGTGCACTGCAGCACATACACAGCTAATACTGAATGATGTGAGCAGCACTTGAAGAAGAATCCACTCCACATGGGCACACGTGGATGATGCTGTAGGGAGTACAACACCATAGTGCTCATGTTGAATATGTTAGGAGCATTCAGAAAGAAAGCTTGTGTGGCATTTTGGGCATCAACCCATACCATAGAATTGTAAAAGTGAACAGCAAAATCATATAGATTATAGTCCAGGGGTGCACAGATGTGTATCCCATGACACGGGAGCCAAAAGTGGCCCTCCGCTCCCATTCTGCTGTTGCTTGAGGAACTGGGTGGATCATGTTTCCTCAGGCCTAAAAGACAAATGCAAGCTCCTTGCTGCAGCCAAAGAGATAGTAGATTAGCACTCCCATCCCCCTGGCTGTTGCAGGGAGCATGGCAAAGTGCTCTGCCTAGGTCCGTAGGTGATAGGATCCTTGCTGGAGGCAGAGGGAAGAGAGGGGAGCACTGATCTTCTGTCCTTCTGGTTGCAGAAGGGAGCTACTACCTAGGCTAGTTTCCTTGCTGCAGCCAGGGAGATCTGCGTGCAAGGAGGAAAACTGCTTTTGGGGGTGGGGGGATCTGCTGGCGGAGGCCGGGGGCCCTTTAGGGCTGTAAAAATTATACCTGTGGTCCTCAAGACAAAAAGATTGGGAACTACTAAACTAAAGCCTTTTTTTTTTTTTTTTTTAGATAAAATGGTATAATAAGCAAATGGGTAATAATGTATTAGGATTACATAGGAAAGAATGTTAGTTTACTGATACATGTGGTGTTACTGATGTGCTTTTAAGCTTTTTAGATTAATATGCTCACACATGTCCTTGATCACCTGTCGGGAAGAGCCTGTGGCTTGTGGCTGAGGTTCCTCGGTTCTTGTGTCAGGTGGAGAGCTTGGGGAAGCTGGAGAGCTAAGTTTATTAAAAGCCAATAGATGCTACCTCGGAGTTTCACATAAGGAACTTGAGAACAACTAATTCAGAAACTACAAGTTAAGCACAAAGCTGGGAACTAATTCAACAATGGTGGGTGGCCCATTTATGGAGTCTGAGTCCTGTGTGTCCTCCTTCCATGGCCAGACTCAACTGCCTTACCCACATCATCAGAGCATGCTTGTGCTAGAGGCTGGCATGCTTGTATGTATGAATAGCATACTGATATCTCTTAAGACCCATTAGGTCATTCCCACCTGTTATTTCTGGCCTAGTCATGTGCAGACATAAGCCTGCGGTATTTAAAAAAAAAAATTCTTTTTAAGGCCTACAATTCAGCATCGGATGGCTTTGTCACATTGACCTACGTGATCTAGGCTATGTGCTGTAACACTCCCTGAAGACCCCATGTAGTCAGGAAGGAAGGAAAAATATCTTTACTTATATAGAAAATATCTGTGCTTTTCACATATAAGGTAAAATAAGGAGGAAGCTCAAGGTCTGAATGAATGCGAGACTGGTGTGTGTATGCGAGACAGAGAGCAGGCATCAGCATCAGACAGATCCCAGCTTGAACTTTTATATCACAAAGAGGAAATGAAGATAAAGTTTCACAAGTTATGCAGCTGAAGCACTAGAATAAAATTAGTTAACACCCAAAAATGGAGACAGAAGGACAACAAACTAATGTCATGTTTGCTACAATCTTGAGCGATTAAGAAGCAATCAATTAATCACATCAAACAGAGGCAGCATGACTGAATGGAACCCATGAGCTTGAATGGAACAGAATCCTATAAGAAGGATACAACAAAATTGGACCTTTGGGTCCAGTTCTACAACCAGGCTGTAGGAGCAGCGGTGCACTGGCAGGATCCTGCTCCCATATCCTCGTGTTTTCGCCACCTGGCCAGTGGACAAGCAGGAGCAATGAGACTGGTAATTATAGCAACTGTAGAACTTATTGCCTGTGTGTGTGTGAATGTGATAAATAGGAAATTGCTCTGTTTCTTTAAACTGATTCTCTTGCTTTTAGAACTAATGTATGTATTTTGAAATTTCAGTCTATATGTAGTCACAATAAATGTGGCATATTGCTTTATCCCCTTGAATAAGACCCTGCTGGTTTTCATTTTCTAAGTACCACACAAATACTTTGAGGTGTATCTGTTAGGTTTATAGAGACCATGAACTTAGGTGGCCCCTACGTATCCCAACTTGCTTTGACATGTCATAGAATCATAGGGTTGGAAGGAACCCCATGAGGTCATCTAGTCCAACCCCCTGCCAAAAAAACCAGGACCACTCCCACTAGATTATCCCAGCCAGGGTTTTGTCCAGCTGGGCCTTCAACACCTCCCTAGGTAGCTTGTTCCAATGCTTCACTACTCGCCTAGTAAGAAAGTTTTTCCTAATATCCAGTCTGGACCTCCCCAGCTGTAACTTGAAACCATTGCTCCTCGTTCTGTCCTCCGTTACTACTGAGAAGAGTCGAGCTCCATCCTCCTTGGAGCATCCCTTCAGGTAGTTGAAGGTTGCTATCAAATCCCCCCTCAGTCTTCTCTTCTGCAGGCTAAATAAGCCTAGTTCCTTCAGTCTTTTTTCATAGGGCTTGTGCTCCAGCCCTTCGATCATTTTTGTTGCCCTCCGCTGGAATTCCTCTAATTTGTCCATGTCCTTTTTGTAGTGGGGAGCCCAAAAATGGACACAGTATTCCAGATGTGGCCTCACCAGTGCCGAATACAGGGGAACGATCACATCCCTCGATCTGCTGGCAACACTTCTTATCTAGGCAAAAAGTCTCAGATACATGTAAGGTAACTTGCCTTAGCCCAACATACAGTTTATGGCTGTAGGTTCCAGGGCTGTGACTAGGGCGGGGCAACCAGGGCAAAGCTCCGGGTGCCGAATCTTAGAGGGCGCCACTGGGCCGGCAGCTGCAGCTTCACGCCTGCCCTCTAAAATTCAGCACCTTGGATGGTGGAGAGCCAGATCTGTCCCCAGTTGCCACTAGAAGGTGGCAGGGGCCCAGGTCTGGCTCTCCGCCACCTCTGGGGATGGATCCACTTCCCCACTGCCAACTGGGGACGGATTGAGCACCAGGCTGAACTGGGGCTGAGTCGGAGGGAGGGCACCTTTGGGGCTGCTTGCCTCAGGCACTAGAACAGCTAGTTCCAGCTCTGGTAGGTTCCCTGCATTCTGTCCAGAAATACTCAAGTACAATCTGTCACCCTATTTGACTATAACAAACAACTAAACCCATAGGAAAAGATACAGAGGCCAGCAAACAGGCTGGCCCCATGGGCTACATGTTTGAAGGGCCTAAGCTCTTCAGTGAGCACCTGGAATCCTCTCTGCATCCTCAAGGAGTCTAGAACAACACTGCCGTGACCGGGGTCTATGTGCCTGCAACAAAAAGGCATTTCAGTAGATCCCGGTCAGCTCAATCGGCAGGACACTTCCAGTGCATCCACGCACCTTCCATATGCTCATGCAGCCTATCTCAAGAAAGACCAAACCACAAAGATGGGGGCCTCCTTTCCACCCCAGTTCTGCTCAGTTGACCTGTTTCTCTGTGCCCTTGTCTACACTGGAGACTTCTGTTGACCGAAGTCAGCTTTTGCACCAAAACAATGGCGCTGAACACTCCAATCCCATTGTCAGCCAATCCTACTCCTCCACCTTTAAGCAAGAAATCAGAGAAGGGCAATGAATGAGACAAGGAACAACTGCAGGGGCACAAAAGGCTAGAGAGTCAAACTGTCAATCTGGTGCAGCCCTCAGGAAGTCATGTAGTCCAACTCCTGCTCAAACCAGGATCAACCCCAACCAAGGCTTTGCCAAGCTGGACTTTAAAAACCTCAGGAGATGGAAAGTCCAGCCCCTCTCCCAAGGTAACCTATTCCAGTGCATCACCTCCCTCGGGGGAAAAGATTTTCCTAATATCCAATACCTCCCACACTGCAACTGGACACCACTGCTTCTAGGTCTGTCATCTGCCACCACTAAGAACAGAAGCTCCATCTTCCCTGGAAGCCCCTTTCAGACTGTTGAATGATGCTACCATATCCTCATATCCCCACTTAGTGATAGACACACAAACACTACCCTGTACTGAAAACCTACAGACAGCTACAGCTACCTACATCCTTTGAACTTCCACCTGGGATACACCACTCAATCCACTGTCTACAGCAGGGATCTCAAACTCAAATCACCTCAAGAGCCACATGAGGACTAGGATATTGGCCTGAGGGCCGCACCACTGAAACCCTTTTCATACAATGATATGGAAGTACAGTAAAAAAGTTATATAGTATGCTAGTAAAAGTCAATTTATTCATTGTTTTGAAACTTTAACATGAGAAGTCTGTGCTAATTTTGACAGTCTTTCCAAAGCCAAAACACATATTTACTTTTAGAATTACTTCCATTCAGGATGACATCATCAAAAAGACAGAGTAAACAAATTTCCAAAGGGATAGCTGTGTTAGTCTAGTCCAGCAAAAAAAACCAAGGGGGCGTGTGGCACAGTCAAATTACCTTTTGTAATGGGAAAAGAACCCATAGTCTTGATTTGACTTCAGGCTTCCCATGGTTTGAACCTGTAAACTGCTCTGATTTGCTGCTCCTGTATGACCTGATCCTATGTTTTACACCCCCTTGCATTTATTTTCATTCCATTCTGTAAGTTCACCCATCTTCGAAGCATCTGACGAAGTTGGATTTTTCTCTCACGAAAGCTCATACGAAAGATAAATCTGTTAGTCTTAAAGTGCCACATGACTCCTTGTTTTTGTTAAACAAATAAACATGCTCAAAATTTTACATTATAAATCAGTGGTTCCCAATCTTTTTTGGGTTGAGGGCCAAAAACATACTTTTTAAAACCCTGAAGGACCTCCAGTTAATTTAATTAAAATTACATTAAAATTTACATTACATTAACATTTAATTCAAATTGATTTTAACTGAAATAAATTAATTGCAGTTTGATTTATTAAAATTGAATTAAATTTAATTGAAATTAAAATTTTAAAGAGGTTTTAGTTTTTTTAATGAAATTAAATTGTTTTAGAAGTTTTTGGCTTTTTTAAAAGGGGGGGCTGCATGTATCCCCAAACCAGGAGGGGAGGAGAGCAGCCATATCTCGGGATGGGGCTCAAATAGGCTGGGCAGAGTCCCCCTCCCAAGACTGTAACTAAGCATCCTCCCTTCCTACCTGGGGGCAGCACTGGGGCTGGCAGTGGGGAAAAAAACCTTCCCCACCTGCCTAAATTTAGCTATTATGGGGCTGGCAGAGGGGGAAACATCCCCTCCCACCCACCTGCCTGCCCAAATTTGGTTGCAGTGGGGCTGGCAGAGGGGAAAACGTTCCCTGCCTGACTGAATTTGGCAGCACTGGCGCGGGCAGAAGAGAAAACACCATCATGCCTGCCCAGGGGAAAATACCCCCCGCCTGCTCGGTCCTGGCCACGCAGGGGCTGGCAGCAGGGAAAGCCCTGCGGGCCGCACTGTGGCCATTGGTGGGGCTTTCTGGCACACCCCCAGACCAGAGGACCCCCCCGCATGAACTATTCCCCTGCACCCATGCTGCCCTCCTTTGAGCCCCCCACCTAAGTCTTCTCTGGATGGCCCAGCCTGCATCAGCTGCTTGAGCAGCAGCTGCATGGGAGTGGGGCTGGCTCCCAGGCCACAGTTAGGCACCTCGCCGTCAATGGCTGATGATGCATTGGGGCTGCGATGCAGCTTGGCTTGCCCCACCCTTGGAGCACTGCTGATGCCAACCTCTCCGCCTGCGGAGAGGCTCAGCACTTGAAAACCCCAAGGGTTCAAGAGGTGGGAGTCCCAGGGTTCTGGGGGTTATCAGGAGGCAGCTCTGCGGGCCAGCCACGTGTTTGAGACCCCTAGTCTGCAGCCAAGCTCTAAGATACAACCACATTTGTTCCGATCCGTCAGCCAGAGACAGACGCCTTCAGAATCTCTATCAAGGATTCTTAAAATTACAGTACCCACCTGGAGTAGTGAAGAAACAGACTGACAGAGCCAGGCGGGTATCCCGAAGTCAAATGCTACAGAAAAAGCCCAAGAAAGAAAACAACAGAATGGCACTGGTCATCATCACCTACACCCCCGCCCCCAAGTCAAACTCCTACAGCAGTGGTTCTCAACCATTTAAGAGCTGGGGACCCCTTTTCCATAGAAAAAAATGTTTGCAGCCCCCTGGCTGCATGTGAGCTGTCATGTTGCTGCCACCACCACTACCGCCATAATCTGGCCCGCAGTGGCAAGAATCCAGCCTGCAGGGCAGGTGGAGCTGCTGTGTGGCAGGGTCTGGCCTCAAATCACCCCAACCCTCTCCCTATGTGCCCCAGTCTGCTACCAGCTTCCCCTGCTGCCAACCCCCCCCTCGCCCTTTCCCTGTTTGCCCATCCCAAAGCCCAACCCCACTGCCCACAGCCCCATGCCACAGGCTGCTCCTGTCCTAAGCATGAGCTGAAGACGATCAGGGCAGTGGGGGAGTTTAAAAAAACTCCCAGCCTTGCGCAGAGCTGCGCCCTGCCATTGTCTGGCTGGCACCACCAAACTCTCACTCCCACTACTGGCACCACAGGCCCCCAGATCCCACCCTCTTCATGGAACCCTTCAAGTAACTCTGCAGCCCACCCCCTCCGGGTCCGCAGACCCCCCCATGTTGGGAACCACGGCCCTACAGCACATCATGGCCCTAAAGTCTATTCTACAAGCTGATCCTTCTGTGACCTGGACCTCCTGGGATAACCTTCTGAATGCGCCAAAATCAGGGCAAGCTGCAAAAACCAGGGGCCAAATCCCCAAACCACTGATGGGTGGTACTCAAACCAGTCAGCAACGAAACATGCTTCTGATTCCCCACTCTGGTCATCACAAAGCATAACAAAAATAGAAACAGCCCCGTTGTATACACCCAGCACCTTGGTGGGTCTCAGGCCTTTGTTCAGCCCCAGAATAATAGCTCCAGAGGAGGGCATTGATTGCAGACAGACTGAAGACAAAAATGGAGCTGGGACTACTGCCTTTTATCAACTTTGGCTTCCCCATGTTCTCAGTGTCCTTGCCAAATCAAAATGAAGTTGAGTTACAAGGTTAGTCTGGGTGACTGGCCAAACATGCCGCCGCCGGGGGGCCCCGGCCCACTGTACCTGGGAGCTCCCTTGATAGGCCAGCAAGAGGAGAATGGTTTTGCAGACACCCAGCCTGGGACTGCCTTAGAATTAAGCAACCTGGAAAACAAATACAATCCTAATTGCTGATACAGATACGGTACCCACATATAAACCATATAATCATTTCTAGCGGATTACAACCTTTCTATTGGTACCAAACATGGCACATCACATATGGAATATTGCAAATATGAAATAGTAATATGAAAATTATCATAAACAGTCCACTAGACCCCGGGGGGGTTTCCCCCCCCCCCCCCCCCCCCAGCCTTGGGAGACAGACCTCTCCTCACTTACAGACAGTCCCACAACCATAAACAGATACTCACCACCAACTAAGAAGAAGTCTGGTGGCACGTAAAGACTAACAAATTTATTTATTGCCTGAGCTTTCATGGGAGAAAATCCCACTTCATCAGATGCTTCAAAGATGGGGGAACTTACAGAATAAGAAGAAAATAATTGCAGGAAGTGTTAGGCACTGGATCAGGTCAGACTGTCACAGCAAATCAAAGCAGGTGTTTGGATTCAAACAGTGAAATTTCCCCCTCCAACAGGTGATTTTGATGCCCACTCTCCTGGCCCCAGCAAATTGCTGTACTTCACCGTTTGAATACAAACATTACCTTTGTAAGGCGGCCTTGCTGCCGCCAGTTCTCATTCTTAGCTGTAATGAAAGCCAGGACAGTTATTAGCTTATCTGCTTCCTTGGCTATCAAGACTTGCTCAAATTCTGCAGGTCCAGTTTGTGACCTAGGCTGTAGTAATCCTTGGGGAGGAAGGGGTTAACACTCTGGTCAGTGAGTACCAACGCAGCCAATAGGAATGAAGTGCAGGTTTTTGAATTGGAACAGCAGCCTTACCTGTACCTGTTTGGATGTAGCAGAGCTCCTGGAAAGATCAGGAGGAGGCCAGAGGGGCCTGAGGAAGAATCCAGCAACATCCTTACCAGAGATAAGTTAAATTTGTTACTGACCAGGCGTGGGTAGAACAGGGAATGTTTACTTAGATGCAATCAGGGTATTTTCTTTGTTTTTGGCTTGTTTTGTGGATTTCTCTGTGCTGAGCACAGGTTTTCCCCCCCTTCCCCCCATAACTACCTAAGTTAATTCCCAGAGAAGCAGCTCTCTGTGTTTTTACCTGTTCTTTTTTTAATTTAAGATTTTACCTTTTAAGTAAGGTCTGGTTCTGTGTCCTGGAAGGGCAAGAGGTTTGTGTGCATGTGCCTCAGACTGCACAGCCAGCTACTAGAGGGAACCCTGTTTCAGTTGCAGCTCATATGCAGCTGGGGCTCAGTCACTTTCCTGAGGGAGGAATAAAAGTGATTGCAACTACCTCACAGGAAGGAATCCCCAAGTGCACCTTCCTGGGGTCTCAAGAGGTTTTTTTGCATTTGGGTGGTGGCAGCGATACCACTCCAAGGCTAGGCACTGGAGGCCTTGGAGAGTTTTAAGATCAGGCTTTAAGGCTAGTGGCTTTTAAGGCCTGTTGCAGGCCCCCACCTTCTGCACTCGGAATGCCAGAGTGGGGAAACAGCCTTGACATAAGCCTCCTGGGATAACCTCCTGAATGTGCAAAAATCAGGGCAAGCTGCAAAACCAGGGACCAAACCCCCACAACTAACAGGTGGTTCTTAAACCAGTCTCCCAGTCAGTAACAAAACATGCTTCTGATTCCCCACACCAGTCATCACAAAGCATAACAAAATAGAAACAGCCCCCTTTATTGCACATCAGCTTCTCCGGTCTCCACCTAGCCATTGGGTCTCTTAAAGAAATAGGTCCTCCTGACCCCAAAGGGCCAGCCACATCACCCAGAACAATAGCGGTTTGGAGCTTACCCAACTTATCTCACTGCCAGCCAATCCTTTAGTAACTACAACTAAAGGTTTAATATAAGAAGAAAAGAAGCAAAATATGAGAAATGTTAAAGGGTTTAAGTGAATCACATGCATACAAATGATTTCATAAAAGAGTCCATAGAAAGCAAGTCTGTGAGAATTTTGTAGTTTGCAGTTTAGTCCAATTCCTCTGGTATCCACTCAGCATCTGGGTGGGTCTTAGTCCTTTGTTCAGTTGCAGAAGGATAGCTCAAGAGCACTGTTCCCTCTAAGCTGTGCGCACGCACACAGGTCATGAAACCTCTGCACACAGCAAAATAATTTGTGCACAAACAAATTCAATATTGCTAATATTGGTGCTCAAATTTTTTTGTGCACACGAAGAAATTTTTTGTGCACACAGCCTACAAATAATTAGAGGGAACATTGCTCAAGAGGTGGGTGTTGGGTGCAGATTGGAGACTGAAGACTGAAAACAAAATGGAGATGGGGCTGCTGCCTTTTATCACCTCTGCCCTTCCCCATGCTCTGCAGAGTCTTTGCAACTCAAAATGGAGTTGAGTCACATGGGCAAGTCCTAGTAGTTCAAGAGGTTTCTTCCTGGTCCCACTGTACCTGGAAGCTTCCAAAATGGGCCATTAAAAAGACAATGGGATGGTTGCAGGGATCCGTTCTGGCCGTGTCCCAGAATCAAATAACTTGGAACACAAAAAGAACAAACATATTTCTAACTTCTAATACAGATATGACACCTACACACAAACCACAAAAATCATTCCTAGCAGATTACATGCTTTCTAGTGGTATCAAACATTGTATATCACATATGGATTATTGCAAATATGAAAGATAATCATGAACAATCCCTTAAACTCAGACAGCATCACAAGGTTCGCAAACCAGTTCCCCTGTATTTGGACAGGTGCCCATTTGCCAGTCACTGGCTCTAGTTAAGACCAGTTAATTGGTTCAATTCCCTTGCGTTGTTCAACTTCAGTCTTCCTCAAGAGCAGGTCTTCCTCTCCTGGGGCCCAGTTGCAGAGAAAGATTTAAAGGCAGCAGCAAATTGTGCAGCCTCCTGAATGCCTTTGGCCTCCTTCACTCATCTTCACTGGCAAGTCCATGACTAGCTGAACGCATCTTGAGATCAACCCCTGGCCCGTCTATCCCAGAGGGCCTCATGTGATCTCAATATGCCAGGAGCTCCAGGCTCTTCAGGTCCTCCGCCAGCTCAGAGGGTGTTTCTTCTTTCCAGACCAAGCCCTCTACTGTGCCCAGAAGTGCCAAATGATGGCTAGCTTCAGTCTGCACACAGGCCATGCTCCACAGCTAGCTCTGTCTGTGCCAAGCTAAGTTCTGCTCTTCTGCCAGAGCTGTCTGCTACAAACCCTCCTTTCTGTCCGGCTACCCAGCCATTCATTTGTGCTCAGATGAGCCAAACCCAGGGCCCCGCACTCAGCACCACAGACACCTTGCAGGAGTTTGAGGTAGGCTGACTGAGGAGGGGCTGGGGCCAGCAGGGATGAGGAGCTCCTGCAAGGGCTGAGTCTGCCCAGACACTGGCTGGGAGGGTCTCTGGCTTGAGCCTGGTGAAAGGAGGGGGCACAGGGAGCAGGGGAAGACCAGAACTGGAAATAGCCTTCAGAAGTGCCCTGGCCCTGGCTGGAGCTCTGCAGGGAGTGCTGCCTGGCCAGGAGTCTGGAGAGTGGGGAGGGTCTGCTGGGGGTATATAGGCTCTCAGCTCAGCATCCCCCTCACTCCAGCTTTCCCCAGCAATGGGGCAGGTGGGTCAGGGCTCTGCTCAAGGATGGACTGCTCCCTGAGGCAGGGGGCACTAGCAGGTCTCGGTGAGACCCGGCTGGCATGGCAGGCTGACCTGGCTCCAGGAGGAGCCGTTTGTGACACTGTCTGGGTTTAGGGGATTGTTTATGATTACCTTTCATATTAATATTTTATATTTGCAATAATCCATATGTGATATGCCATGTTTGGTAGCAATAGAAAGGGTGTTGTTAGCTAAGAATGATTATATGGTCACATAAGGGGTTGGCAACCCCTTATACCCGGGCCAAAAATGGCACAGGGGCCAAGCCTGAACGGCACATGGCGTCACTCAGGCTCCCCCACTGGCCCTGCTCCCCAGCACTGTGGCTGGGTGGCAAGAGCCACATGCCATGGGGGCACAGCCAGCAGGGACAATGGACCCACAGCATGTGCAGCGCCCCACCCCCTGCTGGGTAGGGTTGGAGTGGAGTGGAGTGGGTTGGCCCATGCACTTTCAGCTCTGACCCTGGAGCTGGAAGCTGCCTGCTGGCAGGGGCAAAAGCTGGCCACAGCAAGGACCTCAGAGGTTGCCCACCGGTGGGCACAGGAGCCAGCTACAGCTGGAACCCCAGAGGCTGCCCACCAGCAGGGGCAGCCCTGAATTGGAAGCCTCTCCCCCCTTTTGTCCCCACCCCTAGCATTTGCTGAGGATGAGATGGGAAGGGCTGGCACTAGGGCTGGCAAAGATTGCCAACACCTGGTTTATATGTAGGTGTCATATCTGTATTAGAAGTTAGGAATACATCTGTTCTATGCATGTTTCAAGTTATTGGATTCCAGGGCACTTCAACAGCCCATTAAGGAAGCTCCCAGGGACAGTGGGCCCAGGGAGAAACCTGCTCAGTGAGTCACCCAAACTGGCCATGTGACTCAGCTCAAGTTTGATTTGGCAAAGATTGCAGAGCATGGGGAAGGGCAGAGGTGATAAAAGGCAGCAGCCCCATCTCCATTTTGTCTTCTGTCTGCCGTCTCCAATCTGCACCCAACACCCACCTCTTGAGCTATTCTTCTGCAACTGAACAAAGGACTAAGACCCACCCAGATGCTGGGTGGATACCAGAGGAATTGGACTAAACTGCAAACTACAAAATTCTCACAGACTTGCTTTCTATGGACTCTTTTATGAAATCATTTGTATGCATGTGATTCACTTAAACCCTTTAACATTTCTCATATTTTGCTTCTTTTCTTCTTATATTAAACCTTTAGTTGTAGTTACTAAAGGATTGGCTGGCAGTGAGATAAGTTGGGTAAGCTCCAAACCGCTATTGTTCTGGGTGATGTGGCTGGCCCTTTGGGGTCAGGAGGACCTATTTCTTTAAGAGACCCAATGGCTAGGTGGAGACCGGAGAAGCTGATGTGCAATAAAGGGGGCTGTTTCTATTTTGTTATGCTTTGTGATGACTGGTGTGGGGAATCAGAAGCATGTTTTGTTACTGACTGGGAGACTGGTTTAAGTACCACCTGTCAGTGGTTTGGGGGTTTGGTCCCTGGTTTTGCAGCTTGCTCTGATTTATTACACATTCAGAAGATTATCACAGGAGGCCCAGGTCACACTACTCTTTGCAGGGGGCCTGCCCATGAGTCCTGGACTGACGGGTGTGGAGCAGGAAGTGTGGGAAATCTTGCAATGGTTTTCTGGTCAGCGCAGTATTTCCTGTTCCTTTTTCTCAGCTGGGGTGTGCAGTATCCAAGCTGGTTCCTGCACTATCTTGCACAGGGCAGGGAGTGTGGAGCCCAGTGCCACAAGGGACTCACCGTGAATCACCTGCTTCCTGGGATCTGGGTGCTGCAGAAGCATGTAAGTCAGCACTGGGGGCAAGGTGAGGGGCTGAGGATATGCCTGTGCTGTTTGTCACAACCTTATCCCTGGGTTAAGAGCGTAGCCAGCTTGTCCAGCCCCTCCTGTCACCGCCTGGTCCCTACTCCTAGAAGCCGGCAGAGCTGAGAACCCTGGTCACTGCCCTCTCCTGTGCACTGTGTGCTGGCAGGGTAGCGTGGGGCCCCAGCCCAGCCCTGGGGACACACCTCTGACTGCAGAGGATTGGGCTGAGTTTGCCCTTCTCCTCATTCCCTTGCTGGGTTCAGCAGCCTCGGCTCTCATCTCTCCCATTTCTGCAGCAGTCTCTGGTCTCTCTTTGTGAGAGATTGGGCCAAGCGAGCCGTGGCCAGCTCTGTACCCCCTTGGGGATCAGCCTCTGGGCCATTGGCAAGCTGGCACAAGTGGCAGGGATACCAGGAGACAGTGTGAGGCTCCTCACCCCCTGGTGTTCAGAACCCCTCAGAGCTGTGCAAACAGGCTACCCCCACCCCATGGTGCCTTAGGGAGCTGGGCTGCCCTCTGCCCCTTGGTGCCCCATGGAGAGGGTTCCTCAGAGCTGTACAGAGGGGCTGCCCCCACCTCAGGATGTCCTATAGACAGGGGCTGCCATATCAC
The DNA here is from genome assembly GCA_007922195.1 of Podocnemis expansa. Classification (NCBI taxonomy): domain Eukaryota; kingdom Metazoa; phylum Chordata; order Testudines; family Podocnemididae; genus Podocnemis; species Podocnemis expansa. Next base: position 22,759,848 of record ML682019.1, on the reverse strand, counting down.
TCTGAGTCTTACATAGGGGCTGCCTCTGGCCCATGGGGTCCAGGGCCCATCGGGCACCATGCAGAGTAGCAGTCCCCAGCCTATGGTGCCCTGCAGAGGGGTCCCCTAAGAGCCATATAGAGGGCCTGCCCTCTGCCCCAAAGGTTAATGTTCTTGCAGTGGTGTTTGACTAGTGTCTCTTGGCTGGGCTGTCCCTTAGACTTGGCACCCCCGGGGGGGGGTCTGCCCTGGTGACTGTCCACATCCTCACCCCAATGGGGTACATCTCTGCTTCACTGCCCTGCCCCCTACTCTGTGACTCACTGGTGAGCTGCTCTCCCCTCTCAGTCCTCTGGGGCCAGGTTTTGCCTGTTAGAAATTCACGCCACCATGGCACCTCTGGATCCTCAGCCCCTTTCTACAGCTGCCAAGAATAGCTGGGCATAGAACACCCTGCCCTGGGGCTGTGGGGCCAAGCTTGGGCTGGGTGCACCTATCCAGCAAGTCCTCTGACCAGGTGGGGTCTTCCCCAGCCCTGGAGACCTGCGGGGATGGGGGTGCAGCACAGCCCCCATGCTGTCTGAGGCTTGGGAACTTGGTCTCTCTGGGGCTCTGCAAATAGCAATAGACCCTGAGGCTATTTCTGGCCACACCACTTCCTCGCTCTTTGACCATGCAGCAGCCGTGGCCCTGACAGCAGGCCTCAGCCGCTCATGTAGAAGGCTCAAATGGGATCACATGGGGCCAGCACTCACTTCCCATCCCCCAAGTCAAAGCCATTTTGAAAGTCAGATTTTGTGGGGCTATGTGTCAAATTCTTACCACCATCCAGCAGGTCAAGTCTCCCCAGCACCCACACTCTGGGGGTCTTTTTGCTCTGCCCCCCCCCCCCATGTCTGAGAGCTCTCCATGGGAAGGGGGTGAAGTGCCCCAATCCCCTGTGCCTCAGATCCCCTGTCCCAACACTGCATGTCCAGATTCGCCCTGTGGGGGGGGGGGACCTGTACCCTTTGCCCCATCCCCTCACTGCCAGGATTGCATGTCCAGCTCCCTGGGGTCAGCTGTTCCTTCAGACCGAGAATCATAGGGTTGGAAGGGACCTCATGAGGTCATCTAGTCCAATCCCTGCTAAGAGCAGGACCACTCTCACTAAATCATCCCAGCCAGGGATTTGTCTAACTGGGCCTTAAAGTTTCCAAAGATGGAGATTCCACCACCTCCCTAGGTAACCCATTCCAGTGTTTTACCACCCTTCTAGTGAGAAAGTTAGAAACAACGTGGGGAGCCGCAAGCTGGGAAATGCAAGGGAGCTGACCACAGGCAAATGAGCTGTGGGAAGCTGCTGTGTGGGTGCTGGGCATGGGGGGGGGGGTGCCTGTCAAACCCTGAGCACAGGAAGGAAGGAGTCTCCTTTGGGGCCCATCCAGGTTGCTTTACTCACCCCTCCTTGCACACAGACACTCTGTGGCAAGTGCCATGGGCTTTGGGACAGAGCTGTGTGGCCCCCAGGGGCACAGTGCCCTGCTACGACTGCAAGACTCGGAGCTGCGCCTGCTGGAGCTGATGAAGAAGTGGATGGTGCAACGAGCCAAGAGCGACAGGGAGTATGCGACCCTGCTGCATAACATGTTCTGCCATCTGGAGAAACAGGAGGGCGGGCAGCCCCGGCCAGGAGAATACAAGAGTCAGCTCAGTGAGGTAGGGAGCCTGCCCCGGCACAGGAAGAGTCTGTGAGCCAGGCCTTGCTGCTGCCCTGCCCCAGGTACCTGTGTGGCAGGGGTGGCAGCCTCAGCCAGATGTGAGCTGGGCTGGGACCTGCCCTGAGTCCAGCTGGAATGAGTCTCTTGAAGAACAGCACCTGGCCCAGGTCCCCTTGCACCATGTTGGGCTGAGGGGGCCTGGCCACACTGCGGACTGTGGCTGGTGCTGGCTCAGGAGCGCATGTAGATGTGACAGAAGTCCCTTTGCTTTGGAAAGGGAGAGGTGGCTGTTGGCCCCTCTGTTCCTGGGGTGGGGGGGTCTCCTCTGTCAGGAGATAGTGCCTAGGGTATGCAGAGAGTGCTGCAGGATAGATAGAGAATGAAATAAACTCTTAGGGGCAGGGGGTCCCACAATCAGGCGATTGTAACTTCCCAGCCACAGTACCAGGGCTAGACTATCTGACAACTGACAGGTTCTTTCATCAAACAGCTGCTGACCAAGGAGAGGGCGCATCCTAGATCTGCTGTTGACTAGTAGCAAGGCCTTCCTAGAGAATTGGCTTTAAGGGACAATGTGGTTCCACCAGCCATCAGCTGATTCAGTTCAAGTGAAATAGAAGGTCAGGGTAAACAAAAAGAGAGCTGTGACATGGGCCTTGCACTTCAAAAGGGCTAGCTACAGAAAATGAAGGGATTAGCTGGGAAGTGGCCTCAGCTGATGAGCTCCAGGAGCTGGGAATTACTTCAAGTCAAAAGTGCAGGAACCATTGAAGCCTGCACTCCAAAACTCACCTTGGCTCCACTATTGTCCTCCTTGGCCTCCCCCATGATCTGCCCCCACAAGCTCTTCTGCCTCTTGCGGCAGCCTCCCTCCTATGCTCACCCAGCTCCTGAGCTCTCCCCTCTCCCGGCAGTCCTGGGGTGCACTGGCAGGCCAGACGGAGGTGCTGAGCCAGATCCTGCGGCGTCATGCGGAGGACCTGGTCGCGGGGCCCCTGAACAAGCTGAGCACACTGATCCGCGACAAGCAGCAGCTGCGCAAGAGCTACAATGAGCACTGGCAGCAGCTGAACCAGGACTATACCAGGGTAGGAGAGACCCAGGTGCTGCTGGGTGCCTTGCCCAGCGGGAGCTGTGATGGGCTGAGGGCTCCTTGCCTTGGGTTAGGGGTTTTCTTGCCTTGGAGTCATTGTCCTTCCTTGGGCCAGTTGCAGCCCAGCACCCTCCTTTCTGGGCTGTGCTGTTGTCTTCAGGCACCTCTCCCTGGGCTCTGCAACTCCCCGGCTTTGGCACCCTCTGGGGTCCCCAGTCACTTGCCCTGGGGCTCCCTCACTGTGTGCTGCAGCAGTTGCACCACACCAACTGTTTCTCTGCTGTTCACAGACATGCCAGCAGGAGATGGAGAAGCTGAAGTCGCAGTACCGGAGCCTGGTCCGGGACAGCGCCCAGGCCAAGCGCAAGTACCAGGAGGCCAGTAAAGGTGGGTGAACAGGGACACTGGGCACCGAGGCTACCTGGAATGCCAGCAGTAGGACTGTGCTCACGGGGTCAGCTGAGGTCAGGCCAGCCCCAGACTCATGGCCCTGTCACCTCTTGCCTCTGGAAGCCAGCAAGGCCCTTCTATGGTCCTGTGTCCCCCTGGCTGGGCTCCACCTAGCCCCCCAGGCTGCTGTCCCGCTGGATGGGGGTCTGTGAGGAAATAGGATGGGGAGCCTCTCCCAGGACTCCCTGCATCTGCTTCTCTCCCCCAGATAAGGAGCGGGACAAGGCCAAGGAAAAGTATGTGCGGAGCCTGTGGAAGCTTTATGCCCTGCACAACCAATACGTGCTGGCCGTCAAAGCTGCGGAGACACACCACAAACAGCACTTCCAGCAGGTGCTGCCTACCCTGCACCGCTCCCTGCACAGCCTGCACCTGGAGATGGCACACATCCTGTAAGAGCCCTGCCTGGCACACTCACCACTCCCAATCTTACAGGGACAGTATCATGTTCTGGCTTTGCTCTCACTCCCCGCCCACCAAGCTAACTTCACATTTGCTCCCCTTCTCCCTTGCCACTCACCCCTCACCTCCACCCCTCGCCACATGTGCCCCTGCACTACTCACACCCCACTGCTGCTCACACATGCATCTCAGCTCAGACTCCCCCCAGCCATCTTTCAAATGTGCCTTGGCCAGGAGCCCATGGGAGGGGCTCAGCCCAATGACCTGCCTGCAAGACCTCTGGGTCCACGGGTGGGTGCCTTGGGGGACTTGCTGAGGGGCCTGCATGTCAGGGGACCCTGCCCAGCCTTCTCTAACCCTGCGGCAAGGCCACTCCTAAAGCACCAGGCAAGACAGCAAAGTACAACAGGGTGATGGCCACTAGAAGTGATCAGCAAGGGGCCCACAAGTGCTGTGGTTAACATTCGACAACCCCATGTGGCTGATGGGGGCTTGTGGGGATGAGGCTCCTGGGTGGGGGGCACAGTGGTGGGGAGATGCAGGTGAGGGGGACCTGGGTGCTGAGGAGGCACCGCTGAGAGGCACTGAGGTTGAGTCCTGGTGACACCTGTGCCCTGCAGGAAGGAGATCCTGCAGGAGTACGCTGAGATCAGCAGCCTGGTGCAAGAAGAAATGGTCTCTGTGCACAAGGAGATCACCTATGCCATCCAGGCCATCAACCCCGCTACTGAATATGACAGTTTCCTGGAGCAGTACAGGTACAGTTCCCCACCCTCCTACAGCACCACCCCAGCCCAGGTTTAGACCAACTCCTAGATTAGAGCCACCAGGCTCCAGCCTTCTGCTCAAGGCAGCCGGCAGGACTGGTAGGCTCTGGTGGCAAGGCCAGAGTCGGCCAGTGCAATTCCCCCAACTTTCCTCTTGCGGTACTCCTGAGCCCTTACTCAGTTACACGGGGAGCAGCCAGCTTCTCCAGAGCTCCATCTCTGTGCCCTGCCTCCAGGGGAGATCCTGCTAGGTGTCAATAGCCTGGTCTTTGGATAGTGTTCAGCAGGTCCCAGCTGGCTACACCCTCCCTTGTGCCTGTGCTACCCCTGTGAGCAGGTGACCCATTTGCCCCTCAGGTAGCAATGCATAGCAAGAGGGAACCTGGAGGCATGTGCAGGATCCACAAACCCACGGCAGCCAGTCCCCTTCTCAGAGGCTGCCCTCCTGCCCTGAGGACAGTGCCTCAGCAGCCAGTGCCAGGCTGGGCAGGGCCCAGAAACACAACAGGATAGCACAGCCAAAATGGGAGCACCCCATGACTGCAAGCGTGCTGTCCCCCAGGTGTGCGGATGAGCTCCCACCCATGGTGACCTTCGACGAGAGCCTGTTGGAGGAGAGCGATGGCCTAGAGCCGGGCGACCTGCAGCTCAATGAACTGACCATCGAGAGTGTGCAGCACAGGTGTGTCTGAGCACGGCCAAGCAGGTGTGAGAGGCTCAGGAAGGGTGGTGGTGGCTGGGCTGTGTACAGCACAGGTGTGTTCAGGCACAGCCAGGTGGGCATGAGAGGCTCCTGGAAGGCAGTGGTGGCTGGGCCAAGCGCAGCACAGGTGCGTCCAGACACAGTTGGACAGGTGTGAGAGGCTTGGAGCTGGGTCTCATGCAGCCCACCTAGCCCCAAACCTTCCTGGAAATGTCTGGGCCCAGCAGGGGTGCAGCCTGGCCCTCTGCCTAGCTGGTGCCATCTCTTGCAGCCTGACAGCTGTGGAGGAGGAGCTGGCTGCTGCCACAGAGACTGTGAGCAGCAAAGGGCAGCACTTCCAGGACCTGCAGGTTGAGCTCCTAGGCGAGGAGCAGATCGTGGGCCCCTGGGAACGGTGAGATGAGGGGTTGGGAGTGGTGAGGTGGGGAGCCTCCAGGAGTGGTGAGGAGGGCCTGGGGACCAGTAAGGGACGGTGGCACCAGGGGTGGGTGCAGGCAGCAGTGAGGAGTGCCCCAGCAGCAGTGGGAGGGGTAAGGTAACTGTGTGGGGGTGGTGAGACTCCCAGCGAGTGGGATCAGGAGAGATCTGGGGAGAGGAGGATTCATGGGGAGGGGAGCAGTGTGAGAGATTTCCCCACCCCAGGCAGAGGCAGCCATGGGGGAAGCGCTGGCACAGGACTTTGCTTTGGGTTCCCAGTGCCTGGGGCTGGTCGGGCCAGGCGAGCAGGGAGCTGTGGGCCGAGTGGGGGGAGGCTGCCCACCCAGGGTCCACTCTGAGCTGTGGTCATTGCTGTCTCTGGCACAGGGTGCAGCTGCTGGGGAAGCGCCAAGCTCTGCAAGATGCTCAGCAGCAGTTCCACATTTCCTTGTGCAGCCAGGCCAAGCTGCAGGCCCAGCGGGACGTGCTGCGCCGCAAGCTGGACCAGCTGGGCTCCAATGACCCGCCACCAGCCCTGCCCCTGCAGGATGACCGGCAGTCCCTCTCCTCCTCGGTGAGTCTGTCCCACCCCCTGCCTGTGGTGGTGTCGTGGGCTTGGCACAACAGCTGCTGCCGCCTGGGGGGACAGTGGCGACACTCTGGCATCAATGGTGGCCTGGCCCAACCACTGCCCAGTGGAACTGGCCTCGCTCAGAAATGCGGGTGTTGCTGCATAGTGCCAATGCTCTCCTGGGTGCAGTCCGCCCCCCAGGTCTGTGTGCAGCTCACAAACACCTGGCCACAGCCCAGCCTGTGCAGCATCTCGGGTCTGCCAGGCCCAGCCAGGCCATACCCACCCCTGGGCACAGGACTCGCCAGCTGCGCTGGTTCAGCCCCTCCCTCTGCTGCCCGGCAGGAACAGGAGCGCCAAGGAGCCAGCCCACTGGAGACCCTCAGGAATCACATCTCGGGCATCTTCCGGCCCAAGTTCTCGGTGAGTGCCCTAATCCCCTACGGTGCACCATCACCCTGCCTCCTCTTCCCTTCTCTAGCCCCTGGTCCCCCCTCAGCTGGTGTGCCTCATTATCCTGCCTCTCCTTTCCTTCCCCACTCTCTGTGCCCCCCCTCTCCTGGTGTACCCCATTGCCCTGCCTCCCCAGTACTTTCTCTCCCCTGCCCCACTCCATCCCCCCTCTTCCACTCACCCCACTGCCTCCCCTTTCCCTCCCTCCCAAGTTTTCTCCCTCTCCCCTCCTGTGCCTGCTACCCATAGTCTGTGGATGCCCCAGCAGGACCCAACTGCTTTTGGGCAGCCCCATCTGGGTGCTGACGGGTTACCCTGGCCCCCAGCAGTACAGTGTGGTGCCAAGTGGGACTGCCCAGATGCTTACCTTGGCTCTGTCTTCCAGCTGCCGCCCCCTCTGCCACTCATCCCCGAAGTGCAGAAGCCGCTGAGCCAACAGGCCTGGTACCACGGGGCCATCCCTCGTCTGGAGGTACAGGAGCTGCTGACTGAAAACGGCGACTTCCTGGTGCGCGAGAGCCAGGGCAAGCAGGAGCACGTGCTGAGTGTGCTGTGGGATGGGCAGCCTCGGCACTTTATCATCCAGGCCTCTGATGTGAGTGGGACCAGGGGGTGGCATGGGGCGGGAGCTGATGAAGGCCATGCTGATGGCTCTGCAGGCTGCTCTGGGCCTCTGGGTGCCAGACCCACGCCACAGCAGCCTGCCCATCCCGCTGAGCCAGCGTCTGCCCTAAGTGTGCCAGTGCCGTGGTGGGTCAAGCCACAGATGGGGTCCCTCCTGCCCCATGGGGCATGTGCAGCTTGGCTGGGGGGGGAACCTTCCACTCCATGCACCCCTCGCACTGGGCTCTTGTCCCTCAAACCTGCCGCCAGGTTGCATGTTGCATCATTGGCTCTTACAGCCAGAGATGGGAGGGGCAGCCAGGTCCCAACAGCTCCTGAAGGGGCTAGTCCATGGCCCCAGGCAGGCACTAACACTGACCCAGGAAGCCCAGGTTTGGCCTGTAAGATGAGGGCCAGGGGAGGGGTGTACTGGGTGCCGGCATGTCAGGGGCTAAGGTATAAGATGTTTATAGGGAGTATAGGGGCAGGATAATGGGGTGGGGATGTATAGGGTGTTGGGGGGTGCAATAAGGAGTGTGGGGGTGTATAGATTGGGGAGTGACATAAGGTGTGGGGATATATAGGGTGTAAGGAGTGAGAAAGGGGCTGTGGGGATCTATAGGGTGTAGGGAATGAGATACGGGGTGAGAGAGGGTGTATAGGGCAGTGGTTTTTCAATCCGTGTGCCATGGCACACTGATGTGCCATGAGAACTGTCCAAGTGTGCTAGGCAATTCTGTAAAAAGGTAATGAAAATCAACAGAAAAAGACAAACATTGTCTTATCATAAACGATATTCTATCCAACCAAAATTACAGCTCATAAAAACTCAAGAAAACTAATCATCAAATTAAAAGCGAAGTCCCGGTCTTTCGATTCTAAAGCATGAACATTCAAAACACAGGTGGCCAAAGGGCAAAACTGAGATTAAGTGTATTTTATTTTGGTGGAGTTGAAATATTAATGTATTTGATCCTTCTGTAGTTTGTGGTATGCGCCATGTTGCAAACCTCTCTCATAAGACCATAACCATAGCAAATGTAAGTAAATGTGACGTTTGTGAGAAATTCATCTGAAAACAGTGGGTGCAGAATGGAATTGTTTGTCTCACTGATGTGTGCCATGTTACTGAAAAGGCTGGGACCCACTGACGTAGGCTGTTGGGGGTGAGATAAGCACTGTAGGGGTGTATTGGGTGCGGGGGGGGCGAGATAAGGGGAGTTGGGGTGTATACAGTGTGTGAAGGTGGGATAACGGGGTAGAGAGTGTTTAGGGTATGGGTGTGGGCTAAGGAGTAGCAGATAGGATGGGGTGTGCATGGGGAACAGTAGAGGGGAGCAGGGACAGGTTGGGGAGGAGAGGGTGAGATTCCTACACCTTCATCTACCCAGGACATGTACCGGCTGGAGGGCGATGGCTTCCGCACAATCCCACTGCTCATTGACCATTTCCTGCAGAGCCAGCAGCCCATCACCAAGAAGAGTGGAGTTATCCTGGCCAAGCCAATCCCTAAGGTACCTTCACAGCTCCATGGGTGGCGGGGCACCAGAGTCAATTGGCTCTGCCGGGGAGGGGGAACTGGTGCCATGGGGAAGGCACAGCCTGAGGGCTTGGAACTATGGCTGAAAAGCATCTGCCAGAGGCTGGAGTAGGGGATCCAGAAATGTATTTTTAAAATTGGTGATTGGGGGCTGGCATGAGGGGATGCCGCCTCCCTGCCGCTGCAGCACCCCCATTCCAAGGCAGTGCATCTGCAGGCAGGACCAGCTCAGCCAGGGCTGGAGAGCAACTGGGGCTGCACGGGTTCCTGCGCTGACTGGCTCCTTCCATGCCCAGGACAAATGGGTGCTGAACCATGAGGATGTGCTGCTGGGCGAGCGCATTGGTCGGGTGAGTAACTCAGGGCAAACCTGGGCCCGGTCATTGTTGGGGAACTGCTGCGAGGAAGCCCACAGCAGGCCAGGGTCCTACAGTGCAGGGGGAGGAGGGTGACAGAGGTGGGGTCAGTAGGCAGATTCATTTTCTCTTAATAAAAGCAACGAATGGCAGGATTTCTGATTCCCCTTGTTGCAGCCAAGCCCATGGGACCCACTAGCGTGCAGCCGGAGAGCTCTGTGCAGGGTCTCAGTGTGTGGCTGGAAGCATGGCAAGTGGAGAGCAAAGACTTCCCTGCCCCGCCACCTGTGCACTGGATGACCCAGTTACCTAGGCTGGGAGCAGCACGGGTACACACACTATCTCCCGCTGTCAGGGCGACCAACCTCCCCAACCCTGGCCTGGCCAGTCCTTCGAGGGTGCTGGTCCCTGCCTGGGTACGGACAAGGGTGATGCTCACCTCTGCTGCAAAGGGGTCCCTCCTTTCTCAGCTCTGGCCTGAGGCCCCTGCTGCTGGCTTCCCAGGTGTCCCAGGGAGGAGGAATCAGAGAAACAGGCTCCAGCTAGCAGGGTAGAAGGGTCCTAGGCCCACGCTGCAGTCAGGGACCACCCCGGGGGGCTGGTGGAGCTAGAGCATGTGTTTTGTCTCTCAGGGTAACTTTGGGGAGGTGTTCAGTGGCCGCCTGCGTGCCGACAACACACCAGTGGCTGTGAAATCCTGCCGGGAAACCCTGCCAACGGAGCTCAAGGCCAAGTTTCTGCAGGAAGCCAGGTCTGTGCTGAAGCCCCAGCTTCATGGGAGGTGCTTTACCCCTGCCCTGTAAAACTGCGGCGCTGATGGTCACTGGCGGGCAGCTCTGGGGATTCTGGGCTTGTTTAAGCTTCAATTCAAAGTTTTTTTTCTGGATCAAAATCTTCTCCTGAGGCCTGGGTGGTCCCAAAGCTGAAGGATAGGGGTCCCTCAATGCAGCAGGGACTGGGGACCCCCAAAGCAGAGAGGGACAGGGGACCCCCAACCCAGCAGGGACTAGGGACCCCCCAAAACTGAGAGTGACAGAGACCCCCCAGCCCAGCAGAGAATGGGAGACTCCCCAGACAAACGCAAAACAGACTTGGGAAATCCCAGACTGGATGGAGACCAGCAGAGCTCAAACAAGCCCAGCAGGACCCCAGTCCAGAGCCCTGGGGGCTGGACAGGTACCGTCTACGCTGTCAAAATGTACTGAGACAGAAGCCGCCTTGTTGGGGATTGCTGGATGTTGTGCCGGGCTTTGCTGCCCATGCCCTGTGGTCTGTGTTGGCCATGGGGGCTGTGCCGTCCGCTGACAGGCCTGTCACTGCCCCCCAGGATCCTAAAGCAGTACAGCCACCCCAACATCGTCAAGCTCATTGGTGTCTGCACTCAGAAACAGCCCATCTACATCGTCATGGAGTTGGTACAGGGTAAGTCCTGCCCTATCCCTGGCCTCAGCCCCTCCTCACAACGTGGGGCTCTGCTTCCTGCAGTCCCAGGCAAAGGGCTGATGCCAGGCTCCTGTGGTGGGGTCCTGCAGGCTTGGCCCTAACTCCTGTGAGGTAGGCCTGGGAGAAATCAGTGCTCCATTCCTCCAGGAGGGGACTTCCTGACCTTCCTGCGCAGTGAGGGGCAACAGCTGAAAGTGAAGGAGCTGCTTAAGATGACGGAGAATGCTGCTGCCGGGATGGAGTACCTGGCGAGCAAGCACTGCATCCACAGGTGAGCTGGAGGGATGCCTGGAGGCTGCATGGCTCCCCATGGGCAGTGCCACTCCACGTTCTGCCATAGCATCAGAGACCCTGGCTAAAATCAGGTCCTCGTGCCAGATGCCAGCTGAGATCAGAGCCCTGCAGTGTCCTAAGCTACATCTACATCAGCCAAAGCTAGTTCAAACTTGTTAGTTTGAACTAACCTCACACTTCTTAGTTCGAACTTAAAACGCATTCTAGTTCAAACTAAGTGCTGATACTAACAAGTTTGAACTAAGTGTTCCTTCGTTAGGACTAAGACACTTCTTAGTTTCAAGTATGGAAAGTCTAGTGAGTCCATGGCCAAAGTTAGTTCGGATTAAGCCTCCTTAATCTGGACTAACTTCAGTGTAGACATAGCCCTAGTCAGTATGCAGACCTCACCTGAACTTGGGCCCCCCTGTGCCAGGTGGTGCCCAGACGTGGGCAGAGATCAGGGCCCTGCCCCATGGTCTGCTAGCAAACACCTGTCCTCAGAGGGGGAAAGGCTTGGCTGGCTAGTGCACTGACCCCCCCACCCCCCGAGCCTTGGTTCCACCCCTGCTCTGGTTTGCTGTTTGGGAAGTCTGAAGGGAGCGTCTTGCCCCTGTCCCGTATGCCAGATGAGATCTGGGGCCAAGGACAGATGAGGTCGCTCAGGGAGCTGGAGTTGGTAGTAGAGCTGAGTCCTGATTTCTCTGCCCATGCTGATGGCTGCCCCCTCCCTCCATAGCGGACCTTCTCCCTCTGATTAGTGCCCTTGGCCCATTTGGTGCCTGTCATTTGATGAGGGACAGAGCATGGCTGGACCCTTGCAGATTCTCTGGAGTCAGTAGCCTGGGTGGGGGAGTGCATGGTGGCCCCTCTATCTCGGTGCTCAGGCTGCTCTGCCCCTCAGGGACCTCGCCGCTCGCAACTGCCTGGTGACGGAGAAGAACTCACTGAAGATCAGTGACTTTGGGATGTCGCGGCAGGAGGAGGATGGAATCTATGCCTCCACAGGGGGCCTGAAGCAGATTCCTGTGAAATGGACAGCTCCAGAGGCACTGAATTATGGTACAGGCATGGGTGCCATGCCCGGCCAGATAACACTGAGCTGGTCCTCTCACAGTAACACCCATTTCCCTTGGTACAGGTTGAAGGTGGGGGTGGGGGGAGGCCTGTGCACACAGCAGGGACCCAGGAATCCTGGATGCATGTCCCTGGCCTATGCTGCTCCTTGTGCTCCCCTCAGGCCCTGACATGTGGCACTGGGTGCCATACTATTGTCCTCCTCAGCCTATTACATGCAGTTCTTTGTTGGCATGGCTGGTTCTGTGGTGTCCCTGCAGCTTGATCCCTCCAGTGGGGCCAGCAGGCAGTTACTGGTCAGATGCTGTATGGCAGGCAGACCCATGGCTGGGGCAGGCTCCCTGAAGGCCCTTGTCTGAAACCCCCCTCTCCTTTCCCAGGCCGATACTCCTCAGAGAGTGATGTCTGGAGCTTTGGGATCCTGCTGTGGGAAGCCTTCAGTCTGGGAGCCACACCCTACGGCAACCTGAGCAACACACAGACGCGTGAGGCCGTGGACCAGGGTGAGCAAACTTCACTCTCTTGCCTACACTGGAAGGGTCTGGCTCAGGGCCGGCTCTCACAGGAGAGAGAGTGCACCCTGTCCCAGCACAGAGCCATGCTGCCCAGTGGGTCCAAGCATCTCGACCCTTCTGTGGGGGAGCAGATTGGCATGCCCTAACAGCCTCCAAGCGCTACTCCTTGGGTGCTCCATGCTGTCCTGGCCCTGACACTGCTGCCCTATCTCCCCAGGGATGCGGCTGGACCCACCTGAGCAGTGCCCTGAGGATGTGTACAAGCTGATGCAGCGTTGCTGGGAGTATGACCCACGGAACCGGCCCAGTTTCAACACCATTCACCAGGAGCTGATCATCATCCGCAAGAGACAGCGGTGAGGGCCAGAGTGCGGAGCACAGACCAGGCTGGCAGCCAGCATTGCCAGGAGACACTGCCCACACTCGCCACCTGTGACTGGAAAGAGTTGTCCACAGGACCCTGTGGACAAATACCAAGATGCAGTCTCCATCCTTACAGGTGTTTAAGGACCAACGTGACAAAGTCCAGGCTGGAATGGTTTAGTTGGGGTTGGTCCTGCTTTGAGCAGGGATTGGACTAGATACCTCCTGAGCTCCCTCCCAGCCCATCTTCTCTAGTTCCATGCTGGTGCCACCTCCCCTGCTGTGGAGCTGCAGATGCCAGGCATCAGATCAAAGGACTCGTGTTCCACCATGGCCGGGGCATGGCCAACTCCCCATGAGCATCAGCTGTGGGCCTCACCCAGCCATGGCTGGCTTTGCTAGCTCCAGGATGTGGAGAGACCCGTGGTCGTGGGCATCTCCCAGCCTGCGCAGCTCCATCACCAGTGCTGGCACCAGCTGGGCCAAGCCTTTCTCTTCTGCTGTGTGTGGAGTTCTTTCCTGTCCTGTGTAATTAAAGCTCCCCTTTTAGCCAGCAGCATCAGTGCCTTTAACCCAGTGGGCTTGTGCTGGTCCCTCCAGAAGAGGCTGTGTGGGGACCCAGGAGGGGCAGTGGAGCTCAGAACTGGGCCCGTCTGCCCCTGCCAGTACTCCTGAGTGTCTCAGAACCAAAGCCACCACCTGGGCTGCAGTTAGCTTCAGCATCCATGACTTGGGGGCCCAGGAGAGCTGTGGCCTTTCTGTACATTGGCAGGAGAATTGGTGGCTTACACCAGCCAGGCTCCCTGTGGGGTGCCTGGGGACCTGCAGGCAGCAGGACATTTGCTATGGGCCAGGCTGCTATTGGCCCAGTGTGGGGACCAGGACTGTGGGATTTTGAGGCTGGCAGGCCAAAGAAGTGGCTTGTTATGGTACACAGGCGTCCGCTCTGCAGCTCTGTGCACTGCGTCCAAGGCAAGGCCGGTTCCTCAGATCAGAGCTGCGTTTGGACGGTGAAACACATCAACTGGCCACATGTGGTCCATGGGTGCTCCACTGAAGCCCCTCTTGATGGCGCTGGGTTCACTGGAGACTGTGGAATTGCCCCCCACAATGCTATGTACCTGCCTGCAATTAGGTGGAGAGGGAGCGATGCACAGACACAGCCAGCTCCGGTGCTGATCACGTCATGTGAACTCTGTGTCTTGAGGCTGTTTCTCCTGAGCACTGCATGTGTAACCAGGCTGGGGGGAGGGGGTCAGGTGTTGCAGAAGATGACGTGAGACCCCCACCTATCTGTGGGGCCTCAGGCAGCCAGAAAGGAACACTTTGTAATGTGGCAGTTGAGAGTCTGGCTGCCCACCCCATCTTGGGAGCCAGCCTGACCGGGGCTGGAGGGAGAGAGCAGGGAGCTGTTTGCCTGGGGAATAAAATAAAGGTGGCGGAGACGTCTCGTGTCAGAGGTGTCACATGGCGCTGCTGGAATGAGTCGCTTCCAGGCTGAGAAAAAAGAGCAGCCTGGGCCTGTGTGGATGCTGGACTGACCCTGGCCTGGAGACCTTTCTGTGCTGTCTTCAGCTGTGCGGTAAGCCCTAGAGGTCAAGGCAGCATTGCATCCTTGGGGTGTGGAGGCCCTGGGGATCTAGCGCAAATGGTCTCTCTGTGGGGCTTTCAGGGACACTCAGAGGTGCTGTCCCACTGAGCACCACAAGACCTAACACCAGAGAGTGAGTGCAACCCTCACAAGGCCAACGCTCCATGGCCTGTGAGTCCATCACACCTGTCTAGCTGCACCTGGTTCGCATGCACCAGGAATGAGGCCCACAAATGGTGCATCACAACCATGTGACTCTGGAAATCTGGCCGTGGCAGCACCAGCCAGCACGATGGGCTGCCTCGTTTCTGAGCCTGCTCCACCCAGCTGCAGGCTATGCAAATGGCTCTGGGCAGGGGGCCAGGTGGCCCTTGCTGGGTAAGGTGTGGGCATCACATGACTGGCAGGGCCTTGCCCTCCATGCTGCCAAGGGCTCCTGGTATGCACAGCGAGCCCCAGAATTTCCATTGCTCCATGCTCGCATATGGCTCTAGAGCCAGCAGCCCCAGAGAAGGATCAGGGCCCCACAGTGCTGGGTGCTGACTAACACAGAGCCAGCAACTGGCCTTGCCCCAGAGAGCCACAATCAGAGCATAGTAAAACGAACAAGGAGTCCTGTGGCACTTAAAGACTAACAAATATATTTATTGCATGAGCTTTCGTGGGAGAAAATAGCACATCTGAAGATGGGGGAACTTACAGAATGGGAGGAAATAAATGCAGGGAAGTGTAAGTCATGGGAACGGGTCACACTACAGTATAACACCAAATAGTAGAATCATAGGATTGGCTGGGACCTCATGAGGTCATCTAGTCCAACCCCCTGCCAAAAAAAGCAGGACCACTCTCACTAAATCATCCCAGCCAGGTTTTGTCTTGTTCTGACTTCTGATGTCAGATTTGTGCCCATTTTGTTTAATAAAACTTATTCAATTACTTAAATTCATTAAATTTATTTATTAAATAAATAGGCACAAATCTGACATCAGAAATCACAACACTTTAAAACCAGTGGGTCAGCATTTCAATCTTCACAATCACTCCATTAATGATTTGCTAATTGCTGTGCTCGGCAGATGAATACTTAATTAAGGCTTCAAAGAGAAAGTGCTGAAATTGAATGTATTTTTCAAATTCGGTTGCCATTGCGTCAGGCCTTAATAGGGACATCTGGATTTTTCTCTCATTACAACAGGTGATTTGACCTCATCTCCTAGGCTGTTCCCCAGTGTTTGAATCTTTACAATTTCAAAAGGGATAGCCCTGTTAGTCTAGTCCAGTAAAAAAACAACAAGGAGTTGTGTGGCACTTTAAGACTAACAGATTTATTTTTTGCTCATGCAAAATTAAAAAAAAAAAATCTGTTTTTTTACAGCTGTTTTGATTTGCTGTTACAGTGTGACCTGTTCCCATGACTTACACTTCCCTGCACTTACTTCCTCCCATTCTGTGAGTTTCCCCATCTTTAAAGCATCTGACGAAATGGGATTTTCTCCCACAAAAGCTCATGCAATAAATATATTTGTTAGTCTTTAAGTGCCACCAGACTCCTTGTTTGTTTTGCAGACGTAGACTAACGCGACTGCCCCTTTGCATGTTGGCAATCATAGCGTAGGACAGTGGAGATGGAGAAGCCTGTGACACATGAGGGAAGTTTGGTCATATTTGCATGTTTCCAGTCAGAAGCAGGAATGTCCTGTCCTGGGGAAAAAAACCAGGGCACAGGCACGGGCACGGGCACAGGCACAGGCCCCACCCCCACAGCCTCAGTTCTTCACCCGGGGCCCAATCCAGCCTCAGGCTCCTGCTGCTGCCAGCCTGGCCCCGGATCCCTAGCCAGCGGTGGGGTCGGGAGAAGTGGGCAGTGCCACGGGCGGCCCAGCCTGGGCTGGGGCTGGGATAGGCAGATGCTGCTGGTGGCAGTGGCTTGGCCCTGGATCTTTGGCTGGTGCCAGGGCCAGGAGAGGCAGGGGCTACCCTGGACACTCGGGGCACTGGCGCTGGGACACAGGGCATATGCCAGGCACCAGCAATGCCTCCTGGTCAGAAGTGCCGCTGGCCTGAGAAAACACCTGGGGCTTGGGTACTGGGACTCGGGGCTCGAGTCCCATAAGCCCAGCGCCAGCGAGACTACTGTTTCCAGTGCCTGCCTCAGTTTCCCATTGTGCTGCTCCACTGTCCTAGATGCATGAGATCTCATCTATCCTCTGCTAGTAAAGAGTCCCTTGGCATGAGCTCTGAGGTCTTACTCCTCCCTCAGGGTAACCCAGGCAGCCTCGATTTGATCTCCGATCAGATAACATCTCTGAGCCAGAGCCCCTGGAATCTGGCCCTGCTGTTTGCACCCTGAGCTCTGCCCTGTGTGCCCAGCTCAGAGATTTGCTGCCCTCTGCAGGGCTCAGAGACACTCTGCAAGTGTCTGCGGTGCCCAAATCACAGCAATGAGAAGTTGTCTGGACACAGGATGCGAAGGCAGCATTCAGACTGACCAATCTTTGGGCTCTGCCAGAAGCCACCTAGACTCTGCCTGCCGCCCCTCGCATTTGGTCCCTCATGCCCACCAGAGACCAGCTCTGAGGCCAGCCTCTGACACCTTTCCCTGAGCCAGAGAACCAGGTGTGGAGAAGTGGGAACCCCCTGCTAGGTTAGTAAGGGAAGACACGGGTGCTGACCCTCTTTCTTTTCTATTCGGGTGATGGAACACAGGTGGGTGATATGCAGTAGAGCCACTAGGGGGCAGGGGGGCAGTGTTTAGGGAGCCTGTACCTGGGACCCCCCCGCTGGTCACACTGGATTTGGCTGGTTGGGCCAGGGGGCGGAGAGGGGGGCAGAGCAAGCAGAGGAACAAAGGACCAGGGAAGGAGCGGCTAGGAGGGAAATGGGGGTCCAAGAGACAAGACCCTGCCCTAGGGTGTCCTAATCCCCTGGGGGTTTCACTTCTGGTTGTTCTGATGATACTGATACCAACTGTCCTTGCTGCTGTATGAACTGGTTTGCTAATAAACCCTCTGATTGCCACACTGGCTGAGAGTCGCTGCTGATTGGGACGGCTGGGACCCTCCTGGAGGGAGGAAACTCCCTCCAAGGGAAATCAGACAGAGCAAGGATCGGACCCTCTGAGCCTGGAGTTGGGAGCTGGCTGCACGGAGCGTGGAGACCCGGGTGCTGGACGGGAGGAGACTCTACCGTAGCAGAGTCCTAACTGGCTGTGGATAGAGAGGAGCCAAGAGGCTTTTCTGGGGTCTCCGTCACACTAGGTCTTTCCTCCATGCCCTGCAGAGAGGAGGAGGATCCCCCCCCCCCCGTCTCCAGGCCTGGGCCACACTGCAAGATTGGGTCAACGTAGCCCACCTGTGCATGTCTCCCACTGAGGGACCTGCCCCTTTATGCTGCCATAGTCACAGCTGCTCCCTGAGTCAAGGGCCACGTGGTGTCCTAACAGTCTGAGCAACTGACCCCATGCCTGACATGCCCACCCTGGTCACAGATGTGAATGCTACTGCCCAGGGCCACACCCCCTTAAACTTAAGTGGGCGTTTGAAATGCCTTTTCCTGGCAACTCTCCATTGGGGTGTGCTAGCTCCAGGGGATCCTGCGAGCAGGTCGCCAGGGGAGGCAGGAGAAAGGAGACAGTAGCAGTGCCCCAGGAAAGCTAAATGGCCGCAGCAGGCAGGAACAAGTGATCTGGTCCTGAGCCACAGGCCTGCAGCATCGTCCTGATCTTGGGAGACGTGTCCCCTCACCCCACCGAGGAGGCTTCCAAGGAGCCCCGTGCACAGGGCATGCAGTGAGGAGCAGGAGATGGGGACAGGCAGCCAGACCAGGCGCCAAAAGTTGGTTTTGATGGACCCCAGTGCAGTCCAGTTGGTCCTAGCAGCAATGAGAAGGGAGCATCCGATGCAGGGGCCGAAACCTGAGGTAAGCCTGTAAATAAATTCCCATTACAGTGATAGCGCCTCCAAATTATCAGGCCACAGCTTTGGGCTTTCCAGCCCTGTGTTCACACAAGCAGAGGCAGTGGGACAAGGGAGAGCGGCAGAGCTGCTATCTGCTTGCGAGGAAGTCTCTGAGGAATTGTGCTAATGTCTCCTCTGGTTGCCACTGATGAGGTGGAGTCTGCCCCACTTCTCCTTAGGGCTCCACACGGGAAGGCAGCCAGCTCCCCAACTCCAGCCTCATAAGGACCGATCCCTGCCTCTTCCTGCTGAAGCCTCCTCTATGGCCTAAAGGTCCAGCACCCTTTCCACTCAGACAGGTTTATTTAGCTCTCAGGATCACAGCAGAGGAAGACTTGGCTAGCAGATTAAGTAGAGGTTACAGCAATGAGTCCCTGGTGGGGGCAAGGAACCTACTCCCCTTGATTCACACCATGGCACTGCCCTCTTCCCACAGCCACCGCCAGACCCCTCTCAGACCTCCTCCCCCAATCGTTTGTCTTTCCTGGGCTAGGTGAACACTGCTCCTTGGTCTTGACCTGTGTGAGTGGTTGGGCTGAGGAGTGGGGTCTTGGCCAGATCTGTCTAGGTGTGGCTGGGAAAGGCCCATCTGCCCTCCAATGGTCCCTGTAATAATCACTCACCCAGGTCCCATCACCAGAATACAAGAACAGAAAAGCAGGGGAAACTGAGGCACAGCACATAACACCCAGAGAAAGATCCCAAGAGTTTCCACTTTGTCACACCCCTTCATTCCCCTCAAGAGTTGAGTGGGTAGCAAGGCTGGCACAACCCGGTAAGCCGGGTAAGCGTTGCGGGGGGGTGCCAACATTTGAGGGGCTCCAAAAAGGGACAGCACCATGGCGCTCCACTGATGACATCACTCATCTGCGCCGGCATTGCTCCGCTGCAGGGGGGCACCACAAACCCGAGCGCCATTCTGGCAGGTAGCAGATGGAACAGTTAGTTTATACACATGGGGGTTGCTTGAGTCCTTTGCAGAGATCTTCACAGAGCTTGTTGATGAAGCATGGCCCTGTTGTTGGAGGATTCATGGGACAGCAGCCTTAGGAAACTTCTTACATCAGTGAGGGAACACTTCAGCAAGCATCATGGCCATGATCAGACTGGCAGCACGTGGGCCCAGCTAACTGGGACACCAGCAGCACCATCTCTGCCTTGGTGACCCCCCAGGAGTGAGCTGTCAGCTAACATGCAGCAACGGCCAGCACTGAGGGCCATTGCCCTACACAACTGGTGTCACGGCTGGCCGGTTCCCTCCACTGGCAGGCCACGTGCCCTGTGGCTAGAGCTGAGAGTGGCATCGGGTCAGGAAGGCCAAAGCAGAAGTGTAGCTGAGCACATCTCATTTAATGCAAGAGGAGAGCATGGGGCGTGGTGAGCTGTAACTCCTTGTTT